>JAUKNL010000032.1:30000-630000 GCA_030765065.1 Deroplatys truncata
GATAGAATTATTCTCCCTTACAAAGGTAATGAACACAACTTCCTACATTGACTCTGAGGATGTTCCTAATACCTCCTGCATGTTACATAACAGTAACTAACTCTTTCACATCCAGGTAACTTAATACAACTCACTTTCAATCTAAACATAAATGACAGCAATTATAATATTAATAATTCCTACATTCTCAGTCACATACATTCCTTCAAACCTGAAAAAGGACTTAATCTATTCAATAATGAGGTTTATATTTCACCACAGTTAACAGAGCCAAATTGATATCAACTACTGCAACAAATACACATGTGCTTGCTAAAACAGCTCAACTGTTTTCAGGGAATACTGCATTTGCTAATTATTCAGATTTCATTGTCATAGTAACATTCTCTGAAAACTTGGCAAACATTATGTAAAAGCAACCACTCTTATAACTGATAATAATCAGACCAACAAACCTCTATTTCACAAATTCACACCACATACATTTGGTTAATATACAACAATAAATCCCTTTAACCAATCACAGCCTCTGGTTATTCCTATATGATACCATGCATATTTTCAAAAACATAAGGAATAATTACATAAACCACAAATTTCCAATATTTAATATTCCTGATTTTGAATATCCAGGTACAATTAACATTGCTCATTTTGGTCACATCAGATAACTTTATCACAAACAAATGAATGAATTGCTGACATTTTCTGATCAGTTAAATACAAATGCTATTTAAACATCAAATACTCAAAGCCAAAAACTGAATCTGATGAGTAAATTGTTCACTTATGAAAATATTAATTCATCTTACATTGCAAAGATGCTTATAAACAAACACCACAATGTTTAAATATTATCCTAAAATGTTGGAACCTTCCAAATCCTAGGTTTCAATATAACCATAAAAGGTATACAAATGCTGCTTACAAAGCAGTCTTTGCCATCAAACAACAACAGTTACTTCTCCTCAATAAACTTTCAGCATGGTTGCACAATTGTAAACACCTCTGAAGGTAGAATCTGTACCAAGAGCTAACACTGCATTATCCAATTAAATAATGCAGACATGCTCAAGCCTTTAAGGTTTAGCAAATCATTCTCTAACACAATTAAACATAACCAATGTTCTATTTTAACACTTTCAAACACATGCTCTTAAAGAACAATTCAGTCTTTACCACCAGTTGTCTAACAGTAATTGTTTTACATTTCTCCAACAACTAAATCACAGTGAGAAAAACATCAAAATAAACACTTTCCTTTTATTTAATCAAAACATTGCAACATTCCAGTAAACAACTTACACATTAATACAGATTCTAAAACCTGAAATACTCCAACATTGCTGACTTTTTGTGATAAACATTAGAAATGCAAAACCAATAAATAATTATATAACACCTATCATGTTTTACATTGCACATTATCCTACTTTCAAGGTATGAAATTCTAAAATATGTCCCTAAAGCATTCACCTATTCATTTTAAATTACACTTCTAACTATGAATTTGAAGATACATCAAGACTGATTCATTACTTACATAGAGATTCTCTAAATAAACCCACAATATATTTTTCATACCACTAACATGATTGTAGATACAACTACTTCAAAACTTAGTCAAAGAATATTACAATGATTTTATTAAAAGCAGCAATCATCTTCCTTACTTCAAACATTTCAGGAGTCCCTATTTACTAAACATTATAAATAAAACCAGAAGAACAATCCATAATCAATGCAACCATGAATTTCAAGACAAATTTAACAATATATGCTCAATTATCCACAATTTTATTCTAAATAATTACTCAGAAATGGTGACTGAGAATAAGAAACAAACATCATGTAATAAAAGAAAAATAAAAAACCTCCAGGTGAATAAATTCATAACACTACTTTGTACTTACCATGACCAAAAAAACAACATTTTCAATATTTCCCTTATGTATAAATGCAATAATCTATGTATTAAACGCCACTTTTTTCTATAATATAGATTATTCTATATATTTTATAATGAACACACTGAAGCTATCAGACTTTGGCTTCACATAATATATTTCATCAATTTTCCTCTTTTTACAAAACTAATCCATATACATCAGGATTTAATATATTACCAATAATAACCTTAGAACATATAGTTGATCAACTATTAGCTTGAACATTAAAGTCAATTTTCAATAAATACAAAAGAAATCTTATAAAGCTTCATCACCATGTATTCACTTGTACACTGCTAAATAAACAAATTAGTCCAATGTATTAAATTAGTACAAAATATATTACTTTTTATTCTATATGTTTATTGGAGTTAAAAGGTGTGAATAATCATATCCCAAAAATCATTCTTTGTACAATTTTCCTATTCCTATTATAATAAAATATATACAACATGATCATTAATTATTACAATATTTTTCAACATGTAGACAAGTCCAAACAAACTACAATGTTCAAGATTTAAGTTACATAGCTATTTTATTTTCATTCCATATGAATCCCAAATAGTAAACATGACTACATAAAGGTAAGGGGTTTACTAAAACATATATTTTGTACCTCAACATAACACAAATATTCAGAGCATAATTAAATGTAAACTTTTCATATTTTCAGACACTTTCTTTGTAATAAACTAAATTGGCATTTATACACACCTGTATAACTTAATGCTGTTTAACTTAACTGCATACTATATTCTCTTTTGATTCCTTCATTTATTATCATTATTAAAACAAAGTACCCATAATACTTCTCCACTTACATTATTTGATACATTCATAACAACTGCAGCTACACATTCTACTATATTTATTACTTATAACCACTATTTTAGTTTTTTCAAATCCAATACATGCAACAATACTTAAACCTCACAATTGTTTTTATAAAATACAATGAATTATCATTATTTCTTTAATGTTATCTTGGTGTTCTACTACTGTCTAGTTGTCATTATTTTAAACTAACTTACTGTATTATTTTTAGTTTGTCTTTATGTTCAAAACTGTCAAATTCATCACCCACCCACCCACCTTCAACTGCCACCATATTCAAAGTCACCACTTAGCCCTATAGTGTAATGCACTGCACTTTAAAGACTCCAAAATTACTAACAACCTCAGAGGGACTCTGAATCCTGAATTTTGTCTATAAACAACACTTGATTTCAATACAGAACTAGATACCTGACACTATAATTTAAAAAAGACAGTCAATCAAGTTAAATAAACCAATAACAGGCCAAAGCAAAGGATCTACATTCTGCTTCTCCACAACCACAAATGCAGACAACAGACAAATGACAATGTTGTCCAGTTCTTTCACTTTATGCTCCTCAGGCTCCCAAACAGTAAAACAAAATAAAGTATCACCATCACACTGCAATTTGTCACATTTCTAAACATACACTGTAATCAAACTCCTACAACTTAACACTCCACAAAACCAGCCACACTCTTAATTCTTTACCATTTTTACACTAACACACATAAGGCTGATCTAAAACAACATGAATCTAGTCAGTTGGATTAACAGATATGCAATATACATAATATTTAACACATTTCTTCTAACAATTGAACAAACCTAGCATCTTACAAATACCCCAAATATTCCTCACAGTTCCTAACTTTTGTAACACTGTAATCTTATCAATATCTACAGAAATAAATTCTTTACATTCTTGGAATTTCAAACATTTACACTTATTCAACCCCCCCCCCCCCAAAACAACCAAACATTTCTCAGACTTGACCTTACAATTATGTCACTCCAGTCTCTGAAAAACAGCCTCCACAATTTAAACTACCTCCACAAACAATTTGACAAAAACCAAAATGTCGTCAAAATATGCCAGAAACTTTTAAAAATTTAAATCCCGTAGTAATTTATCACCACTATAACTGAAAAAGGATCAACCATTACATAAACCACAGCAAATTCTTACAAATTCCTACCACACCTAATCAGCAACAACAACACTCATAAAATGCTTACAACTTTCTTCCAATAGTACCTGATAATCAGCAAATCATACATCCAAATAACAAAACCAATAATACACTTCATCAAAATAACTAAGCAACTCCTCAATAATAGGTAACTAAAGACAATATGACTCTTACACTATATACTTTCATATAATAAACACAAAATCTCATGGACCCATCTTTCTGTTTAAAAAGTACAACAATAAATGCCCAAAGACACTAACATTCAGTAATCATACTGCATTTCTTGAACCTGTTAACAAACACTTTATTTCCATTTATAACAAACCCTATACATTAGTCACTCAATAGCACTGGGTCAATGACCTATATAGAAAATCCAACAATATCAGTTCTCCCTACTTCTTGTAATGACATAGTATATATATAGCAATATTTAAGCAAAACCTCATCAAACTGTCTACTACAAAATGTGTTACTAACACTACAATTAAAATAACAAGCTCTCACCATAGAACCATCCCTGGTAAACACACAATTGCTTTACACAAATGCAAGATCTTTCACAATAACAAGAACACTGTCAATAACTAACCTTTTGCATTGGACAAAATAGTTATACACAAGCAGAAACAAACCATCTCTATAATAATGCTTTCTAACATTTCCAACAAAACAACAAAAAAGGAAAGGACAAACAACTTCACCCACACATTACAAACTAAAAAAAGAAAATCTATTCAAAAATCACTTTTAACAAAAGCATTAGCAGTAGATATTTCACAGCATTCATCCAATAAATCAATTAAATCTATGTCAAACAAACATTAAACATCCCTTTCTAAACTATCAAGTTCACAAATATCATTTCCTACTACAATAGCAACTACACTATGTGCATAATCAATGACAACTTTATGTTCACTTCAAAACATATTACCTACAATGAAATCATGTAATATATTTTAATACTAAAACATCCTCCTGAACAGAAAAACCATTAATATTGAAAGATAAAACATTATGATAAGAAGCACCTAACAACTTCTTTCCACCTCTGCACATCAGCATATTAACAGGCTCCAATTTCACAACATCAACATGGCAAGCATAAATGACATAAACAGCACTACCTGTATCCAAAAGAATGTTAATTTCTTCTCCATTGGTAAAGCCATTAAACTCTATAATGCAACCCAGAACAATCAAACCACTGGCAATTTTACTTATCTGACTAAGAAGCATACTGCTACACATTTTTAGACTAAGGTACCTACAACCAACAAATTCCTGCTCTCATTTGCAACACCTAAAACAATTCAAACATTACTGCCAATCTGGAAGCAAAAATCATGGTTACCATATTTCTCTCTCTGTAAAACATCATCTATTCCACTCAGGAGGACAACTACTAATTGCATATAACTCTTTATTCAAGTAATCCACCTTTGAAGTTAACTCACTGACATTAATAGCAGAAGCTAAAACAGCAGACAAAGGTGAATAACATATAAATAAACGGCTAATATACACCTCAAAATAGAGCCACAACATAATCTCTAGCTTGTCATACACTGACCAGATGCTCCCTTTCCATCATATCAAATTGTACTGTATCCACCCACATAAACCCATAACAGATACTCTACAACTCATTGACAGAATAATATCCACATACTCAGGTTGCAGACCTTTTAATACATTCCTTATCTCCTCCATCTCAGTCATAATCACATTAGCCTGATCATATAAACACAGTACATCAAAAACATAACACAAAACAGGTTCACATTCTAATCAAACCCTTTAGCAAACCTTAAATTCAAACAATCCATCTTCATAAACAACCTAAAAAAAGCTATAATAAAAGAGCATTTTGTAACAGCAGAATGATAAGAGAGATACCTCTGACAACATATTTCACCATGATATAACAGTATCTTTAAGCTAACAAGGCAAATACTTCACTTTTCCTAAATGTAACCAACTATTAGCATAAACTAATATCTCAAAACTATTACAAACATCAACAAAATTATCAATCGCAGCATTAAAGTAAGACTATCCAACAAAAGCTCAACTAACAAACATAATACACTAAACAACTGCTTATACAACTGTAATGAAATCACTATTGCTGACCACCATCATAAACAAACCACCATCACCACTAAAAGACATATAAGGATAGTCTTTCACAGGCATGTATCAGGATTGTCTGCTATTTCTCCTTGGTATGCTCAAATTATACAACACACTATTAATACAAAAAGACACACAAAAAGAATTAGACACACACATATAATTAAACACTAGCTGTAAGGAAAAGAAGAGGATACATATACCACATAAAAATATTATTGTATCAAAAACAAATGTATCACCTAAATGCATGAATTATTATACATAACAGAGGTTGAATATGCATTTATAACACAACACAGTTAAAAGAAAAAGAACTTTCCATAAACAATACCAACAACTACCAATAAATCAAATATATAAGTCAACTATACAAAAACCTGACAATTAAACACTCAACTACAAAACACTATACACCAGTAACATTCACACAAACCAATGCATTACCAAACCATTATAGTATCACATCACACTGTAATAAAATCAAAATAGTTATATTACAAACCCACAACCAAATAAGCTTAATAGGACCACAATCAATAGTGCAATTATACACAAAGTAACAAGGTATTCTAACATCATTAACACAATGTTCAAAATCATTACAAAAAGAAAAATCTACTCTAATAAACCCAAATCTCAATACCAAAATAAATAACAAACTCATTTTCCTAGTATTTAGCAACAGCTAGCCATAACTCTATTAAAGCATACAAACATAAATACTAACATTATCTTAAATATAAAACAGTAAACACACTACCTATAAAGAAACAAAACATCAATCTCAGCACAGATCAAAAATATTACATTATACAACACTTCAAGACAACTTTGTCACAAGAAAGCAAGATTCATAACCCTCAATACTTTCACTAGCACAAGTTATTAACACAGACATAAACTACACTAGCAAGATAATATATCACATAGAAACCTCAAAATCATGACACAAACGTCAAATTACAAAGATCACTGTACTTCTATCAGAAATATAAAATCCAAAGATTTCACTACCTAAGATACTGCTCACATACATAACACACACTCACACATACAACATGGAAGCCAGAAATGCAATAAAAGAAGGAAATAAAACAAGAAACATCAAAAGGGAAAGAAGGAAAAAGCAGACAATGCACAGGCACCAAAACATTACACAACCATCACATAAGTAAAAAACCAAATCTTAGTCTACAATACCCACAACACTATACATCCATCCCATACATTTCAATACAGTAAACAAAGAGACAGGTATATATTAGAATGCCCATCTTTAACAATACTAGCACTATAAATTTCCATACTAAACGAAGCTATTCTGATTCACTTCCACACATAAATGGCAACTGATATTTCATTTCTTTTAACTCTGTAATAAGGCGGCGCCGTGGCCGAGTGGTTAGACCGCTCGCCTCCCACCGAGGCGACCCGGGTTCAATCCCAGGGATTGCATGTGGGATTTGTGGTGGACAAAGCGGCGTCTGGGCGGGTTTTCTCCGGGTTCTCCGGTTTCCCCCGCCATTCATTCCACCAACTGCTCCATCATCACCTTTCCTTTCATCCATTTCACCAACATTTCGTTTCATCTACTTCCTTCATCCCATACCAGGCATCGGGCTGATCACCCATCCTGGATGCTCTGTCTGATCCATGAGTGTCTGCTCCTCGACGGGCCTCTGACCCCAGGCACCCGCTTGTAAGTCCTGGGGGGTGTAAGTCCTACATAAGAGGAGGGTAAACAGATAATGAATGAATGAATAACTCTGTAATAAGTGTTCCTTAGACCTTTGCTGAACATAAACCACAACACAAAAGAAAAGAAAAGAATAAAATATCCAACAACATTTACAGTACTCAGTTCACTATCACAGCAAATGGTGGAGTTTGACTGCTAAGACCAATTACAAGCTCCCTCTCCATTCACTACACAACAGTATGCGATGTGTTGCCAATTTTCTTCTAAGTAAAGCACATGTCAACACTACCTGTTTGCTTTAGTCCAAACAGGGTTCTTTTCTGTGCACAATCAAATTACTGCATTACACTTCTCTAAGTTTCCTGTAACCACTATCTCCATACTTTAAATACTCTAACATAGGCAACTATTGCATCATTTGCACTTTACACAGAGATGGAACAGAAATACATACATACTTACAGTAAAAGAAAGAATTGGCAACACTATCTCTCTTGGTCACACTGAATCTCAAAACCAGAGATAAAACAACTGTACTATAAATGTAACAAATATTCAAAGCAAAAACATAGTAAAAATAAATACAACTTAACTATGCCAAAACAATTATCACCATGCCACATTTTCCAATGGTTTTAAATTCCTACATGACACCAACACTGCAAAGCCAAAACAAACTGCCTTACACCTAGTACACCAACCCTTAACAACAAATCCTATCACATCACTGTAATACTACATAAAAACTAATTTCACATAACAAAATAAGATACACAAATAAACCCTTAACACTCAAAAAATAAAACATCCCTTAAACCACAAATATGACCATCAACAGCACACATAATAGCACACCAAATGTTTCTTCTTCACAACAGTGTAATGACAAACCATACACCCAGAACTTCCACCAGAAATTGTATACACTAGGGTGAAACTAACAGATTTGCAAACTCAGCATACACATTACAGCACATAAACAGAAGCAACCAGGAAGATACCACAAACACAACATTGCAATAATTTTTAATAACTACATTTAAATTCACACTTTCCTCACCTTCATCATACACCAAAATCCTCTACATTGTACAGATAAAACACTACACGAGACACCCCACATACACACCCATTCCCTCCAAAGGTTTACATTAGAGTCACACTACTCTGCCTAAAACTAAACCAACATACAAACAGCCCTTCCCACAATTGCCTTCCCCCCCAACAAGGAAACACAATTACCATACCAGACAATAATTAACACAAACACAGAAATTAGCTCAAGAATATTATATACACCAAACATGTGTCTAAAACAACAATACACACATAACAATACATTTAATCAATTTAACAACACACATATCACAATATTAAACTAATAATATTTTAATAATTCAACTTTGAATGTTTCTTTTTCTCCCAGGACTACTTACAACAATTTCTAACACACTTTCTTGAAAACAATTGACTATAGAAATAACCACAGCCACCATACTTGTATATCTCTATGTTTTACTATTCATGAAAACCCCTGAAGTATAGAATCCAATTTTTGAATCTCCACCAAATCACAATAACTGCTGAATTTGTAATGCAGTTTTCATATACTATTATATGAAAACTCCATTACAACTTTATTTTTTGGCTCCCAATGTTGAGTATATTCACCTATTTCAACTTACTGTAAAATCAATGCTACTACTACACTCATCTGTCATTGGATATACACAAACCTTAAAATGTTGCAACATACTAATACAAACATATTCACATAATAACCCCCTACAGGATAATACTTCAATCCTCAGCTCTCAGAGTTTATTAGCTAACACAAATCACACAATACTACACAACCTCCATCAGTTGAATTATTTAGTTGCATACCATCTTTACTCTTGAAGATCCCATTGCATCACACCCATCAAACATTACTCCCTTAATGAACTTTTTCTGTAAGACAAGTAATAGTCAATACATATATAGGTCACATTTAGTTTACTTTCACCTTCTTTATTGCACAAAGCCTTCAATACCATTGCAATTAAAAGTCCAAGCTTTCACTTTCTTTGGTAAAACCATAATATAAAATATTATTGTGCACCAATAACTTACTGTTTATTTACTAATCACATTGTATTTGGTTTACAAATTCCACTCATTCAAACACATTTATGAGTAGCACTACTCCATTACTGTACACCAACCCCAATTGACTTCTTAGGGGAAAATTGGATGATTAACATGCAGAGACACAAAGTGGTAATTTTATATACTCATGCTAGCTTCCATACTATATTTCCCAAATACAATACTTCCAAATCTAGTTTATACCTAATGACCCCAGCCTATACACTTTCCAGCTTACTAACAGCCTCTGCACCAGCCATTCTGTATAGCTCCTTGACCTCCACTTTTTCACATATATGACCTATACATCTTACTGCTCATCACAGACCAATATCTCTTTAGGATTTTACTTTCATACTTACCCATTTACATTCTCTTCAGGTACACTATTCAACTTCACAATATACTGTGTACTTGCATACTGAATTGGCACATATCAACTTCATCTTCCATGTAACTGTAATGTAATCACACCTCATTATGCCTCTTCTCCACCCAGGCACATCTAAACCTTCATAATTTAATTCCAGGCTCTTAACCATCTCTTCCTATAACCATACTATGCAACTGCATACCCCACTTAAACTTCATTAGACGATTTTAAAACTCTAATTCCAAACCTCATTACTACTCAACTTTTCTAACTATTACTTTTATTAATATTTTGTTTATTCTTAACATATTGGTGATCACCTATTTGATATAGTTACATAAAACCAATACATTACATCCTAAATGCTAAACAAATCATACACCCTGATCCACCAACTTTCTAGTTAGTATCCCACTTGTTCCCAACCTCACCAGGATTATAATATTACCCCTTCTACTCCTATTCCTTACCCACAGCCCCTAATGCATAATACTCTCCTATGCACATTTATGAACCACCCCTTCAAAACAAATTGCCTATACCCTACCAAGACCACTAGACATAACTTATGTACACCTTCAACCAGTTGCTCAAGCCTATATTAATCTTTCTACATGACAAGTATAACCTACCCTTGCTTTAAATTCCTATTAGTTATTAATTACTTTTATTATGCTTCTATATCCTTTTATTATATTCATTTACACTGATTCTTAAACAAAACAAAACCAAAACAGTTTTTTCTCTATCTATTTCTATGTTCATCTATAATTGTTATCTATTTTTGTATATTAACAAAACCATTGCTCCTGGAAACACAATGAGTGAAAGAGCACATATTTTATAACTCCCTTTTCTTGACTTCTTTTCCACACTTCCTTTCCCATTCCTCAGGTCCCACAGAGGCCTATCCTCCTATACATTACTATATTCTTTATAATCATTCTATTTCTTATTCTCCTCAGATTAATTGTACCTTTTGCTGTGGATGTCTTACATGTCTCACCATTATTGATGTTCATAATGCATATTATTATTACTAATCATTATTATTTGTATTATTAATATTTCTTCTTTAACTAATCATTAGCACCACCACTAATTACCAATATTCACTAAACATTGATACAGTAATTTGTATCACAAATTACTCAGATGTAATTAATAATAGTAATATGAACATGTATTTTTATGTGACATTGATTTCAGAGGTTTATTAATTGTAATTATTATTGGTAAATAATAATATACGGCTTTACTGAAACTGTCAACAATAACGCAATAATGCAGCAAGGGGTTGAGTTGTTTATCGTTACCAGGAACCAGGAAGTCACGTAATGTTTCGCACCTTTTCGGTAAAAGCTTCTAGAATTTTCCCTAAAAGTAATATGTATTAGTGGTTTTCATTGGATAGTAAAATAGACACTAATGTTGGCGCATTTTATTAGCCAATGGCAGTTCATTTATAATCTTTAGGCGTATCTTGAGGCAAGCATATAAATAAGCCAGGCCGAGGGAGCGTTCCCCCCAGTGCAACAAGATTCTCAAAACATTACACATCGTCCCCAGTTCAACAAGATTCTCAACACATTACACGTCAGCCCACCAGTTCTACAAAATTCTCCGTACTCTCCACGTCGGTATCACAGTTCATTTATTTCGTCAAGTTACGCGCAGCAGAATTACTAAAAATCTTATAAAGTATTATACAGTTAAATATATAAAGTTGAAGTACGTGAGTTAAAAGTGATAAGAAGTTATTACAAACAGTTTCAGTATGGCAAGTATCCAGATAAATATGTAAATGTGTTAGTGAACGTGTTCGACAATAAAAGTTATAAAACCAATTTCTTCATCAGTATCATTTCTAGACAAAAGATTCCTTTTCGCTTCACACCCTGCAAGAGATACTTGTTCTACTAAGATAATAAGATAGCTAGCCGGAGGACAATATACATAACCTTAAATTCTTTCAGAAACTAATTGATACAAATTGCTACGCCAGATGGAGTTAAACGAACCAAACAAGGAGTGACGTCACAAGGAGGCTTCAACACACGTGATGTAAACAACATTACGTAAAGCAACAACCGTTGCATATTGGCTTCCAAACGCAGAGCTACAATTAATGATCTACAACATTAATACCGCATCATATTGGCTCCACAACATGGTGCTCTAAACACACTAACATTAAAACCGCTTCAACATACATTTTAAACTAAACTAGATTATACAATTATAGCACAAGATATACCTTAACAAAATACTGAAACCATTGAATTATCATAAATCATGAAAACAATATACATACTCACTTAAATGTTCTAATATTTAAGCTCTAATCAACAATTTTTATTGCAACCTTTTCTTTCTTTCTTTGATATACCTTTCCCCCACCAAAAAGCAAACACATGAAGCAGCACACTTTCCTATGAATGTAACTCACAGTTAACCAACTAACTTTACTGTACTATGACATTTGAAATCCCCCTTATTTTCTTTTCTTCTTTTTTTTTTAGGTTCTTTTCCTGGAAAACAATACAAAGGTTAAACCTTCATCTTTCACCTCTAATTTCACACTTTTTGGCACAAACACATTCAATTCCAGGCTTTCTTACTTATCAACCTGTAACCACTACTTTTCCTCTTATTTACAATATCCATCTCCTCACATTGAATCATCCAGCAATAGTCAACTAACATCCAAACATTCCAAATATCCTATTACCCTTCCATTTCTTTAAGATCAAGATGCAATCTTTTACACTCTTTCTCACTTACAACACTCAAAAATGTAGCAAAAACATCAAAGTGTAAATTAAAAATCTACCTTCAAACTCATACACCATCCCAGAAGCTTCAATTTCATCAGCATATTCTTAAATATTACAATATACTCTGGACTACAATTGTTACCCTATAAATTTTGAACAACACACTTAAAACTAGTCCAGCTTTCTATCTCAACAGCACTCAACGAATAAACTAAATCTTCATCCATCATTACTTTCCAAATATCAGCACCAGTAAACACACCCTCTTCCAACTTAGCATATATATCACATTCACAAACTTGTAACATAGATATTTCAAACACTTACCACATTAGGTAATATATTATAAACTACTTAATTATGCCCAGTTTAATGTGGAAAATTGGCAATATTATTCTCTCTCTTTCCACTACAGGATCACACTTCATATTTTTATCCCCTGAAGCCAATTCCAACATTCAGGTCAATATGTTTACTCCCAATGCTTGTCACAAACCAAACTGTCACATTCAAACATGAAACCAAGCAACTGGTATCTCCTCCCAACACATTCAAATCATCACACATCATCCAATTGTGATCCTCATTATTAATACCAATGAGCAACACTTTAATATCATCACATGTTCCCTTCAGGTGCACAGAATCACCAACAATATTCATTCACACATATTACCATTCCACAGCAAAACTACTTCCAAGATTCCTTTAGATAAATCAATACAAATGTCTCCATGCACCTGGAACATATACAATCTTCAACTTCAACATCACTACACTATACTAACACATCTTTGTGTGAATATCAAGCCTCTTTTTCCACAAAATATAAAGCATGTACCACCTGCTAACAAACATCTTCATTCAATCTTAACCATACAACCTACACTTTATCCTTTGTCAATCCCAGATGATTTAAATCTACCTAAGTAAACAAAAGAGGGCCCTCCATCTGTACCTACTTCAAACTCACTATCATCCATCTCCTGCATAACATCTCTGTCATCACTGTTGTCCATATACAATGCCTGCACAGGCTGTACAATAGCTATATCCAGACCATATCAAACAAAACAAATAGCTCACCAAATATTCTTTACATACTCAATATTTTTATTCTTTTTCCTTCTTAAAACCTTACAACTGCACACACACACACACACACACACACACACACACACACACACCAGTCTCAGTACCATTCCATTGCTCCCACTAGACCATAAGGATACCAAATAATGACTTCTTCTTTCCTTCTGCTTACCATCATAGATCTTTTACACACACAACCTATGGAGCTCATACTTTATTGAGACCACCTACATTCATTCACAACTACACATGGTAGACAATTCTCACAAGGTACCAATATTCCTTTACTATGTTTCCACCACACATATAACAAAGACAATAACAATACTTTACAGTCTTGTGTAAACATTCTCCACTAACACATACTTCCTTCCACTAACACAACACAAACACTCTCATTTGCAAACTAACACTTTGCTGTGTTCCACTAAGAGCACAACTGTAAAACAGTTGAAAAGCAATGAACCACTTCCAACCTTCATATGGTGTTTTAGACTACATCATCATTATTGCAAAATATACAATATATACAAACACTTCAGCAATACAATATATTAAGTATCAATTTCAAATTCAGGACCTCAAAATACATAAACAACACCTACATTTTCAAACAAACTTTTCTGTGACCCTCCAATTTGCTGCATTGTGTAATCAAAAACTAAATTTGCCAGAGACAATGAACAAACTCCACACATTCCTAACCTATTTAATTTCATCTCCATTACCTCAGAAATACTGCTCAAAATAAAACAGCTATCAAACATTTAAAGCAAACTACAAATATCATATCAACAAATAAAGCAAACCACCAATTCATTAAAAGTAAACAGGATTTGACAAATACTGCACTTTTATCATTTCCAACCACAAATTTTCTCATCACTTAACACAACTACAATTTATCTTACAATTTACAACTCACATACAAAAATATAAATGGACTAGTGCATTCTCAGGACTTAGTAAACATACTACATCACTATAAACTTCCTTCCAAACACCAAAAAGACAAGCAACTCAAACAACTATGATACAAAAACACATCTTTGAAGCTATACCATGCAAATTAAGAGCACAACAATTGTGGTATAACCTACCCACTAATAATATTCAAACATACATTCAAAAGCCATTTTCCACCCAACCCTTTAATCCAATTCATAATATATCACCTACAGCTAATACAACCACAGTGATATATATAACCTCCAGGTTTATATCGCCATATACAAAAAACTGTTTACAGATAGGCTTAAATTTACATCACTTGTGATTATAACAAAACAACAAATCATACTAACTTTCATCTCAGAGAATTCCAACAGACAAATAAGAGATTTTCTGTAGCACACTTGCAGATAATTGGATCAATGACACCATACAAGAATAATATTTACTATCTCAGCTGCGTTTATCATTATATTGTCCATAGTAAACACTTCTATCCAAACACTTTAATAGTTCACACTGTAAAAAGAAACTTTTACAATTAGATTCAGAATGCCAGTTGCATTCATCACAAATCAAACAAAGCACTTTGAATCTGAATAATTTAGAAACCTCACAAAGCTTTGCAGAACACATTTGATCATACCACTCCTTAACACCAATAATAAAAATGGAAAACTAGAGCACTTACATTGAATGCTTAAGACATCAACAAAAGTTTACACCTCCAAATGAACAAACTCTACAAAGTGCACTATTATCCCCACAGTAAAATACAAGTATTCAATTACCAAATACATTTTTGCAAAAACTAGCAGACTTTCTGGTGACTTTTTCAAACAATCAGCAACATTGCAAATGAAAAACGTAATCTTGTATTTCACTTACAAACAAACATGGAACTAAAACCTCAATAAACCAAAAAAGCTCTATTACTCCAACAATATACCCACAATGACTTTCACTCTACCCCTCATATATTTCTAAACACAGACAGGATAGAGATAGCCCTAAAACCTCCATTTGAAGAACCATTCCTTATTCTAAACAGGCATAACAAATACTTCACCAATTCTATAAAAAGTACAAACATTAGTCTGTTTACAGATACACTGAACACCACATACCCTCTAACAAATAAACTAACACTTCCAACCTTAGCTCCAGGTTATTTTTACCACCATACTCCTAATCATAATACTCACCAGATTCAAGAAAAACAATTACCAGACTGAACAAATTACAACTTCAAAACTCAAACCTCATACATACATACAAATTCATTTCATTGATTAATCATTGGTAATAAATAATTATTGCATTCTTTAACTAATAATTTCTATGTATACTAATTATTTATTTCCATGTGCCCACACAAGAAACTAAATCTAATTTAGTTACTAGCAAACATTTCATGTAGCATTCCTTACAAAGCATTGAATAACAGACAGATATAAATTACAGAGAAACAAACAAAAACAAGCACTTGTCAAATCAAATAAAAGTACTTCATTTTAAAACAAAATAAACACCTATTTTCTTAAACTAACACATTATTTACCTATTACATTAAACAGTAACAGTTATCATTAACAAACCCACTATCTTTAATGCAACCACATTCCTTAAAAACTAACTTAATCCAACCTTATTTTAAGAATTC
This sequence comes from Deroplatys truncata, assembly GCA_030765065.1. Lineage (NCBI taxonomy): Eukaryota > Metazoa > Arthropoda > Insecta > Mantodea > Mantidae > Deroplatys > Deroplatys truncata. The sequence goes on from JAUKNL010000032.1 coordinate 46,793, forward strand.
ATTTTAAATTTAAATTCATCAACACTTAGCTCATTAATCAAAATATCCACAATTATAAGCAACACATACATAAAATACAACCACATTCAGTTATAACCATCATATTCACCAGAAAACATTAACATTTCAAAATAAATTACTTGTTAAAATCTGAAACAATGTGTATATAACATCTTATTAGTCTGTTACAATCTTCCAAATATATATATAGAATATCACTTTGCACCTGCTAAAACTTTGGCAAGCTGTATACAAGATATTACATACATTACTTACTACATCCTAATGGTACTCACAGTGTAATTTATCATACCATCACTTGCAACAAAACCTTTTAGAACAATGTTGCTTCACCAACTTAAAAGATGCCATTTTTTTTACCTAACAAATTCCTGGAAATGCACACAAATCCACAGTGCTAGCATACCAAACAGTATACAGAGCCCCATGACTAGAATACACTCTCATCTCTTGCTCAAAACATATCTCCTACTCTCCACCTAACCTTTCAACTATGACTGATAATCTTACTACTCACCTCAACTGAACCCAGGTACACACCAACTATAGCATTCCTCAATAAAAACTATTCACCACTTCATGACACATCTTTCAAAATAAACACCATACAATAAGAATAACTAAACCATTCAAATTCAATTAATTAATTAACTAAATCAGACCCATATCATAAACCTAACACCAGCTTAATTGCAGAACATCTACTATCAAACATAGGACAGGGCCATTCAGTCCAAGCTTTCAGTTATGTCTACCACTTCTTTATAACAATCAACTATCCCCCCCAATCATACCCCATATGCTTCTGACAAATCTGAACACACTTAAGGCATACTACCCTCACCAAAAACAAATTCAATAAAGCATCTACAGATATTTCATCATCTTATTACAAAAATAAGCTAATCTATAACCACACCATTTACAACACTCTTACTTAAAACAGTCACTACTATGTTTACAACAAATAGGCAGCAAACAGTACAGAAAATTGCAATTTGGCCTTTATCCATGGCACTACTGTATACAAAACAATTTCTTTCTATTTCAATAACTGTAATCAAAATACCCTGCTTATATGCTAACATAAGAACAAATACCTTCTATGCAACAAACATTCCTCATAATTAACACTACATAGGGTTAACCACAACATTTTCTTAATTTCACACCAAATAACAGCCTCTAACATCATTGACTTCAATTCAGACACAGACAGGACAGAAAGCAACAATTTATGTTAACAAAATATGCACTATACTATTATACCTACAAACTTATTATCAAACTAGACTGTTCCCTTACAATTAAAATCTTTAATGCAATTCTAAATTGTTGACCTTGTTTAAAATAGTCCCAAACCGACCTATTTTTTCAGACCACCCATAGCCAAACACAATTCAAACAAATGAATACAAAGAGGCAACATAGATCACCATTACAACCTTACAAACAATTTTCCACATTTCCAGTTGAACTACTACAGACCTTATTACACATAAAAATCATCAACAACATTCTATAATTTTACCAACAATTCCATCTTAACACCAACAAATCAAATAAATACAAATAAAACATTAAAACCTTTTCCACTACCCAACAACCACTACAAATAACTAAGACTTTCAAACTCACATCAACACTATTGAATTTTAACATCCCTTTCAACAATAAACCCAACAATACAACCTTCCTTCAAAAATGATTCCAACTGAGTTCTGAAGAAATACACCCCAAATCACCTATTAACTAAACAACTTTATAACCTTCAGACCCAACATAGAACCAAATGCACTTAATGAAATTCAAATATCCAATCAATTATACATGTAACCAACATTCTTAACATACATCACTGCCACACACTTACTACATGACATACCTAAAGGATCATCACCCATTCTTTATCACCAAGATGCTATTTCATCCTCAAACCATATCCAACAGCACTATCTATAGCTCAAAATAATCAATGTTTACATGTCCATAGAAAAAACCAAGCAAATGTTACTATACTGCAAACCTATTTTCCACTATAAATCTTCATGTAAATAGATAACTTTATTTGTAAATTTTTTCTTACAATACTTCACTTATAAACTAACTTAACCTATTATACTATTGCTTTTCCATGACACTTTAACCCTCTGGGTCATCTAAATATCCTATGCTGCCTTAAATCCCTATTTCCCATTCATCATCTCCTCCATTAGCCCTTCTACCTTTCTTAACTCTCTTACTTTTCTAATCCATTTCCCTATTTCTTTCCTTACAAACTCCCCCACATTCGTATTTTTCTTTTCTTCTTTTCTTGTCAACATTTTAATTGCTACTATTTTTCCATCCATTTTTTTCACATTTATCCCTCCATACTTCTCTTCTCCATTCTACCAATTCTTTGGATTCTATCATATAATACTTTCTGCTTTCACAACCTCCACATAATTCTGAAAACCCATTCTTTCTAACCCTTATCACTCTCAGATACAACAATCTGTTCTCATCCATGGAAACACTTCTTCTTCCACCCTATTACAATAGTCCAAACACCCTTCTCTTCACCATTTCCTTTTCATTAATCTATAAAACACTTAAGATTTTTTATTTTTTAAACTTCCCCAGATCTCTTGTCTTTCTATGTCCCCCCCACTATATTTCTTACTCTTATTCAAAAGCCATTACCATTTCTTTCTCCTACTCTCCAAATATCTCCCATTCCTACCTCCTGCATAATTCTTTTTTCTATCCCTATCCACCACCTATTTTTATTTTTCATACTCTTCCAGTTCCATGCAATTCTTTAAAAGTTCCCCTTCATCCTTTCTCAGGCATCTAAACCACATTTTCAATATCCTTTCTACTATCACTCCCTTTCTTCTTGTACTTCCTAAATCCACTAATACTATGTTCCCTGGTTCTGGTTTTCATAACCCAAATAGTTATTTACAAAACACTCTATACCTCTGATCTATTTTTTTTCTTTAATTCAGATCCTCCCCAAGTGTCTACTCCAAATAACATTCTTTCTTCTACCAAAGCTTCACATATTCTTTTTATCCATTTAATTAACATTTCTAATTTCTATTTACACATCCTCACTCCTATCATTACCTTCTTTCCTTTAGTCATAACCTTCCTACTATGCACACCCCCATTCACCATTACTACTTATACTCAACCCCAAATAATCAAACTCCTTCACAACATCTAACTTTAAACCTTTCTTCTTTTTTTAGTTTATTTCCTCTTTTAAATACCATAACACTTCACTCATTTAAATTTAAAGAGCATCCTTTACAAACACAGTAAGTCCACTCACAATCAAAAATTACTTTCAATCACATTTGAACTCTTTAGCATGCCCTGCATCAAGCTTAAGTCCCTCACATCTTTAACCCATTAAATTTCAGAACAAAATTGTGGGTTCAGTGCAAAAACCAATATGTCCAATAGCTAGACTACATCAAACCACAAAGTATCCACTTTCTCATACACATTATCATGCTCAAGCACAACAATTCCCACCTCTTTTATCACTGCATGACAAAAACATCTGTTATTCATTGTTTGCAGATTATTTAAACACATTCATCCACAGCAGTCTTGCTATCATTGTAAGCATTGTAAATAGTTTTACAGTTGTGTCCATGAATATGTAATAAAGTCTGGTTCTAAGTCACCACTCTGCAATTTCCACAAAGAGACAAAAACATACAACCAAAACCAAAAGAGAACAACAAGATAGGTAAATATTATTTAAATTTTATAAAAATAATAATTGTTCCTATTATTTCAAACAAAACACAGGATCTCTAATGCATTCAAAGCTACTTTGCAATTACTATACTGCTAGGTATTCTGATCAAGATCCTTGAATACTGAAATTCAAGCCAGCATGTAGGCACAGAGAAGGCAAATTTAAATATTGCACCATTCCTGCATATCACCTTATTAAAACAAGACAATTAGTCTATAAATATAGCAACAAATCACAACAAAATAGGCTTTTGGCATCAATTATCTCTGTATCATCTCCCTAAAACCACAGACCAAGAAAATCAGACAGGATAAACTCAGTGGTTATTAAACATCAAGCTTAACAACTAACATATTACACTTTGTTCTAAATCCTTACAACCACTTTTTGATATTCCTGCAACGAGACTAAACACCATCACATCTTCTATAATACAAGGTAAACCAATAATTCAAAGAAGGGGAGGTGATCACAAAACCAAACTGTATGCCCAAAACAACAAACCTGTAATTAACTTCTTATTCAAACTAAAAGCCTGAGAAAGTAAGTATTTAAAACAAAATCTCTCTTCTCCAGTTCCTCCTACATACCATATAATCTGCTACACTTTGTTCATTTTCATTTACAAATTTAAACTCCCCTTCCTCTTCTCCTTCCATTACACATTAACATCTTAGTTATATCACAAACTTCTAGTAATTTCTTTCCCTCCCTATTAATCACTCTTTCCCTGCTTTTCCTTAGCCTTATCACATCCCTATCATCCTGTTCCTTCTCTTTACCCAATGACCTTCCATTCATACCTCCCTATTCTTGCACTCAAATCTCCCATCACAATAAATTCTGTCTCTGGCATCTTATCTCTTATTTCTTCCATTTCTTCTTCCAACTTACTATAAAACTTACTGTAATAAAACTATGTTACTTATGGCGAGTTATATCACCCCTATTCCTAATCTTACTCCATTATTCTGCTTAATTATTGACAATAACACATTGGGACCTCTAATCTCCATTTTTTTCTATATCAATAATTGTTTCAACATCCTTCTTCATAAACAAACCTACTCCTCCTGATGTTCTTCCCCTGTCATACCTTTTCCTTCCCTTTTTCTCTAAAACTTTGAAACCTTCTATTCTACTAGTTCTTCTTTTCCCAAACATGTCTCTACTACTCCTACAAAATCCATAAGACACACATTCTTTTTAATCTCACCAGTATCTATCTTATTTCTTACTTCTTCCACATTCCAAAACATATATTTTAACCCCTTTCCCAATTTAATTTTTGGCTGTTCTTGAAACTTAAAATACTGCATTATTCTCCTGTATCTTATAGTTCTAACCTTCCTTTCCCTTTCTTCTCTTTAATCCCCAAACTGTATGCAAACATTGGATATAGTTTATAGACCTTTCTTTTTTACTATTTCTTCTGCCTCACTCATGGACCCTATCAATATCACTTCCCCACTTTGCATTTTACCCCTGTTTACACTTTCACCTCTCTATGTCCCCCTTCTCTCACTCACAATTCCTGCTGCCTCCCCTCTTCTTTCTTCTGACCCCTCCTTCTCAGTCATTTCACTGACCAATATTGCTTCTTCACCTCCTCACTCCACTCACAACTCTTCATCCCATCTTCCCCTTATTATCTCTTGTTGATGTATCTCCCTTGTCTCCTCCTCTCATCTCTCTCCAGAGCAGCTTCTCCCATTCCTTCTGCCTTCTTGATCACCTGTCATTCTCTAATATTGATGCCCCCTTCTTACCCATTTTTGGCTTTCCTGAAATCCTGCTCACAACCTCATTCATTGTTCACACCTTTGTCCTGTGTTTTCCAATCATTCTGTATTTTGCTCCATAACATATATTCCTCTGCTATCATTTCTTTTAATACCCATATTACACTTTTCCCCTTCCAGTATTAATTATACACCTCTTAAATATGCTTCTATTTTCCTACCACCCTTACTTAATTCCTTTTTTTTAATTCATTCTTTCCCTTACTCTTGTTAGCCATTCATGTAGTCCTTCTCTATAAAACTTTTTCTCCCCCTTAGTCCTCTTCCTTAACTTAAAGTCTCCCATTTTTTTATCATTATTGTAAATTTCAAAATGACAGGTCCTTTCTTGCCTATCCTAGACATATCTTCAATTTCCCAGACATACATCAAATTCTTAACACATGTTCTATATTTTCACATATCATATCTTGAGATTTCTTCTATCCTCTATCACCCCAAATATTACAAAACTTTTTCTTCTCTTATCCATTTGATATCTTTTTTCCATCCAATCTATTCTTTCTTTACATTCTGATATCTGTTTCTCCATTTCTTCTATCTGAATTTTTATTGCTTCTTTCAGCTCTCTTGTATTGTTATCCATCCTTTTTCCTAGTAGCATCCCCATCTCCCTTATTTCCTCCATCAACTTATTCATCTCCACTGATCTTAGATTCTGTTCCAATCATCATATTATCACTAATATCACAATTACATCATGATGACTCTCCATATCTGAATTTCCATCCCCTCCCCATCTTTTCTTACTTCATTTCTACCAAAACTTTCAATTCTCCATTAATACATTTGAACATCCACTCCCATTTTCCTTCTCACTAACTATTAGTAAAACATATCTATATATCACAACTCTAACATAACATCACTAATAACCTAACCTCATCCATCTAACCTCAAAAAGTCTGTTTACTTCATGTAACTACACATTCCATTCCGATTCCTATCGCATCCATTCAACACTGCTACTTCAGGGCCCAGTCTCCTACTCTTTGTAAGAATGTGTCACAACTAATTATCTCAACCACTGTCTTCATATTCATTCATTTGAGATCACACATTTACAAATAGTTGTGTTTGACAATTATTTACTATAGCACACACCACTTATTAAAGTACCAAACATCTCAACTCTATATCCATTCAATGCCAACCACTAACAATGCAACATTTAACATCACTAGACATTGAACAAGCATTCAACACATGCATATTATGTTGCAATTTGCTGTTTATTATGTTGAAATATACATTTCAAATAACAGAACAAACTGGAAAAGCAATACATGTGATACACAATGAATACATAATTAATACATCCTCTCTAGAAAGCGAAATAAAAACAACATATGCATAAATATGAATGTAACACACATTAAATAAACACATTGCATACATAACCACAACATCCAAAGCAGTAACACCATAAATCAAGACAAACAAATCAAGACAAACATAAATAATGTTTTAAGCAATGCATACATAAACTACACAACAAATAACACATTTTATTGTGAAACCATAAAGTATATGTTAAACTTGACAAACATACAAAAAAAAACAAAAAAAAACCCTGTTTTTATAATTAATTTTTAATTTTTCTACCATATACACAGTAGCTATTGAAAATATTAAATTCCACCCAAACATTTGATAGAGATTTCACCAGAAATTGCCAAGAAAATCCCACACCCCAAAATACCATTTACAAAACAATTTCTTATAAAATAACAAATGGCACTACAAATCTTCATTAAAACATCACATATTAAACACATTTATGTAAAAACAAAAATATATACCTTGAAACTTCTAGGAAAACCTTTAAGGTACTCTTCATTCAGAATGAATTTTGTATAACCCTCAATAACTAATAAACATTAAGGAATAGATGAAAACATACTACACAAGAAACATACAGATCTTTAAAACACACAATTTATTCCAGATACATTTATTTCCAACATAATCTATTTCTCACATACCCATTATTAAATGTTCAAAGCTTTCATTCATGGGCCATTCTCTTAAAGTTCTATCAGGTGTTTCTCACAATTACATGTCAACAATATAACATTTTAAGGCAGAGTATACTGTACACATTCAAATACCTTTATTCTCCCTATTTCCTAACAAAACATGAAATGTAGCTACTTCCACATACTTCTATCTCAATTAAAATGAAGCAAATACACAAAGAATTCCATTGTAACAATACCTTATATACCCCATTAATAAAGATATGCATAGAAAACAACAGGTGAATGTAACACATCATACATTTTTATTAACTTTGGTACCATTTACATTTCTGTACTACCTATAGAATTATTTTTTCTTTAATAATAATTTAAAGCCACAAATACTTATAGTTGAACTATAACATCAAAGCATCATTTCATATTACCATATCAAAAAGTGATTATTAATAAAAGATTCTGATGTGTTACATTCACACAACTTTATCTACAACCTATATCAACTATTTTATTCACTTATTACAAACTATCCCTACAAAAACTTATTTTTCTACCTACTGCAATTTCCTAAAAATAAACCTTTGTAGAAATAGTCTCCTCATTCATTTCATACATTTAACCAGCAGCATCTCATAGTTAAAATGCCTGATGGTGATATGTAACAATTGAAATAATAATAATAATAATAATAATAATAATAATAATAATACAAACACTAATAATAATAATAATAATAATAATAATAACACTAACAATAATAACACTAATAATAATAACACTAACACTAACACTAACACTAACACTAACACTAATACTAATACTAATAATAAACTACATTTCAAAATGAATGCATAATTTACATTGCTACTTTTACAAACTTTCTAAATAACACTCACCCAATAAAAACAATACAAACAGTGCTAAATCTACATGATTTGTTCCAGGAAAATACTCCAGAAACATCTTAATCTAATATAAACAAACTTAAAATACAAACATATCTAAATCCACTTTTCTTATAACTACCTGATCACAGGAAGTGAATACAGCCCTGGGTTTGTAAGCCTATTGCACTGGAATACCAATCCAGGCACAAAATAGACCCCAGCAAGATCATGTTACTCAGGACTAAACTTAACATTTTCTAATACTTTAGATCTAACTAAATCATACCTCATGGAATACATACTTTAAACATACATTTCAGTAAGATGCTTAGAATGAGGTTAATAAATAATTCCAAATAAAATTATATTCATTCACTGATTATCTGTTTACCCTCCTCTTATGTAGGACTTACACCCCCCCCCCCAACACTTACAAGCAAGTGCCTGGAGTCAGAGGCCTGTCAAGGAGCACACACTCATGGATCAGACAGAGCATCCAGGATGGGTGATCAGCCCAATTCCTGGTATGCGATGAAGGAAGTAGATAAAACAAAATGTGGGTGAAATGGATCAAAGAAAAGCTGATGATGGAACAGTTGGTAGAATGAATAGCAGAGGAAACCAGAGAACCCAGAGAAAACCCGCCCAGATGCCGCTTCATCCACCACAAATCCCACAAGCAGGTCCCTGGGATTGAACCCAGGCCACCTCAGTGAGAGGCAAGCAGTCTAACCACTTGCCCACATCGCCACCTAAATAAAATTATAGATTTTTAAAATATGAGATGGTATATTGTTCTTGTGTTTCATACAGAAAACATATTATAGGCGTAAACCCCACCATCCCCTTAAAAGAAATTGCCCTTCATTGTAAGTACAAAGCAGATACACAAAGAAGATTAAGTACTAATAGATCCCATGTGCTGTCCTTCAAATTCCACATTTTTTACAACACATCACAAATGCATAAGAAACAACAAAGTAACAGTAGCAGCACTTTAAAAAGTAATATGACTAAGAAATTCAAATCAATAAAAATGAATATCTAGAATATAATCACACATAAAAACGTATTTAAATACATTCTGTTTTAAAAACATATAAGTAATAAGTTACTATAGAAAAATATATATCTTATGGTTGAACCTTTATATCAAACAACACAAACTATACCCAAACTGATAACTTCACATGCTGTTGCCAGAAAATTCAACATTTATATTCCACATTACATACCACTATTATTGACATCAAATATGAATAATTAAATAAATTAATCATAGTAACAAACAATTAAGTTATTTTAAAAAACAATTTCCATATTACAAATCTATGTATAATGAAATAAAACACACTTCCATGTTTCTCCAGCACAAAAACTATAATTACTAAGTCATGTAAAAAACCTATTAGCTTAAAGATTCTTCAAATGCAGTTACATTTGAGTTCAAAATATTTGCAAAGTCACAAACACAGCAATTTAGTAAATAAGAAAACAAACATATTCTTTACCAACAAGTTAAAGCTCACACATATATAAGATTTTAATATTGCGCCACATAAGGAAGAACCTTAATAGGTTGACAGAGCTTAAATTAAAAAGGTTCACACATTACAAATCAAACACCTCTTGTCTGAGATTCCCAACTCCCCACAACTTACTATCATATCCAATTGCTAAACCCTATAGCGCAGATGAACACAGTATTCTTAACAAGATTTAGCATACATTGAGGGATTTTTTTCCCAAACAACATTTCTACAACTGACACTTCACTAATTATTTTACAAAACTAAACTTAACATTCAGCAACTCTTTTCAAACTACACATTAAAATTTATCAGCTCACTAAACTGCTGTTGTCCTTTCTAACTACACTCATGTATACCCTCAGATAAACAACTCATAGATATACCACTACAGCACTTGGGACATCAGACAACAAAGGATCAACTGTGAGATGATATGAAACTCAACAAACCAGGCAATATTAAATGTTGTCAACTTTTGAACCAAAGGGTACTGTACATATCTTAAACATCTCATATCTTTAAAAAATTAATTACAACTCCCCATAAAAGAAAAAATACCAACAATTTTTAGATTTAACAGTAGTTTAGATTTCTAATATTCTTGAAAATGTTTATGTCACATCTTTGGACAATGCTCAACCTAAACACCATATTTCGTATCTATTACATTCCTAAGTATACTGTTCACATGCATAAGCACCACTTTTAAAAACCTTTTCTCTTTTTTATTCACAAAGCCTCAAAACATATATATCTGAACAAATCTCAATATTAAATTTTTATGTGGAATAAAATACCTCCTCTGCCTTCAATATATATAGTAGACAAACTAAAAGTGAACAAAAGAGTTTACTCATTTCTTTATTTCTTGCCAAACTTAACATATACTTTACACTTTGCCAAGAATATCATACATGTTTACTATGGAGATTACATATGCTTTGCTTTAAACATTATTTCTCTTTAGCTTCATCTATATATTTTCTTTCACAGTCTGTTGCTTTTCATTTTCATCTTTACACACACAATCCACCCATTACAACCATGTTTAACATTATTTCAGTTTTATTTCCCCTTACAGAAAAAACTCATTACTTATTTTACATATATTCATTCTATATGAAATCCATTTCCTTTCCAACTTCTTCTCTTAATCAAAACACACATTTCAACATAATATGTATGTACTTTCATGTAAAGTGATATTAAATATTACATTGGCAGTGTGTCTGACATCCAGCAAATACACACTATAATGAGCATACACACATCATAGTAAATAAAACTGTCACACAGAATTACCCATTTACATGCAACAAACGATCAGAAACATAAATTAAAGGATTATAACTATCACTACCCCAAACCCAAAATCCACCTCCAAATGTTATTTCCAATAATAAAGCCAATGCTTTCTTCAATAAAAACACAAACATGCCAAACAATTGAACCAAGAAAATCCTTTCACTAGCCTAAGAATAAACCAATATTTTGGGAACCACAACAAACACCAATATCATTAACATCAAACATAGAAAAACCCTTAGAAAGAATGGTAGCCACAAGACGAACATACCATCTATAAACACAAAATCTATTAACCCTGAACAAACTGAATTTAAGAAGGACAACTCAGCATTACACAAAATTATAAGACTCACACAGAACATTAAAGGCTATTTCAATAATAATAATAATAATAATAATAATAATAATAATAATAATAATAATAATAATAATAATAATAATAATTATTATAACAACAACAATACCAACAATACTACTACTACTACTACTACTACTACTACTAATAACAACAATAATAATAATTATAATAATAATAATAATTATTATAATAATAATTATAATAATAATAATTATAATAATAATACTAATAATAATACTAATTATAATAATAATACTAATAATACTAATAATAATAATAATAATAATAATAATAATAATAATAATAATAATAATAATAATAATAATAATAGACTACTACAGCACCATTTATCAACTTCAAAAATGCATTTAGCACAGTATGGCAAGAAATGCTACTATCCAAAATGAACACACACATCATATCAGGCCACATCTTAAACTGGTTTCAAACCTTCCTATCCCAAAAATGGTTTGCAGTACAATACAAAACAACCACATTTAAATAGAAACAAACAAACGTTCGACTACCTCAAAAGTCTGTTACAAGTGATATTCTGTTCACTATATATATAAACAACCTAGTAGATGTACTTAAGAAAATAGGTAACATACAAGTAGGAATCTTTGCTGATGACATGCTAATATACACTTCAGAAAACAACATATAATCTCGGAAACATTACAAAAAACTACAAACAATGGAGAATACAATTACAACCCTAAAACAGTAGACTAATAACAATATCAAAATAAATACAGGAAAAATCAATATCAACTATTCACAATACAACATATAACAGAAAATATATACCTGCAAATCAACAACAAAAAAACTACAAGAACCAAATAAAACAACATATCTAGGGATAGAATTAGATAAAAAACTATCAATGAAAGAACATATAAACAACGTAACAAATAAAATCAATAAAAAGAACAACATTTCAAAACATTTAGCAGTAATAAAATGAGGTGGAAACATACACTTCCTTCATAATACATATAAAACACACATAAAATCTAACCTATTGTATGACAAAGAACTACTAGCAACAGTAAACAAGAGGCTTAAAACAAAACTACAAATTTTACAAAATAACTCACTAAGAATAATAACAGGAACTGTAAAAACAACAGCAATTACACTACTACAAAGCTTCACAAAAAACAACATACCTATGGAATTGAAAACAATTACTCTAGCACAAAAACTACAAATCAATAGAAACAAATACAAATGGTACCACAAAACAGATACTATAAGTAATTTAAAACCTCAAATAAGATTCAGAACATATATTAATAACTTAAAATACAAGAATATAATTACAGCAAATATAACTGCAACAAAGGTAACAAGTCCAAGAGAATATATTCACATACAATATCAGAATGACCTCATATATACAATACACAAACAAAACAATATACCACATGAAATGGGACCCATACCAATAGCTAAAGAAAATGAAAGATACCAGAAAAAGAATAACTAGAAATATATACAGATAGATGCCTCATCAATAAAAAAAATGCCAGTGCAGGAGCATACTGTAAACATTTTGTACAGTATCTAGCATTAGATGAAACATCAAACCACTATGATGGAGAATTAACAGCTATAAAAGCAGCATTACACAACATTTTATATAAACCATACATAAAACCAAAAGTAGTCATCTTATCAGACTCAACATCAACCATAAATGGAATTGTAAAGTACAATAATAAAACAACAAGAAATATTAAACAAATAAAAAGCCTAATTAAAACAGTTTAACCTTGAAATAATGTCACTCTACTATGGATCCCACCTCATGTTGGACTTTTGAGCAATGAACATGCAGATCAATTAGCAAAGAAAGGTTCAGTACAACAAATAAAACCAATGGGGCAAATACAAATAAATAAACAATTAAATAAATTAAACAACATTTCAAAAGACAGCAGAGACTTGCTAAAGAAGATAAATTAAACAATAAAGATTATCAACTATTAAAGATAGACTTCATATACAAACAATGCCAAGCAAGACTACAGTGGCCTTATTTAGGATGCCAATTGGCCACAATTGCCTCGCAGAACTTCTCTACAAGATAGGATCCCTACCTACACACAATGAACAAGATGTCATCCTGAACAAACAACATCTCGCCAAATGCAAAACCCTTAAAATTGATAACTTACAGACCTTATATTGCAAAGCCAGAGAGAAAATGATAGAGATCAATTAATTCCCACTGCCATTGCTAAACAACAACACAAACACCATATGTCTGTCATATCCCTTTTCACATTAAACTCCAACAAATGCAAAAAGAATTTCAACTTCCTCCCAGTATTGATTCCAACCAACTTCCACAGAAACTCACCCCAACTTGCCAATTAAGCAAAAGAATTATAACCTTCAGACCCAAAATATATGAACCAAATGCTCTTAAAGAGTGCAAATGACAACTTTCTCTATGTCCAATTGAAGCTACTTCAATTTTAATCAATTATGCATCAATGAACATATATTTCTTTAAACAAATTCATTTCATCAATGGCCAAACTATTCCCATATACCAAACACGTCTACCTATCCTAAGCCTTTATCGTAAACTAAACAATTTCTTTGCTCTAGCTCTCAAATGAAGGAAACAAATACTACAATTAATATACTCTACTTTACTTACAACATACAATTAGCAAATTTATTTCTCTTATTAAAGCAAATTCATCATCAAAATGCATCCAGCACTTCTACCTCAAATTTACAATGATATTACCACATATCAAACACAAAAATGCCTATAAATACAATATCAAACGCTCTTCCACTAAAAACATTAACATACTTTTACTACCACTTGATTTCTATTACTTACAATCTTCATTCTAGACTACTCAGTCAAAATCCATAATGCTGTCCAAGATAAGTTCTCCCAACTAACTCTCTCCATCACATTCTTCATAGATAGACATTCTCCAATCTTCCTTTCAGGATACCCATCTTGTGCATACATTCCCATTCCATTCATTTACATAAAACAAAAACCTATTATAACATTTTATCTTGAAAAATCTCTGACCAAAAACATATTCATTTACTCAAAACCTACAACCAAGCTATATCTAACCAAAAGCACAACCTTTTCTTCAATGAGAACACAAACACACACTTTACACAACTCAACTATAAAACCATTTCACTCACTTAACTACCAACACCAAATAACTAAGTTTGAGGACCACAGTGACACTATTTATATATCATATCCACTTTTTACATCAAGCATAACCAACCCTTCAAACCTTTCAACTTCCTTCCATAATTGATTCCAACTGAGTTCCACAGAAATGCACCCAAACTGGCCAATTAAACAAAGCAGTTTATAACCTTGGGACCCAGCATAATGGAACCAAATGCAACTAAATCCAAACATTAACATTCATCTCCAATACAAGATAATTAACCTTTTATAAATTATATATCTAACACCATACATTAATTGTACAACCACATCCATTTCAGCTATCCCCATACTTCAAATACATCTATCCTTGGCAGATTATCTTACAATTAACAATTCCTTCTATAGCTCTAAAACAACTAGAATTATCACTTACTACTTTCAATGCACAATAAACCACTTCTTAACACACCTCAACATTACTTATTGGCCAAAAGCAATTTCATCCTGCAAGCACTCAAACATGAAAACATTTTGTATCGCATAACAACCAACATTTTCAAAGCTACAGCAACACTGTTTACATTTTATATCCATTTTCACACTAATACACAATCTATACAAAGTACCTTTTTATGCCAATTCCACATAAATCCACCCCAACCAGACAAATAAGCAAACCAGTTTATAACCTTAGGACACAGTGTTAAGTAAGCAAACCCACAAGTTAACCTACCCCATTAATTCAAAGCAAATCTTAACACCACACATTTCTTTAACCACATATATTTTAGCTATCAATACCCAAAGTCCTCACATACATCATAAACATCTATATATTCCAACACTATTAACTTCCAATTAACAATTACTTCAAAACCCCAATCTTGCTATACTGATCAAAAAAGCCACTACTATTAAAACTTATTCCCTTACATACACAAAGTATTTCATAACACACCTGAGGATTATTCCCCCATTTTTATAGTTCATAAACAATTTCATCCTCTAAATACATCCAAAACTTCTATTAATAGCTCAAAATCATAATGGTTTACTTGCCCATAAAAACAAACACAAACCTTAATATACCACAAATCCATTTTCCACTATAGACATACATGTAACTACACTATATAATTACATTTCCATTACTTATCACTTTCACTCAAGACTGCTCACCAAGGTCCATTCTCCTTTTTTGGATAGAAATTTCTCCTGCCTAATTCTCTCAACCATATTCTTAATAAATAACCAATCTCCAGTGTTCTTTTAAACACCACATCTTAAATCTCCAATTCCATACATTAAGATGCAACAGAAAACCAAAAACATCTATTATAACATTTTATTTTAACAACCCTCAGGGCAACCTAAACCAAAGAGCCACCTCCAAAACCTATCATTTCTAAAACACAAAACCAACATTTTCTTCAATAAAACCCAAAACACATTTTACCACACAAGTGACCCATAGAAGCCTATTTGCACACTTAAGAACCAGCAGCCAACAAGTAACATTTTGAAAGCCACAGCAAACACCATTTACATTTCCGTATCCCTTTTCACATTAGCCCCAACAGATACAAACAATTCGGACTTCCTTTCAATATTGATTCCAACTAACTACCACAGAAATACAACCCAATTGGCCAATTAAGCAAAGGAATTTACAGCCTTGGAACCCAGCATATAGGAACCAAATAATCTTAAGGAAATCTGAACATAAACCCATAACTCAAAGAACAAAACAATTCAACTTTAATCAACTTTACATCTGAAACCATAGATTAACTCTTTAACCATACCCATTTCAGCTAGGCCCATTCTTTCAATACTTTGACGCTGACCTCTTACACATCTATGTTGTTCCTGGCAGTTGCTTCAGGGGACTCAGAGTCCCGGATTCGATGGTTGAATGGCAGGGATTTGGAATTTGTTTTTGGTAGAGCTGAGGTTCTAGTTTTCAGGGGTGGTGACACTGCCTTGATGATATTAATAATACTGCCCACGAAGTTTCACTTATTTCTTTATTTCGTTACGTAGATTCCTCTATAGTCGACCCGCCACCTTCGTCGTCGAAACCACTGTTATTCTTATAACTTTCGAAGTCGCTACTTATGTATTTCTCCGACTAGCCCTCGAATTGCCTAGATTTCACAACTTCATTTTTACACTATAAATTTTCTGATTATTTTCTTCTAATTTTGTTTCGTCGACCGACCTCGTGGTTAGTTTGTACCGGAATGTGTCTCGGCGTTTCTTTTCCTCTTTCACGCCTTTCGACAAACTTAGAATTTTCCTCCACCTTTCTTATGTTTCGTTCTGTTTTACGTTCAAACGTATCATGTGATGCATACGCAATCTTTTCATTGGCTATCATTTTTGTTTCATGCTTTTATTATTGGCTACCCCACTTGACAACTTTCACATCTGCTTCTTACAGCTTATTTTGAGTTTTAAAATCTTCCGACCAATATTCTTAGATCGTAGATAAGGCACGTGTACTTTCTCACCCTTCTAAGCTTTGAAACCGTTGTAAACTACGCGTCCGAGCCAAAAGTACAAAAGCGAAACTTCCGGTAGGCTTTTTGTCGCCCAAGCAGGTAGATACATCTGAAAACAAAACTTGTTTTTCTGTCTTTCCTAATATGAATTCAGCACATTTTTGTCGTTATGTTAGATTGTATATTATTACTATTATTATTATTATTATTATTATTATTATTATTATTATTATTATTATTATTATTATTTCTCCTGGGTCTCGATAACCAGCTTCAACTTCTATCTATATAGGCTTTTTATCTTCCCATTGACAAGTTTTTCAAAATGACCAGTCTTGCTATAACTCTCAAGAATCAACTACAACTAACACTTCCTAATTTCCATTCATAATAAAAGTAATTCATACCTCACCTAGATGTTATTCCCATTCCTATTATCCTAGAGCAATGTCATGCAAGCACATCCAGCAGGTCAAGTTATACTTCTAAATCACAATGGTTTAGCAGCCCATTAAAAACAAACATAATATACTGTAAATCAATTTCCCACTTTAAACAATATAATTCCACTACATAATTTAAATTTCATTTCTTACCACTTTCATTCAAAGCTCCTAATTCACAGCCCATTCTCCCATTCTATGAAGGAATTTCACCTGCTTAATCTGTCAACCACAGTTTTAACATACAGTCAAATTGCAATTTTAGTTGTAAAACCACATTTTAGACATTCCATTCCATACATTTACATACATTTGTTCACAAATATCTACTTTATTTTTAATTTTCACAAGTTACAGGCTCTAACACTGTACGGAAACCAAAACCTACCTCTAAAACTTCATTCCTAACCACAAAACCCACATTTTCTTCCATAAAACACAAACTTTGTGAGACACCTTCGCAAAAAAGCCTTCTCCCTTGCCTAAGAACCAACGTTAAACAGCTATTACTTTGAGAGCCACAGCAAACAGCATTTACGTTTCACAACCCTTTTCACATTAACTTCCAAAAACAATTCAAACTTCCTTCCAGCATTTATTCCAATCAAGTTCTGCAGAAATGCACCCCAACTGGCCAATTAAGCAAAGCAGTTTATAACATTGGAACCGATCATATAGGAACCAAATACACTTAAAGAAATCTGAAATGTCAACCTCCATCTCAAATCAAACGCAAGTCTGTTTTATCAATTACACATTTAACCATCATAAATTTCTTTATACAAAAGTATTTCAGCTATCACTGCCCCCAACTACTGCCATATTCCCAACACATCTATATACTGTAAGTCTTAATCTTATCATAAACAACTTCTTCAAATTCCCAATCCTTGCTATAGCTCTCGAAAGAAAAACCAAACACATAACACAATTAATACCACCTACTTTACTTGCAATATAAAGGCATGTCATTGCTGACAGCACCTACATCAATTGTGCATTTACTCTTCATTCTCATGCTAGTAAGACAACCTGGTCCTCCAAGCACATCCACCACCTCCATTTACAACTCAAAATCATGATACTCCACCTACGCATCTGTAAGAAAACAAGTACTACTCATATTACACTGCAAATGTATCTATTACTATTTAATATTGCCACATGTGAGGTTAGGCAGATTCCTTTAAATTACATTACTTTGGGCCTTAACATTAACATGGCTCATTCTTCTAAAATCAGATACAATCATATTTTACATTTCCTGCCTTAAGGAGCTTTAAGATGAGTACATGACATGACATATGTAGCCTACTAAACTCTTGTCTTCGGAAACTGACAATATATGGAAGACTGTTCAATAACAGTATTCGAAGAGCTTGTGTATAATTCAACCGTACTGGCATAGCAGCTGGCACATAAAACACTCCTGTAATCATAACTTGACAAACAAATTTAAAACATATTCCATAAATAAAATATATGCACATAAATTTAACCAATGTTGCATTAACACCCTTTCCTACATATAATTACCTACGTATAGCAGCCTGCTATAGCAATTATGTATTTAAAAATTAGAATCATATATCCTCCTAAACTAAGGTTCAACTTAATAACTAACCAAATAAAGTTCTCACAACGCAGAACATAATTCATACAATATTTACTTATTAATTAAATGCATCTAGTAAAGTATTTAAGATAACTAGGACTTATGCAAAAAATTATATCGAATTCTCAAAATACGACAAGAAATGCGTACAAAGTCAATAGAAACGTATTTATTTATTTATTATATTATAGGATTTAAAGAGTCCTTGTTTCTTCACAACACAAACATACTTAAAACTAATAGCAATAACATGGTAGCATTACATCGTTTAGGTCGTATTGGAGAATTCCTCGTAATTGTTACTCTATCGCCTTTACTTTTAGAACGAACCAAGTTATCGTAAATTTTGACCTGAGTTGAACAGAAAATGTTCATATTTATTTGTTACTTATGAAACTTAACGAGCAAAAATCCACTGATGTGGTTGTAATCACGGAGAAACCCCAGCATCACCACAAAATAGTTATATCACGTCATACAGACCACAAATCTAACTCAAGGTCAGTGGCGGTTCTTGAGTTATCGCATACTCGCAAATACACACCCACTAATTTTTCCCTGTATGTAAATATGCATATGCCTCTATAAGAATGTATACAAGAAGGGCAAATGTCAAACTTTCTTCTGTATAAAGAGCTTATTTAAACTCCCCACGCCTTCTTTACCAAACGCCAGTGGATTTGCTCAACGAGCTCTAGAGACGCACAAACGAGATTTTGCGACTGGCGAAGGAAGCTAAGGGCGAGAGATCGCGGGGAGCGGGACAACGCTTGTATTTGAAAGTACGGCGAGTTAACGCAGTCTAATCCACAAGCCCAAGAGACGCGATAGTTATGGCACAAGGGCAATGCGTTCCCGTATAACTGCATTTCCTTCTCTCTTTCCCTTACTACGAACATTTCCCTCGCTCTTGTTCTAGCAGAAGTTTTGATAAACCTGCTACACACTTAGCCAACTTTACGTTTCTAAACACAATCTAGCCATTTTCTGTATTAACATGAGAGTTATGTTAATGCTGCAAACACATGACATCTATTTTGATTAAACCACTATAAATACATATAATTATTCTGCATAAGCTAAATATTTCAGTTTGGGTTAGTTAATTTCGTAGGGTGTTTTAATTTTTATTTATGTTTGTGTCCTGGGCCAATTGGTATACATTTGAATCGGCGCATAGCAGTAGATTTGAATCTCTGCAAGTGTGGAAATCAATAGCGTGGGTTTATCCTTAGAAGAAAAGCTGCAAATTAAAAACGAAGGATGAACCGCTGCCACCAATCCATTTAGTTCAACTGACTAATTGTAAACGGAAGACCGTTACAATAAACTTTAACGAAAGAGTGTATAAAAGTTGCTCGGGAATATGTGCTTGTGAAGCAACTAACAGACTCTTCTGTTTTCCGTGTTTATTGTTTGCGAGTGAGACAAACCGCACCTGGACAAATAATCGTTGTGGTGATATTACTCATTTAAAAGTAAAAATGGCAAAACATGAGAGCTCAATTGACCATATGAATTGGGAATTAGAACTAAATGTTCTGGGAAAATATAATACATCTCAGCAGTTAGACAGTGCTTTCAGGCGTAGTGTGAAAAAACACAATCAGGAAGTTACTAAGCACAGATATGTCTTGTCGCAGATAATTAATTGCATAAATTTCTGCGGAGCATTCGAGTTAGCTCACAGCGGACACGGCAAAAGTCAAAGTTCATTGAACCCTTGAGTGTTCCATAGACTAATAAACCACCGCAGAATTAGATTCCGCGGTGAAAGATCATCTGAAGAAAGCCAGCGTTTTTCGAGGAACGTCGACAGAAATACAGATGATCTGTTGCAGTGTATCCTTGACGTATGCCAAGAAGAAATAAAAAGAGAAATTTCTAAAGCAGAACTATATCGCTGCAATTGCCGACGAAACATTTGACATTTCATCTCTTTTTCAAATGGTGCTTCTGTTTCGTTACCTGCTGCCAAATGGTAAGCCACTGGAAACATTCTGGACATTTTTAAATCCAGATAAACAAGATGCGAACGCTCTCTCCCTATGTATAAAAACACGCTCTCAATGGTGGTATATGAAACAGAAAAAAACAAAGCCGTATCTCAGAATTACGACGGCGCAAATGTTATAAGTGAGCAGCACGCAGAAGTACAAGCATTGGTGAAGAAAGATTACCCTTTCGCTCACTACATTCATAGCTATGCACACAAATTAATTTAATTATGGCGCAAGCAACAAGTCAAAATACTGAAGTTCGAATATTTTTCTCAGAATTAAATGAAATTCCTACATTTCTTTCCAATTCTCCGCAACGAGTTCGTGTTTTGCATGAAATTGTAGGTAGGAGGATACCTGCAGTTTCAACAATAAGATGAAATTTCAAATCCCGATTAGTGCAAACAGTTGTCGAGCATAAGAAATCAATTACCGAATCTTTAGAGACCATAGAGAGAAGCACTAAACAAAGCAACACAATAGTTCAGGCTAGAGCACCTCTTGTTCTGGCTAAAAATATTCTTCATTATAATACCACATGTGGATGTACTATCTAATCAGTTCAAAACACGATCCATTGATGCAGTATTATTTGCAAAATCTGCTATTGAAACATTTGAAAGCGCAATAAAGGAAGTTAGACGAATGACTGATGATATAGCCCAGGACCCAAGTTATTCAGCAGAAGATGTAAAACGACGTAAGTTTGACCATTTGTGAAGAAAATCTGCAGCGAAAGAGGTGTGTGATGTGATTCTGCTACAATCAAAGGAGAGGTTTTCATTTCACAATCATCTTCTCGCGTCAAATCTCTTGATTTCCGAAAGATTTGACGAATAGAAAACGTATCTGGAGAAACACATGCATACCATAACTAAAGCATTTCCATTCATAGACACAACCAGATTACGAAGGGAGTTGCAATTGAGGTACATGCGAAGACAATTCAGAAATGTATCGTGCGCTGTAGATCTTTTACGGTTTATTGTTCAAAATAATCTAGAGAAAACTTTCAGTGAAGTTTCTAAATTACTGAAAATACTTGTAACAATGCCAATGTCAACTAGTGAAGCGGAAAGATGTTTTTTCAAGTTTAAACCTTCCTTCGCTCCACGATGTAAGAAGAACGCCTGGCTCCTCTAGCCATATTGTCAATAAAGAAAAGCCTTGTAACGGAAATTTCAGACTTCAATGAGAGAGTAATAGACAAGTTTGCAACTAAAAAGGAGTGCCGAATGGACTTCATGCATCGCCATGTCCTGTAAGCTGATGTGAAACAGTGAAAGACACTAAAAGCTGTAAGAGATTTTTGGTGAGTCAACTTCTCTTTTTTGCATTGATTATGTGTATGTGTGCGTATATGCCTGTGAGTGTCAGGAAGAGAGCATGTAACAAACTGCACACCCATTGCAACCGGTCACGAGCCGCCACTGCTCAATTTTTCACGCATAACTGACCAGAAAGCAACATGAGTATTGCGCAAGGATTGTTGGCTGATTATGAGGAGCACCTTCTGGCAATCCTGCAAAATTGTCACGGGAACCCATCCACCCTCGCCCGTGTCCGAGAATATGATGAACTCCTATCCACCATAGTAAGGGTCGCAGGCCGGGAAATGTTAACCCCAGAGACCAAGGAGGAGGTTGGAGCCGAACTACCGACGATTAGGGCGGTAATTAGCGAAGCAGTGGTCAGTACAGTCAATTTCTTTTATAAACTGAAATCGTGATTGCAGGGGGGAGCGGAAAAGAGAGATACCTCATAAATTGTTCATCATCGCATAGGAGTTGCAGACCCAACTGTAATTTAAAAACTAAGTAAGTATAAACAGATTTTAAAACCACGAGGTCGTGCACCCTATCCTAAATACGGGATATTATACCTGTGTAGATGGACGTACTACGCCAAATCAGGGTGCGGCCGCCACCATATAGTCTACCGGGCGTCGCAGAATCGGCACAGACCGCTACAGACGCCGGGGACTTCTCCAGCGACCCGGTATTGATGACCCAGCCAGGTCGATGGACGCGGTGGATTAGGCGGTCCTGTATGCGCCAACCTCAATAACCAGAGCATCGCACAAAAACTAAGTATGACGAAACACCAAAATCATGTAAAAACTATTTGCCCATCACGTAAGCGAAATAGAATATTGTAATCGGAATTATAAGAGCCAGTTTCAAAGAAGAGAAAAAAAATACTTTGAAAATGTATAAAACTATATGTCGCAGCCCAGAAAAACTATTACAATAATGGCATGGCACTTCAGAAGAATAAGCCCATTTTATAGTTACAGTATTTATTGACATAGCCACAATATAAAAAAATAATAGAGATATCATTATGTCAGTCCAAGGTGACTTCACACCATCCATTCCCATTAAAATCTCGGACTCGAAATTTCGATGGAATGCAACACTTGTTCAATTTAAGTGCTACATACCTAAGCAGAGAGTGTAGGTAGGAATTCTATCCTCAACCTCTTTCTTAATTATTTAAGAAAAGTGTAAGTAACGATACCTAATAATAATCACAGATGATTACTAAGGACACAGCTTAAGGATCTACGGTATAGCGTAAACCTAGTTAGTATACATATGTATAATATTGTGAGTTACTGTCAGAAAGTAACCAAAACAAATTAGTGTCGATGTGTAAGGAGGCAACTAAACATACAGAAAATTATCACGTGCTTCATTTCGAAACCGAAATAATTATAAATACAAGGTAAACTACAAATACAATCTACCACTGACATCAATAGCCTCTTAACAAAATTTGATGGATTATTGAGATTATGAAAGCGAGCATGAATATATATGTACCTAATGGTTGTTATCTACCAATAACAACTTCCGGTGAATAGGCACTTCACGGAATAGGAAATGCCAATTGATCTTGTGTCGTAATTGTTTCATTGGCGTGCAATGTTGACCAAAACGAATGTGTGTTTTACTTATATTTAATGCGTAATTGATAATGCAGCCTTTGTCTCGTTAGGTTTATGGAGTAAAAGAGTAAAGTGCAAGTATATAGAACGTCCTAGACGTCTAATCCTTCGATGTGATGGATATTGTATCAAAATTAACGAGTAATCATTATTATTGCAGTAACTATCATTCATTAAGTTATTATTATTATCATTATTACTATTATTATTATTATTACTATTATTATTCGTATCATTTATATTCTGTATCCTTAGGCTTTCTTAATAATATTACATCAATTTTATGAACATCGGCTACATATACATAACATTGGTTTTATCCATTATTGATATACTCTTATATGAAACAAAATTACAGCCACTCACTCAATTATTACTATTTGAGCTTTTTAAAGTAGGATAATAAAAGTGTATTTTTACAATTGTTAATACGAATAGCATTCTTTAAGAATTTGTTGAACATCATTATCCTATGCGCACATGGGTACATGCCTTTAATGCTTATGTTTTTTATTTTTGTTTTTTTTTCCGTGGGGGGAAAAATGCATTATTGCATTCGACCCCAGCCGGTGTGCAATGTCTGGCGGATATGTGGGGCATGCCACTCAGAAGCGGAATACCCACTAAAAACCCTACCACGTGTTAATTGTATATTGCTGAGTAGGATCGTGCATTCATGCTTGCATGCTTTTAGTCGGATCCCGCATAGCACCCCGGTTATTATGTAAATGGCTACTTAGCTGGCATGCATTGAATACGAGCGCGTCAAATGTTACTTGCTGGTATTGCACATGGTAACTGAACAATACCACTGAGTTAGATGCGTATTTTCTTATGTTGTTAATATGTGATAAATAATGCCTAAGATCTAAAATGTGTGTTATTTGCAAGGAGTGCCTGCGTGTCACAAGACTTAGCATTAACTTACTTCTAGGTTGGATAATTATTGTGGTATATTCGTCTTTGATTAATTGAAAAATTTTAAATTGTATCCTGTATAATTCTTCCCAGGGTTTCTCCTGATCGTCAAATGCGCACAAGCGTCTGTCATGTGATACAACCTTCTAGGTCCTTCGCTGTGCTCGTTGTCCTGATGGTCACCATTGTCGTCTGTGTGAACGAATCCATAATACATTCTTACGCTGCCCACGTCGTTCACGGTGGGAGGCCCCTTCTCCCGGACCGCCAGAGCGGTTGCTGAGGACTTGAGGGCTCTGCGACGGGCGTGGGCTGAAACAAGGGTAGAAAGTAAGAGAAAGATTAATGATGGAATATAGAGATAGCAAGTCCTGTGTCAATGTCCTTGTCACGTTTGGAGTAGATTGTTTAGAAATTGTTGGATTTCTTCTTCCGTATTGTCTCGGGATAGTGTTCTATCGAATAACGAGAGTGGTCTGTTATGCTTGTAGTTTACGGAATCATAGTTGCCTAATGCTTTGATTAAATCATTGTGATGTACGCGTAAAGTATTAAACATGTCGTAAGCTAGTTTTAAATGAATTCTTCTACTGTATGCATTTTAAGTTCCTCGTGGAGTAAATCATATGACGCTACGTACGGTACCTTAGCTACCATGCGTAATATTTTCTTTTGAAATCGTTGTACTCTTTTGATGTATGTTTTGGCGGCATACCCCCAGACAGGTGCAGCATAAGTAAATATTGGTCGTATTAGTGTTTTATATAACGTGAGACCCAAGTTGAGATTCAGCTGGGCGTCCATGTTGATGAGCGGGTAGAGCTCCCCTAATTGGTCCCTTGCTTTTCCCCGTAATTCTGTGATTTGTTTCTTCCACGTTAGGCCTTGATCCATTTTGAGGTCAAGCCAGGTTACCCTGCCCCTCCACTTTATGTTTTCACCAAATATGTTAAGCGGCGGTAACTAGTGTTTCGGGAATCTGTGATTGTTTCGTTTTGTAAATATTATCGCTTGTGTTTTTGGGGTGTTTACTTTAATGCGCCATTTTGTAAACCAGTCTTCCAATCCATTGACGATGTTTTGCAGCCTTCTGCGAATAAATTCGATTTTGCCCGATTGTGTCATAATTGCTATGTCGTCCGAGTAAATGTACAAGTTTGTATTGGCGGTTTTTGGAATATCGTTGATGTATATATTGAATAGTGTCGGCCCAAGCAAACTCCCTTGTAGCACTCCTGCTTTGATTGTTCGCTTTGTAGAAAGATGCTTGTTAACTTTTGATTGAAATTTTATGTTTTTTAGATAATTCGCTATAAATTTAATCAGCGAATCATGAATGTTAAACCTTTTAAGCTTCTTTAATATCCCGGCGTGACATACTCTGTCGAACGCACCTTCAACGTCAACAAACAGCGCGCCTGTGAATTTTCTTCTATTCAATCCGTACCTGATATTTTCCGTTGCCCTGAGTAATTGTAGGGTAGTTGAACATTTGGCGCGGAATCCAAATTGTTCTGGGATTAATGTATTATGTTTAATTAAGTGAACATTGATGCGTTTAACTATTACGTTTTCTAGCAGTTTGCCTATTGTGCTGAGTAGACTAATTGGTCTGTAGTTGTGCGGGTGGGACAGGTCTCTCCATTTCTAGGGGAAGTGGACCACAGTGGCCAGCTTCCATCTTTCGTAGAAAGTGCCCGCTTCTGAGCACGAAGTTGAAGATTTTCGAAAGTAGATTTATTACATCCTCAGGCAAATTCATGAGTACTGAGATAGAAATGCTCTCTGACCCAGGGGTTTTTCTCTTCTTGAGATGCCTGATGACCATTTAATTTCGCTTGAGCATGTTTTACGTATCATGTTGTGCGTTTCTTGTTCTTTGTGATTTTCTGTTTCCGCCTCCGTGACTGCCATGAAAAGTAGGCAAGATGGAGTGGGATTGGGAGTTAATGTTTCTTATAACGCATCCACTAGCGTGTTCGGTTTTTGGTGGTCTGTAGACGCGATGTTTTGGTTGTGATGTAATCGTGGGATGTGGACCTTATCTTGACTTAGATAGCGGGCTATTCGCCACACCTAGTCTCTCTCATAGTTGAGGTTGTCGAGTATGTTTTGCTATGGCTGGGATATGAACTATGTAGTCCGTTCCCTGACCACTGTGTTGAGGTCTCTGAAATATTCTTCGTCCACCAGATGCCTCCATTTCTGCCATTTACGCCTTGCTCGATTTCTTGCGCTAACATATGTATGTCTTGCAGAAGCTGCGATTTATTTGTTTTCGGTTTGGTTAACGGTACCACTTCTGTGGTTGCGATTTGGATAGCTTTTTCTAGTTCTTCGACTGCTATGTTCAAATGTTCAATAGTATTAGGTTCTGTGTAGAGAGGTGTTCGCTCACAGTCATTGCGAACTTGTCTCAGTCTGCATTATTGTAGTTGCGCCGCTGGGCTGGGGGTTCTTCAGTTATAGAACCCTCCATAGTTATCATGACCGCTAAGTGGTTTTTGACCTGGAGGTTTACTCTGCGCGTTAAGTTGCGTGTGATTGCTATGTCCAGGATTTCTGAGCGCTGCTTTCTGCTGTAAGGAATATATGTTTGTTCGGCTGGTCTATAAACTATATAGTCCAAATTGTTTTCTAGGTTTAGGACGGCTGACCCTTTGCAGTTGGTCTCGTTACAATCCCAAATTTGGTCTTTTGCGTTTACGTCGCCTGCAATTATTACCCTGTTGTCTAACTGCATGAGTGCAACTAGGTCTGCTCTGTCTAAAGGGCCTGGTGGAGCATACGCCACCGTTATTAATACGCGATTTTGATCTATAGTGGTGTATATACTTGTGGCTAAAAGTGTTCTGAGCTGAGGTTGAGGTGCTAAATCGTGAGCAATGTTTTGTTTTATTATTATTATTATTATTATTATTATTATTATTATTATTATTATTATTGCAGTTCCTCCTCCACGATGGTTCCTGTCATTACGGTGTATTGTATATCCTTTTAACTTAAATCTGTCGCGATCACAGAGATAGGTTTCGGTAATTACCACTATGTGTTTATTGTATTGCAAAAGAAAGTCTTTAAGTTCGGTCTTTCGTCTACGCACCTCTCGGACATTCCAGTTAGTGATGTTTAGGATAGGTATCTGATTCATAGGAAGCCAGGAGGGGTGAGGAGCTGAAAGACGTCGCGGTAAGAGGCAAGGATAGAGCGGGTCTCCAACGGTCCCGACGTTGCCAGAAATTACAGGATTTGCATACTGGACTCTCGAAGGTCAGCAGATTCCCATCCTGTGCGGAGGACGTGGTGGTAGGTGTTCCTCTAGTGCTGCAGTCTCGGACCTGCGAGGGTCTCTTCTCTGGTCGGCACCTCCCTCGCAGACTCACGTGGCTTACCTGGTGGTTGATTGCGTTTCTGAACCCCAAGCCTTTCCACCAGTGTGGTCGCTTCAGCCGGAACACCCACACGCCGGAGGAGAGTGACATTTGCGCCGGAGCCGCCCCTCGCGCACGACTCCGCACTTTCCGTTCGCCAGAGCGACCACCATTCCCCTAAAGGTTGCGCGCCGCTGCAACCTGTCTCTGGTAATCGGGACAAGCCCGGTATCTGACCCGTTGCCCGAACTGAGACACAGTGCGCACTTCCTCTCGGGGATGGGGATGGCGCAAGTCCCCGAATCATGAGGCGCCATGCACTTAGAACACACAACTGCGCTCGCCGTGCACTTCTCATCCATGTGCTGAAGCTGCCGACATCGGCTACACTGCACCGGGATAACCGGTGTACGGTACGACTCCACCTTCACTCGAAAGTGAAGCACGTACTCAAGATGCCGCAAGCGGTCTAGGTCGTCGACCGTCGCCAGGTCCACCAGATAGAACGGAAGAAGCGTTCGGACCCGGTCAAACCGACGTAGTTGCACGACCCGAAGCACTGAAAAGTACTCGGCAAGCAACTATGCCTTAATGGCCTCCTCCGCGCCGTCAAAGTAAACGTGCTTCACCACAGCACGAAAGGTCTGGCGGTCGTTCCTCGTCGTCATCGTGAAAGTGACCCTGCGTTCCCGCAAACAGGCAGTCATCAGCGCGTAGTGCCCAGCGGACCTGGTGCGCACGGGGAAGTCCCGAGAAATCGGGGCCCTCGAAATGACGTACCCATCGTTGGGGTGCAGGGCGTCAACTCTCGCAGCGTCTGAAAAAGAGTCACATAGGTTTTGTAGACATAGATGCGAGGTTGCAGACGGGAGGAGAGGTCTTGGGCGTAAGAGGATGGAGGGCGCATGGGGGCTGGATTGGGGGTCGGAGCAAGTTGAGAAGGGGATGGAATAGAAATGAAGCCAGGAGGAGGGTTGACGGCATGAGCAATAAGCGCAGGAATAGCAGAGGACGGGCCGGGGATTGGGGAGAAAGGACGAGGGGGTGGGGTGGGCTGAGGGACACAGGAGCGGACGGAATAGGACGAGGATGAACGGAAAGCAGGGAATGGGGTGTCAAGAGCGGCAACGGAGAAAGCAGAGGTTGCGACGGATAGACATGGAGTCACATCAGAGCTGTTATCCATGCCGGCAGGCTGGGGAGGGCAAAGGGAGGAGGGAGGAGCAGAAGGAGCAGAGGAACGGGGTACGAAGGGAGCAAGAGATGGGACAGCTGGAAAGGAACCAAACGATGGACCAAAGCGTACCTGAGTCTTGACAGCCGCTTGTCTCGTGACTCGAACTTGCAATGGAGAGTGCTTCTTGAGCTTCCGTTTGGCCATGTAGGTAGGTAGGAAGGTAACGCAAGAAATATAAGAACACTTCAAAAAGAAGGGTAGAGAAAGCTTAAGATCTACCTGTTGGGGAGCTTAAGCCTAGAGAAACAGGAAAATATAGAACAGTACCAGAAAAAGAACAGCTAGTGGGCGCTAAAAAGCCCGAAAAGCAAAGGTCCTACCCGAAGGCGCCAAGATTCCAGTCAAAAGAATGTTAGCAGCGAACGTGCTTTTCTACCCAGTTAGACTGTTGGTAGTCACAGGCAAGCCTATATATCTTTGGCGCTAGGCCTCGGCTATGACGGGCCGATCCAACGTTGGCAGCTTCTTTGCTCCGAAGAGCTTCCTCGACGCAGGCTCGTTATCGCTTCGCTGATCTCGGCAGAGCCCCTTGCTGGTAGATCCTTCCTCGTCGACTCCCAGGCGCTGTGTCCGTTATCTGTGGTAATGCAACTCTAGTTTTGTACAATTAACAGATAAGTACTACTACAATTATTAATAGGTAAAAGAACCGAATCTTAAATTTTAAACTAAGGTAAATCGTTGAAGGTGCAATGGGTCAAATTCTACATTTACCAACATTACTAGTAAGCTAATGTTCATTACATTCTGTATGTATATACTAATTATTCTTATGAATGTACAACCTAAGGTGTTAGGTTTGGTTTTAGGTTTTGAATCAGATTAACTTAAAGATTTCAATCTATCTTATTAATTCCAGTGCTTTTGCTTCTTCTTTTTCTTCTTCTTATCTCTGTTTATCATTTCTATAGGTAATACTTAAATAGCTTGTTGCTCTACACATTAGGATCTGGGGTACGACGCTTGTTAAATAACAGGGGACTTATGTTAGCGGGCATCCGAATGGGTGATCGATCCGACGACTGATAGCTGAATGAGAAAGTAAATCATATCCCGTCTATCCACTCTACCAATACATTGTTTTACTTTTAAATCTGTTTACTTAATACTCATAAATCATTGTTTGCACTTAAGGCTTTACTAACATCGTTATGCTTTTATTATGTTTTTTGTTTTGAATTTAATGTCGATTAAATGGTTTATACTACAGATAAACTCGGGAAACATAAATTATTATTAGCAGCATATTTTGTGACACTACTGTGGTGATCAACAACAACGTTCATCTTATTGAAGTGGAAATATTACTCTCCTAGCCGTCTGCATTTAAAACATATGAAACTACTTTTCGGCATGCGACGGAAGGCATTAGGGCCACACTCCTCTCGAGGCAACGTTAACACCGCCACGTTGACTATATAGCTACTACGCCCACGACCTTGTCCCGTTGCGTCATTTTGCTGAGGACCGGATTGCGAGTTGTGTCAACAATTGCCCTGTGATATTTAAATTGCAATTTTTGCATTTCTTTCTACAAATCACGAATCTGGCCCTGCATTTGATTTACGTCTGATCATGGACTTGCTTCGCTGACCAGTGATACTGGTTTAGATGCGAGAATTAGGTGAGCATCAACCCTTTTACTAGCCAGGTATCTGCCAGCTTCCACGCGTCGAATAACCTGTATCAGCTCTCTAATGGATTGTGGATTCGAGTGAAGCCCACTTTGGACTTATTTCACAATTAAACCTACGCATAAGACTGTCTATTTTATTTATTTTCATAGAGAGGAGCATCTCTCTCAAAAAGTGCCTCTTCGGAAATTTATATGGAAGCGAATTCCGCTTAACTTATCTGGGTTATGGTTTCAAAAATGTATATGACAGTTCTTTTATTAACTTGAAACATAACTAGAGATTATCACTGATTTTATTACACGCTTTACGGCCTAATTCTAAATTTCAGCCTTAACTTCAAGCAGTATGTTTTCAGTAGTTAAATAAAATTATAATCATAGTGAGAATAATTATCAATAACAGTAAGCATATTGTTAAGTAAAACCAGAAACGAATTTACTGTAACTGAGAATAAAGGTTGAGAGAGACAGTGGCATTAGCGGCCTCGAACGGGTGGGTTCTCCCTCTACTGTTGTGTCCCGTTACGATGCTGGAACGCAAAGGTATAGAAAAGTGTCAATGATCGCCAAAAGTCAGATAGCCTTAGGCCTCCAATGGAACAAACTAGACATCACGTGATAGTGGAATGGGGAGATATAGAACGTTTGAAATAGAGAAACAGGAAATTTTAGAATACACACTTGCACGTGGTACTTCCTTACAGATAGTTGTCAGAAGAATTTAGAATACACACTTAGACGCGGTTGTTCCTGGGAGATGTTTCCTAGAACCTGTGTCGGCGGATAAGTGCGATGATTTGAATTGTAAAAAATAGGAAATACGCGCGCGACTGTCTGTGTGTGTCGAAGTAATAGCATGAATCAAACGTTAAAACGGAGACCGTAAATGAACGAGCAGGAAAACAAACAGTCGTATTCACCACTAACCCGAAATCCAAGATCCATGGAAAGAACCCTGAGCTAGTACCGAACTCGGAACCATTCCTACAAATCCCGTAACGCAAAACTGAGATACCACCGCAAAGTGCCGCCTTAACGTACGACCCACAATCAACAAGAAGAAATACCCCGCAAACTAAGGATGAATCATAAGATACTATAGTTTAAAGGCATGAACATACGATAAGAGTATAGGAATAATTTTAACGACTCTTTACGCTCTCGGAATTACCCACAAGTTCCCTCAATATTTTATTTTGGGGGCTCTTATGTACTTATTAATGAATTCATGGATACATTTTGATATCTACGTTTTTTTCTCGTGCGCAAGAATATGATTACAAATATTCAGCAATTACAATTTTTCTGATTGATATCAGTCTTTATTGCAAATCTAATACTAAATTGAATTTCATTTTTTGTATGTGTAGTGACACACATGATTATTATCACGATATTTGTACTGAGTTATTGTATTTATGCTGAAGTAAACGATTGAGATGTAGAGTGGTTGGCTATTAATTACATATGCATAGCAATAATTTTTCTTTTACGTGGCTTAGATTCCACGAAGGGCTGATTTTTTCTAAATACCTCATACTGATAAACTCTTGGATATGCCAATATTGCTTATTTCTTACCCAAGATGCCAAATATTAAAATAAGAGTTCTGTAATACATGATATAATCTATTATTGTTTTAATATATCATATTGTATAAATTGCTAATAGCTATCCTCAGCACCTTATCTATTCTCAACATGATTTCACCTATATAGCTATTGCATTTTTGTGTTGTTATATGATCTCCTACTAAAATCTAGGCTGCTTCTTTATACTATTCACCTCCTATTCAACACAGGTTGTAAGCTGAGAAATGCCAGCTGTATTTCATTGTGTAAGGTAATTTCTTTTGACCATTGTTTTTCCCTATCGATTTGGCACACCTGCCTCCTTTATACTACATAACTTCTACCCACCGTTTCTCATTAAATACTCGTGTGCACATTACAAATTCACTTTGAGGCACATTCCATCACAATGTAACTCTGTGCACATTTTCAACTATCATTGTGGTAGGACGCTACCTTAAATCAATTCTTCTACACATTACTTCCGTCCATTTATGGTCAGCGTGGGATGGTAGAAATTCATTTTTTTGCTTTTCTCTCGATTCTTCCCCTTTTATACCCATTTTTGAGTGAAAATAGGTTTTTCTCCCTCACTCTCCTCGGCAAATTTAAACTTTGCAACTTTAAACTTTACAACATTGCCTTCACCTGGTTCTTTATATTCGAAAATTGAGCAACCCTATAGTTTCACAAACGAATCAATTATTTTCATAAGTTATTATTACACACGGAAACTAAGACTATGCGTTTATGTTAAACTTTTGTTATGTCATGTTCATTGAAAATAAATTACAGTTTATGTATTCTGTGTACGGTGAAACATGCGTGTACCTGTTTCTCTATCTTGTGACAGCAGCTTTCACGAAATGTTTGGCCTAAGTTCCCTTGGAAATACTTTGTACACTTTCGTCCACTCTCATTCAGACATTTATGTTGTCTGGCTTGGTTACATGGATGTTTATCCCCACTCCTGCCTCTCACATGTTTAGCTCTGGATTTGATTAATATTTTTGTTTGATAACTTAAGTGGCACATTGTATATTTACTTTTATTTCTCCCCCCCTTCCGTTGTTTCCCACCAATTGTTTTTCCCTAATGTTCTTTACCGTACCCTTCTAATTAGCTCATGTTCCACCCTTAACCCTTATTTCTTTCATTGGATTTATCGCTACGGCATGCTCACCACTTCGACGCAGGGACTGTAGCAACGAAATTAACGACTCAATTTTCATCATAGGAAACACTGGACACTTGACTACGTTCGTGATCCACGATGATATTCAACTCTGAGAAAACAACGGAATGCATATAAACAGTTCTCATCTCTGATAGAACGATTCTTCAGGTGCATCCTTCGTTACTTAACTATATATTACTGATTACAAACTCTATATGATTTCCGCCGGATTTCCCTGCCACTGCCGACTCTCTGTGAGGACACATGCACTCGTGTTGCTTTTCTCCTGGCAGTGCGACAATTCTATAAACGTTCGACAAGCATAAACTTGCCTTTTCTGGTCCGCCGTTGTACATAGTGCCGCAATGTCTCCTAGACTTACCAGACAATGCTCTGATAGACCTTGTCCTCAATACAGCTAGATCAGCAATTCACTTTTAACCCTTCTACCTTTTCCATTTTCCCCCCTATATAATCTTAACGTTATTTTTTCTACAACCACATAACATAAAGTGTTTATTACCTCCATGAAGGCAGGGCTGTACTTGATTTCTGTAATTTCATCTGAATTAGCACCTAGCAAGTGTGCTGGCCTGCCTAAGTGCCCTGATGTAACTTTGTATTTCTTTATATTTTATTGTACTTCATTTTTGTATCTATTTCTTACGCAATGTTGGGTACTGTTTTGAACTTCATTTCTGCTCTATTTGTATTTATAGTTTTCCACACCACCAGATGGAGAGTATTGTCGCATGTGATCTTAGATGGATTCATTTATCTCACACTAATTTGGGTCTTAACACTAATATGGATCATTCTTCTAAATTATGATAGAATCTTATTTTACATTTTCTATCTTATAAAACTTTCCTAATATGTGTACATGACAGGACATATATGAGCTACCTCATTTCCTAAATATGGCCCAAAGGACTTTTTCATTTACATCATTTCCCAGAAAATTCTTACAATAATGTTGCCTTTTGCAAGATGGAACCAATCACATGTATTCACTCAATCATACTTAAAGTATAACATTGGCTTACCACAAACAGTACATAGACATTAGGATTGATTCGCTACTTACCTATTTAAGCAAGCACATGAGCGCCAATCAGGGGAGATCAACACATGCTACAAAAGGTCAAATCACTACCCGTAAGCATCCCAATCTGCTACCCTCAACAATAGATTCACAGTCTCATCCACATCATGCACGACAAGTGCTTCAAGGTAAGATTCTACATGTACTCTAGCTTTGTTCCACTTTTTCAATGTAAACTCAACATTACAAATATATAAGCTTAATAAACCAAGCAACCAATATTAACCCAAGCTAGAGAAGTTCTATGCTGAAAACACTATTCCACCCATGTCAAAACAGTCATGGATGTGACAAAATCAAACCAACCTAGTAATTCCACATCTATTTCTTACCACTTTCATTCAAGGCTGCTAATTCAGGACTCATTCTCCCATTCCATGAAGAAATTTCACCTGCTTAATCTGTCAACCACAGTTTCAATATACAGTCAAATTGCAATTTTACTTAGAAAACCATATCTTATACATTCCATTCCACACATTTACATGTAACATAAGTTCACAAATAGCTACTATAGGTTTTAATTCTGGCAGGTTTCAAGCTGTAACAATATGCTAAACCAAAAGCTACCTCAAAAACTTCATTTCTAACCACAAAACCCACATTTTCTTCCATAAAACACAAAATTTCCAAGTCACCTTCACAAAAAAGCCTTCTCCCTTGCCTAAAAAGCAACATCAAACAGCTATTATTTTGAGAGCCACAGCAAACACCATTTACGTTTCACAACTCTTTTCAAATTAACTCCCATAAACAATTCAAACCTCCTTCCGGCATTAATTCCAACTAAATTCCACAGAAATGCACCCAAACTGGCCAATTAAGCAAAGGAGTTTATGACCTTTGGATCCAGCATATAGGAACAAAATACATGTAAGGAAATCTGAAATGTCAACCTCCATCTCAAATCAAAGGCAATTCTCCTATATCAGTTACACATCTAACCATCATAGCTTTCTTTATACAATAGTATCTCAGGTATCAGTACCCCAACTACTCCTAAATTCCAAACACATCTATCTATCCTTAGCCTTTATCGTATTATATACAGCTTCATCAAAGTCCAAAGCCTTGCTCTAGCTCTCAAAAGAAAAACCAAACAAATAACACAATTAATACCACCTACATTACTTCCAATATTAACGCATTTCATTGCTGATTGCACCTACATCTATTGCACACTTACTCTTTATTCTCATGCTAGTAAGTCAACCTGGTCCTCCAAGCACATCCAATACCTCCATT
Source organism: Deroplatys truncata (assembly GCA_030765065.1). NCBI lineage: Eukaryota > Metazoa > Arthropoda > Insecta > Mantodea > Mantidae > Deroplatys > Deroplatys truncata. The sequence continues at coordinate 83,390 of JAUKNL010000032.1, forward strand.
TACAACTCAAAATCATGATAGTCCACCTCCACATCTGCATCTGCAAGAAAAATAATACTACTCATATAACACTGCAAATGTATTTATTGCTATTTAGTATTAAACCAACCTAGTCATTTCACTTCTATTACTTACCACTTTCATTCAAGTCCACTAATTCAGGACTCATTCTCCCATTCCATGGAGAAATTTCAGCTGCTTAATCTGTTAACCACAATTTTAATGTACACTCAAATTGGAATTTTACTTGGAAAACCATATCTTCTACATTCCATTCCACACATTTACATGCAACATAAGTTCACAAATATCTACTATAGGTTTTAATTTTGGCAGGTTTCAGGCTGTAAGACCACACTAAACCAAAAGCCTCCTCAAAAACTTCATTTCTAACCACAAAACCCACATTTTCTTCCATAAAACACAAAGTTTCCAAAACACCTTCACAAAAAAGCCTTCTCCCTTGCCTAAGAACCAACATCAAGCAGCTATTATTTTGAGAGCCACAGCTACCACCACTTATGTTTCACAACTCTTTTCAAATTCAAAGATTTCACACTAGCAGCATGGTCATGTAGGGACAGTAAAAAAGGTAGGGGCACATATATTCTTGTAAGAAAAGGCATCAATTTCAGAAACATACATACCATCGATCGTATTACAAAGGAACAGGACCTAGAAATATCAGGTGTGTATTTACCTGATTTGCAAATAACAACACTCTGTATATATAGAGCTCCCAACACCAACATAAATTCATTTCTGAGTGGACTGGAAATGGTTCTAGATAATATTAAACACTTTAAAAATACTGTAATAGTATGTGGTGACTTCAATATTGATTTTTGTAAAGAATCAAAAGCTACCTCTGACCTACTAAATACGTTAAAATCTTATAACCTGGAACCCACAATCCATGGTCCAACACAAATCACAGAAAACTCTTCAACACTAATCGATCAAATTTTTGTTAACAATACTCTCCTGTGCAAAAGCCAAACCTTTGATATGGGTTTTAGTGACCATAATGCACAAATACTAAACCTTTCCTTGGCTAACAAATATTCCCAATCAACAGAATTCACTAAAAGAAGGATCTTCAATGATGAGAATATCCAATACTTTACTCTCTTACTTAGCAGCGAAGCATGGGTAGAAATCTATAAAAGCAAAAGTGTATCAGAAAAGTTTGAATTGTTCCTTCAAACACTACAACATTACATAAACTTAGCTTTTCCATTCAAAACTGTAAAAGAGATTCCAGAAAAAAACGCTAAATCCTGGATTACTACAGGAATTAAAAAATCCTGTGAAACTAAACGCTATCTACATAAATTATCAAAAACATACCCATTAACCGTAGAATTTCAAAACTACATCAAAAAGTATAAACTAATCTTAAGTAAAGTAGTAAGAGAAGCAAAAACAATGACAAATGACCGACTCATCAATATAGCAAGTAACAAAACAAAAGCAATGTGGAATATAATTAAAAAGGAAACGGGTACTAATAAAATAATAGTGAACAACATAAACTTGCTCATAAATTCTAAAAAAGTTGTAGATCCAATTGAAGTAGCAGAAAACTTTAATACATACTTTGTTAATATAGCAGATAATCTCATAAAACAAGCCTCGTTAAATAATCCCCCTCCTACATTAAATTTTCACAGCTCAATACATGAATCAATATACCTTACACCGACAAACGAGAAAGAAAGTTTACAAATAATAAAAGATCTTAAGCCAAAAAACTCGGCTGGCATTGATAGGGTACCAGACTTTCTTATTAAAAAATGTGCACATGTAATTGTGAATCCAATAACACATCTATGTAATGAATCTTTAAACTCAGGTTCTTTTCCCACTTGCCTAAAAACAGCCATAATCAAACCATTACATAAAAAAGGGAAAAACACTGATATGTCTAATTATCGGCCCATAGTGCTACTTTCAGTTTTCTCTAAAATATTGGAGAAACTGTTTCTTAAACAACTTTCCAACTTCTTAGAGAAACATAAATTATTATTAGACTCTCAGCACAGCTTCACGAAAAATTACTCAATTGAATCTGGAATTTTCTCATTTATAACCGCGTCCCTTAAAGCCATTGATCAAAAGCAACATGCCTCGGCTATATTTTTAGACTTAACAAAGGCATTCAATACCATAGATCATCAGCTTTTGTTAACGAAAATAGAGGCTCTAGGCATAAGAGGGTTGGCCAATAAATGGTTAGAATCATATCTATGTGGTCGTATGCAAATAGTGGAAATAAAGAATAAATCAAATAATCAGATCAATTATTTTCACTCCAGTCCACTCCAAGTAAGCTATGGTGTGCCACAAGGTTCTATACTAGGTCCTGTCCTATTTCTTCTTTTCATAAATGATTTCCACATAAATGATCCATGTACTAAAACCATTTTATATGCTGATGATACAAATATCCTGGTTAAGGCAACCCAAAAACAAACCTTTCTAACCTCTATTCACCAAGTCTCAGAGAAAATCTCAAACTATTTTACATTGAATAATCTTATTATAAATACAAATAAAACTGTAGCAATGGATATACACACAAATATGAACAAAAATTATCTTGCCCCTCAAATACAACTCTCTAATCAGACACTTAAAAAAGTAGAATCTATAAAATTCCTTGGGGTCTGCGTACAAAGCAATCTGAAATAGGATGCCCACACTAGCTTCATAAATAATAAACACAGCTCTCTATGTTATATGCTAAGAATATTGACAACATGCACAAGTAAAGAAACAGTTAGAGCAGCATATTTTGCACATGTGCACTCACTCCTAATTTATGGAGTAGTCTTCTGGGGTGAGTCTCCAACAAGCAAGTCAATCTTTATTGCACGGAAAAAAATTATCAGAACTATTGAAGGAGTCAGCCCAAAGTCGTCATGTAAACCTCTCTTTAAAAAACTGGGGATCCTCCCACTTCCCTGCATTTACATATATGCAGTTATTCTGCTTATAGTCAAGAACATTAATGCTTCTGATTCACTATTCATAACTAATAATATGGTGCATGAACACAATACTAGGGAAAATACACAAATACATGTGACCAGCTGCAACACCTCGCTCTACCAAAAAAGTATCTTATACTCCGGCATTAATCTTTATAATAATTTACCAAGTAATATTAAGGCAATTAAAAATGTAAACCAGCTGAAATCCAGTCTCAAGGCACACCTAGTTAACCACTCCTTTTATTCTATTAATGATTTCCTTGAACACAAATGTATATCATGAACCATAGTATTTAGCATGTAAACACCTATTGTATATAATGTAAAAACATATTGTACATATTGCAAAAACCTATTATTGTTTATGTTTATAGCTTGATATGTTCAATAGTGAATGTACATTGTACCAAACCACTTTAACGGATGAATAAAGTAACTAACTAACTAACTAAAAATTAACTCCCATAAACAATTCAAACCTCCTTCCGGCATTGATTCCAACTGAATTCCGCAGAAATGCACCCCAACTGGCCAATGAAGCAAAGGAGTTTATGACCTTGGGATCCAGCATATAGGAACCAAATACACTTAAGGAAATCTGAAATGTCGACCTCCATCTCAAATTAAAGGCAATTCTCTTTTTTCAGTTACACATCTAACCATCATGGATTTCTTTATACAATAGTATTTCAGGTATCAGTACCCCGACTACTCCCATATTCCAAACACATCTATCTGTCCTTAGCCTTTATCATATTATATACAACTTCATCAAAGTATAAAGCCTTGCTATAGCTCTCAAAAGAAAAACCGAACAAATAACACAATTAATACCTACCTACATTACTTCCAATATTAACGCATTTCATTGCTGATAGCACCTACATCTATTGTACACTTGCTCTTCATTCTCATGCTACTAAGACAACCTGGTCCTCCAAGCACATCCAGCACCTCCATTTGCAACTCAAAATCATGAAAATCCACTTTCGCTTCTGCAAGAAAACAAATACTACTCATATAACACTGCAAATGTATTTATTGCTATTTAGTACCAAACCAACCTAGTCATTTCACTTCTATTACTTACCACTTTCATTCAAGGCTGCTAATTCAGGAGTCATTCTCCCATTCCATGAAGAAATTTCACCTACTTAATCTGTCAGCCACAATTTTAGTTACAGTCAAATTGCAATTTTACTTCAAAAACCATATATTACTATTTTATAGTATTTTATTGTGCTAAGAGTTTTACAATTTGCATAGTCTACTGCATTTTGACACCAGTCATTTATTCAGTAGACAAGCACTACAGTTTATTTACATTTTACAATTTCTTGTCACTAAATTATCTTGCTCTTTTATTCAGGTTTTTTTTTCCATATCCCATTTCCACTTTTTTTTTCACTTTTCATTTATTCATTACTTAACCTTCACACATTCACTATATTTTTCCATTCAAAGTAAGACGCACTACCTCTTACTTTTCTCTTTCCACTGTCCAAAGCCATTTATTTTATACTCTACACAAAAACTGCCCAATGATTCTAGCGACCTTGCATATCATTTCAATTATAAGTGTATTTCTATCCCCCTTCAACCACTTCTTATTAAAAAATTCTTTTCTCCAATTTTCTGTTCCTTGGCACTTAAATACTATGTGTTCAATGTCTTCATTACCACCACATATCGAACATTGGTTCCGAGGAATACCCTGTCTTAGCTCTTTAGCCTCCATGCTCCGGTTCTTAACCATGCAATACATTCTCTCTCTTCTTTATTTACTATGTCTATATATTTTTCCCTACCCCATGTATTTTTCATTGGCCTATAATAAACTAATGAGCTCTTTTCGGCAATCTCACTGAACATGATTTCTATTTCTATATCTTCCAGTCTTTTCCTTGCCTTTTTCCAAAAATGTTTTACGTTATTTTCTCTCCTTCTCCATATATCTCCTAACCCATTTTTCTCCAAAATATTCCTTAATTTACTTACCCATCCATCATTCATTAAACTATTCTCTTGGTATTCAATACATTGTCTTAACACATTACTTTTTCCTAGATTTAAACTTCTGAACCAAAATTTCAAAGCTCTTTCCATTATCTTCCCCTTATTTGGCACCCTGCCCATCTGTAATTGTGCTACCTGTCTTACAATTGACTTCGGTAGCCCTAGTATTTCTCTACAAAACATCCTGTACACCACATCTATACATTCCCATCCTCTATCTAATCCCCATATTTCTATACCATACATCATTTTTGCCTCCACAACCATCTCATAAACTTTTTCCAGCCATTTAACATTTATATTAGGTACTTTATATTTGCAGCTTCTAATTGCTGCCATCGCCCCTTTACCTTTTGCCAATGCAAACTTCTTTTGTTTCTCCCATTTATTACCTCCGTTTATTGTTACTCCTAAATAGATACAGTTACGCACTACCCTGTAATCTTTATTCTCTCCCTTCCACTTTTCATATTTACCTAATTTTCCCCCCTTTTTGAAAACCACAATCTGTGTTTTCTCTTGATTCACTTTTAACCTCCATTCTTTAGAATATACATCAATTACTTGTAATGATTGTTTTAAACCACTTACTGTAATAGATCCTACCACTAGGTTATCTGCAAAAAGAAGTCCTGGAATTTGGATGTTGTTAATTACTGATGCACAGTTATTATTCCTTCCAATTTCTAGTAAGACATCATCTATGTATAAATTAAATAAAACTGGACTTATCTTACATCCTTGCCAAAAGCCTTTCTTTTGTGGACTTCCATTAGTTACACAGCCTGTCTCCACCCTTACACAGAAGGTATTCTCAAAATACAGTGCTTTAAGAATATTCACCAATTGCTGACTTACTCCCTTACACACTAATTTATGCCACAGAAGTTGTACCTCAATTCCGTCATAAGCCTTCTCTAAGTCTACAAAAGCCATATACAATTTACCCCTTTTTTCTTTTAAATATTTGTCTTCTAATGTCTTTATAATAAATAAATTATCAATTGTTCTCCTTTCCTTGCGAAAGCCCATCTGAAATTCCAAAAGGATATTATATTCTTCAACCCAAAATTGTAGTCTCGCTGCCAAAATGCCCACAAAAAGTTTTCCTATATTCAATAATAATGCAATACCTCTGTAGTTATTAGCTTTATCAACATTGCCCTTGCCTTTATATATAGGATGGATGATAGCTTCTCTCCATCATTTAGATACATAACCCTTTCTAATAATTACATTAAATAAATCTAATAAAATGTTCACTCTCCTTGTATCATTACACCACTCCTTAAGAAACTCTGTTCAGATGCCATCAATTCCAGTAGCTATATTTTTCTTCAGTAACTTAACTTGTTTTATTATTTCCTCACTCCTAATTTCACCATCCAATATCTCTACAAAAACATTCCTTATTTCCAAAAATTTCATACTTCCTATACTCGTTTCTTCCCCATATAATGTTTTAAAATACTCCATCTATTGTCCTGGCTCAACATTGCTTTTAGTTACACATTTATTATAGGTCGACTTAAGAACCTGCCATACCTTATTAAGATTATTTTCATTTAGACATTTTATCAAGTTCCTTTCATTGCATTCCCTCCAGTCCTTTTTCTTTTGCTCTAAAAATAAATTATGTGAATTCCTCCCTTGCAGATAATCGTCCATAGATTTTCTATAACCTAATTCTTTCAACCTAACCAACAGTTGTTTTACTTGTCTTTTTGATACCCTACATTCTTCATCAAACCAGTCCTTATCATATATGTAAACCCTCTTTTTTGTTTTCATTTCCTCTCCCGCCCTTTGCATAACTGTATTAAGGATATCTATTACATTCTCAATTAGATTATTCTTAACCATGAATGTTACTCCACATAGACATATCTTTCCATAATTCGAGTCAAGAGTCTGTTTAAATGTGTCAGAACATTCTTCTTTCCATTTATAGCTAATATACTCTTTTTCACAATAGCTTTCCACTCTTATATTGTGTTTTACTCGTGCAGCATGCATCATAAAATCCACAATCACTGGATAATGCCCACTAGTTGACCTTAAAATTACTTAAAATATGTCCTAAATTCAGAGACCACAACACAAAATCTATTACACTCTGCCCATTATTGCTAACAAAGATAAATTCTCCTTGGTCATCTTCCCCACATTTTCCATTCAAAATTTCTAAAGCATTCAACTCACAAAAATCAATCAATTTTTCACGCTCTTTACCAACAAATTTGTCCTTGCTTTGCCTAAGTTTCTCACTTTTAAACACAATTTCATCACTCATCCAATCATTTCCAACATATGTATCACTTTCCCCAATCCTGATATTAAAGTCTCCCATTACTATTACCTCTGCATTTACAAATTTCTCCTTCAGCCTATCCATATCTTTTCTTATTTGATTAAGATCAGGATTATAAAACCGCAAGGATGAACAGGGGTTATATATAATTCCTACACAGAGTATATACTTAACATCCATTATAACCCACAATATTTCTTTACTACTAGACCATGTTTCTTTAATTTCCTTACTTAAGCTGTTCCCTATAAAGAAACCTATACCTCCAGATACCCTTCCCTTTCTAGCTATCACCTCTCCTTTCCTACCAATGTATTCAAATTCCTTTATATTTATCTGTTACTCTTTTAACCACATTTCTACTACCGCTAAATAATCCACTTTCGCCAACAGCTGTTTCAAAACTCCCACATATAACTTATTTTTTAAACCCTCACAATTCCAGAAGTCCATTCTCCTTGTTGTCTCTTTTTCCTATTGTGAACCTGCTCCATATCTAAAACCATCTAATCTTTTCCTATTTCTTAATTCAATTCCTTCTTTCAACATTAACATTTTATTTTTATCTGATACCACAATGCTCCCATGTTCAGATGAAACAATACTATCTTCTTCTCCCTCTTCCATATTCTCCCCACTACCTTGATACCATATCTTCTTTCTCCCCTCCATTAGAGCGCACGCAACTTCTACCTCTCCCCTCCTTGGTGAAACAATTCACTTGGTGACGTCACTTCTCTGGCTCCTCCCTCCGCCACTGTTGTCGCCACCATTGCAGTCCTACCGCGCCGAGCTGCTTCAGCTGTTTGCACCCTACTTCCATTTGACGTCAACACAAGGTCATCAACTTTTTCCTCTCTGCTGCTGTCTACGCTGTTTGGACTAGCCTTGCCATTAGGTACTTCATTCTCCATGTTTGATGCAAATTGTCGAGTTGTGAACTTTGATCTTCCTGTTTCATTTCCTAAAGCTATCGCTGACACCTGTTGATTCATTTCCACCCTTTCATGTCGATTTTCTCTTGAATCTATATTGTCCGTATCACATACCCTTTCATTGTCAATCCACAGCTGAAAGTTTGTAATATATGCCATTTTTCCCAAAGCTCTTGCTTCTTTCATTTTCTGAATTAAATTTCATTGCAATGCTCTCTTATTTGGTGAAAGGTCTTTGTTAATAAAGATATTTCTTCCTTTCAATTTTTTAGCTCTCCTAAGCACTTCATGCACTAACTGTATTGTTGCTACCTTCACCATTATTGCCCTCTTTCCAACTTGTCTCCCAAATCTAAATGCCTCAACAATTTCCCATCCGTACATCTCTAATTCAAGCTTCTCCTTCATTATCTGCGTTATTTCTTCAGCTCTCCAAATCCTTCTTCTCTCACGTACACCTAGAAACACCAGATTGAATCTTCCTTCCCTCTCCTCCATTCTTTCCATTCTTCCCTTAATTTCATTTACTTCCTGTTTTGCTTCATCTATAACATCCTCCTTGATATCCCTAATCATAGACCACAATTTATCACTCAATTGTTGTTCCATACCTTCCATTTTATTCATTTTCTCATTTAGCTTCCCCAACAGTTCTTGAATATCCATAGAACCTAGATTCACTTCCACTCCTCCAATCACTAGTAGAATAGTTAATACACTCCCAATAATCAAAACATTAACCACTTCTTTGCCAAAATGTATTCCCCTTGTTCCCACAAATTTCATTCTCAAAATTTGCTCAATTCTCGCTCTATACACAGCTATATTCACACCCATTGTTACTTAGCTGCTTCTTCCTTCAAAATCACTACCTCCTTCCCAACACAACCGTCCTCTCTCACTGCTGGCCTAGCACACCCCATATATTATACATTCCATTCCACACATTTTGAATGCAACATAAGTTCACAAATATCTACTATAGGTTTTAATTTTGGCAAGTTTCACGGCTGTAACACTATGCTAAACAAAAAGCTAGCTCAAAAACTTCATTTCTAATGACAAACCCCACATTTTCTTCCATAAAACACAGAGTTTCCAAGTCACCTTCACAAAAAAACCTTCTCCCTTGCCTAAGAACCAACTTCAAACCGCTATTATTTTGAAAGCCCCAGCAAACACCACTTATGTTTGACAACTCTCTTCAAACTAACTCCCATAAACAATTCTAACCTCCTTAAGGCATTCATTTCAACTGAATTCCGCAGAAACGCACCCCAACCACCAATTAAGCAAAGGAGTTTATGACCTTGGGATCCAGCATAAAGGAACCAAATACACTTAAAGAAATCTGAAATGTCAACCTCCATCTCAAATTAAAGGCTATTCTCTTTTATCAGTTACACATCTAACCATCACGGATTTCATTATACAATAGTATTTCAGGTATCAGTGCCCCAACTACTCCCATATTCCAAACTAATCTATCTATCCTTAGCCTTTATCATATTATAGACAACTTCATCAAAGTCCAAAGCTTTGCTCGAGCTCTCAAAAGAAAAACCAAACGAATAACACATTTAATACCACCTACTTTACTTGCAATATTAACGCATTTCATTGCTGATAGCACCTACATCTATTGTACACTTACTCTTCATTCTAATGCTATTAAGACAACCTGGTCCTCCAAGCACATCCAGCACCTCCATTTACAACTCAAAATCATGATTGTCCACCTCCACATCTGCATCTGCAATAAAACAAATACTACTCTGATGCAGTAATTTGTATCATATATTACTTAAATGTAAATAATGATTGTAATATGAATATGCATTTTTATGTGACATTGATTTCAGATGTTTATTGATTGTAAATATTGTTGGGAAGTAAGTTTATAGGGCCTTACTGAAACTGTCAATAATGGCACAATAATGCAAAGAGGGGGGTGAGCTGTTTATCATTATTGGAAACGAGGAAGTTACGTAATGTTGGCACGTTTTCGGCAGAAACTTCTGGAATGTGTTCCTCTCTAAAGCATATGTATTCATAATTTTCATTGGATATTAAAATATACGCTAATGTTGGCGCATTTTATTAGCCAATAGTAGTTCAGTTATAATCTTTAGGCGTATCTGGGAGTAGGCGTATAAATAGAAGCCAAGTTAGAGGTAAAGTCAGTCAGTCCTTCAGTTCGCCAAAAGCATTCATACATTACACGTCGTATTCATACTCAGTTCATCAAAAATCTGTGTACACTACACGTCGTCTTCAGTCAGTCAGTTCATCAAAAGTATTAGTATGGCATACATCAGATATAGATTCACAAGTTACGTGCAGCAGAACTATGAAAGATCTAAAGTATTGTAAGGTTAATTATATAAAAGATTGAAGTACATGGATTAAAAGAATTATCAGTAAGAAGTTATTATAACAGTTTCAGTTTGGCAAGTATCTAGATCAATATGTAAAAGTGATAGTGAACATGTTCGACAATAAAAATTATAAAACAAATTTCTTCATCAGTGTTCTTTTTGGATAAAAGATTCCTTTCCGTTTACACAACCCTGATCAAGACACATGTTCGACCCAAGATAAGATAATAGCTACCCGGAGGACAATAAACAAATTTTTAAAATTCTTTCAAAAACTGATACTAGGTACCACAAATTGCTAACACTAGATGGAGCTACAAACCGAACAAATGAATGACGTCACAAGATGGCAACGCATGAAGTAAACACACATACATAAACATCACAAGCATCAACAATATATAAGTAATACCGTTACAAATTGGCTCCCATACGTGGGGCAGTTAAAATTATGTAACCAAACAAAAACAAAAGCAACACAACATAAGATCTTCAAGTTCTAATAATTTACGTAAAAACATATTACGAAAGCAATTACATAATCAGTTATACACTCGCAACTCATATAAAACTGCAAATGTATTTATTGCTATTTAGTATTAAACCAACCTAGTCATTTCACTTCTATTACTTACCACTTCCATTCAAGGCTGCTAATTCAGGACTCACTCTCGCATTCCATGGAGAAATTTCAGCTGCTTACTCTGTTAACCACAATTTTAATATACAGTCAAATTGTAATCTTACTTGCAAAACCATATCTTATAAATCCCATTCCATACATTTCCATGCAAACTAAGTTAACAAATATCTACTAGAGGTTTTAATTTTGGAAGGTTTCAGGCTGTTACACTACGCTAAACCAAAAGCTACCTCAAAAACTTCATTTGTAACAACAAAACACACATTTTCTTCCATAAAACACAAAGTTTCCAAAACACCTTCACAAAAAAGCCTTCTCCCTTGCCTAAGAACACACAGCAAACAGCTATTATTTTGAGAGCCACAGCAAACACCACTTATGTTTCACTACTCTTTTCAAATTAACTCCCATAAACAATTCAAACCTCCTTCCGGCATTGATTCCAAATGAATTCCACAGAAATGCACCCCAACTGGCCAATGAAGCAAAGGAGTTTATGACCTTGGGATCCAGCATATAGGAACCAAATACACTTAGGAAATCTGAAATGTTAACCTCCATCTCAAATTAAAAGGCTATTCTCTTTTTTCAGTTACACATCTAACCATCATGGATTTCTCTATACAATAGTATTTCAGGTATCAGTGCCCCAACTACTCCCATATTCCAAACTAATCTATCTATCCTTAGCCTTTATCGTATTATATACACCTTCATCAAAGTCCAAAGTCTTGCTCTAGCTCTCAAAAGAGAAACCGAACAAATAACACAATTAATACCACCTACATTACTTCCAATATTAACGCATTTCATTGCTGATAGCACCTACATCTATTGTACACTTACTCTTCATTCTCATGCTAGTAAGTCAACCTGGTCCTCCAAGCACATCCAACACCTCCATTTACAACTCAAAATCATGATAGTCCACCTCCGCATCTGCATCTGCAAGAAAACAAATACTACTCATAAAACACTGCAAATGTATTTATTGCTATTTAGTATTAAAACAACCTAGTCATTTCACTTCTTTTACTTACCACTTCCATTCAAGACTGCTAATTCAGGACTCATTCTCCCATTCCATGGAGAAATTTCAGCTGCTTATTCTGTTAACCACAATTTTAATATACAGTCAAATTGTAATCTTACTTGCAAAACCATATCTTATAAATCCCATTCCATACATTTACATGCAAAACAAATTCACAAATATCTACTAGAGGTTTTAATTTTGGAAGATTTCAGGCTGCTACACTACGCTAAACCAAAAGCTACATCAAAAACTACATTTCTAACAACAAAACACACATTTTCTTCCATAAAACACAAAGTTTCCAAAACACCTTCACAAAAAAGCCTTCTCCCTTGCCTAAGAACCCACAGCAAACAGGTATTATTTTGAGAGCCACAGCAAACACCACTTATGTTTCACTACTCTTTTCAAATTAACTCCCATAAACAATTAAAACCTCCTTCCGGCATTGATTCCAACTGAATTCCGCAGAAATGCACCCCAACTGGCCAATGAAGCAAAGGAGTTTATTACCTTGGGATCTAGCATATAGGAACCAAATACACTTAAGGAAATCTGAAATGTCAACCTCCATCTCAACTTAAAGGCTATTCTCTTTTATCAGTTATACATCTAACCATCATGGATTTCTTTATACAATAGTATTTCAGGTATCAATGCCCCGACTACTCCCATATTCCAAACACATCTATCTGTCCTTAGCCTTTATCGTATTATATACAACTTCATCAAAGTCCAAAGCCTTGCTATAGCTCTCAAAACAAAAACCAAACAAATAACACAATTAATACCACCTACTTTACTTGCAATATTAATACATTTCATTGCTGATAGCACCTACATCTATTGTACACTTAATCTTTATTCTCATGCTAGTAAGTCAACCTGCTCCTCCAAGCAGATCCAACACCTCCATTTACAACTCAAAATCATGATAGTCTACCTCCGCATCTGCAAGAAAACAAATACTACTCATATAACACTGCAAATGTTTTTATTGCTATTTAGTATTAAACCAACCTAGTCATTTCACTTCTATTACTTACCACTTTCATTCAAGGCTGCTAATTCAGGACTCATTCTCCCATTCCATGAAGAAACTTCACCTACTTTATGTGTCAAGCACAATTTTAATATACAATTAAATTGTAATTTTACGTGGAAATCCGTATCTTATACATTCATTTCCACACATTTACATGCAACATAAGTTCACAAATATCTACTCTAGGTTTTAATTTTGGCAGGTTTCAGGCTGCAACACTACGCTAAGCCAAAAGCTACCTCACAAACTTCATTTCTAGCCACAAAACCCACATTTTCTTCCATAAAACCCAAAGTTTCCAAGACACCTTCACAAAAAAGCCTTCTCCCTTGCCTAAAAACCAACATCAAACAGCTATTATTTTGAGAGCCACAGCAAACACCACTTATGTTTCACAACTCTTTTCAAATTAACTCCCATAAACAATTCAAACCTCCTTCCGGCATTGATTCCAACTGAATTCCGCAGAAATGCACCCCAACTGGCCAATGAAGCAAAGGAGTTTATGACCTTGGGATCCAGCATATAGGAACCAAATACACTTAAGGAAATCTGAAATGTCAACCTCCATCTCAAATTAAAGGCTATTCTCTTTTATCAGTTACACATCTAACCTACATGGATTTCTTTATACAATAGTATTTCAGGTATCAGTGCTCCGACTACTCCCATATTCCAAACACATCTATCTGTTCTTAGCCTTTATCATATTATATACAGCTTCATCAAAGTATAAAGCCTTGCTATAGCTCTCAAAAGAAAAACCAAACAAATAACACAATTAATACCTACCTACATTACTTCCAATATTAACGCATTTCATTGCTGATATCACCTACATCTATTGTACACTTACTCTTTATTCTCATGCTAGTCAGTCAACCTGGTCCTCCAAGCACATCCAACACCTCCATTTACAACTCAAAATCATGATAGTCCACCTCCGCATCTGCATCTGCAAGAAAACAAATACTACTCATGTAACACTGCAAATGTATTTATTGCTATTTAGTATTAAACCAACCTAGTCATTTCACTTCTATTACTTACCACTTCCATTCAAGGCTGCTAATTCAGGACTCATTCTCCCATTCCATGGAGAAATTTCAACTGCTTATTCTGTTAACCACAATTTTAATATACATTCAAATTGTAATCTTACTTGGAAAACCATATCTTATAAATCCCATTCCATACATTTACATGCAAAACAAATTCACAAATATCTACTAGAGGTTTTAATTTTGGAAGATTTCACGCTGCTACACTACGCTAAACCAAAAGCTACGTCAAAAACTACATTTGTAACAACAAAACACACATTTTCTTCCATAAAACACAAAGTTTCCAAAACACCTTCGCAAAAAAGCCTTCTCCCTTGCCTAAGAACCCACAGCAAACAGCTATTATTTTGAGAGCCACAGCAAACACCACTTATGTTTCACTACTCTTTTCAAATTAACTCCCATAAACAATTCAAACCTCCTTCCGGCATTGATTCCAACTGAATTCCGCAGAAATGCACCCCAACTGGCCAATGAAGCAAAGGAGTTTATGACCTTGGGATCCAGCATATAGGAACCAAATACACTTAAGGAAATCTGAAATGTCAACCTCCATCTCAACTTAAAGGCTATTCTCTTTTATCAGTTACACATCTAACCATCATGGATTTCTTTATACAATAGTATTTCAGGTATCAGTGCCCCGACTACTCCCATATTCCAAACGCATCTATCTGTCCTTAGCCTTTATCGTATTATATACAGCTTCATCAAAGTCCAAAGCCTTGCTATAGCTCTCAAAACAAAAACCAAACAAATAACAGAATTAATACCACCTACTTTACTTGCAATATTAATACATTTCATTGCTGATAGCACCTACATCTATTGTACACTTAATCTTTATTCTCATGCTAGTAAGTCAACCTGCTCCTCCAAGCAGATCCAACACCTCCATTTACAACTCAAAATCATGATAGTCTACCTCCGCATCTGCGAGAAAACAAATACTACTCATATAACACTGCAAATGTTTTTATTGCTATTTAGTATTAAACCAACCTAGTCATTTCACTTCTATTACTTACCACTTTCATTCAAGGCTGCTAATTCAGGACTCATTCTCCCATTCCATGAAGAAATTTCACCTACTTTATGTGTCAAGCACAATTTTAATATACAATTAAATTGCAATTTTACGTGGAAATCCGTATCTTATACATTCATTTCCACACATTTACATGCAACATAAGTTCACAAATATCTACTCTAGGTTTTAATTTTGGCAGGTTTCAGGCTGCAACACTACGCTAAGCCAAAAGCTACCTCACAAACTTCATTTCTAACCACAAAACCCACATTTTATTCCATAAAACACAAAGTTTCCAAGACACCTTCACAAAAAAGCCTTCTCCCTTGCCTAAAAACCAACATCAAACAGCTATTATTTTGAGAGCCACAGCAAACACCACTTATGTTTCACAACTCTTTTCAAATTAACTCCCATAAACAATTCAAACCTCCTTCCGGCATTGATTCCAACTGAATTCCGCAGAAATGCACCCCAACTGGCCAATGAAGCAAAGGAGTTTATGACCTTGGGATCCAGCATATAGGAACCAAATACACTTAAGGAAATCTGAAATGTCAACCTCCATCTCAAATTATAGCTATTCTCTTTTATCAGTTACACATCTAACCTACATGGATTTCTTTATACAATAGTATTTCAGGTATCACTGCTCCGACTACTCCCATATTCCAAACACATCTATCTGTCCTTAGCCTTTATCGTATTATATACACCTTCATCAAAGTCCAAAGTCTTGCTCTAGCTCTCAAAAGAGAAACCGAACAAATAACACAATTAATACCATCTACATTACTTCCAATATTAATGCATTTCATTGCTGATAGCACCTACATCTATTGTACACTTACTCTTCATTCTCATGCTAGTAAGTCAACCTGGTCCTCCAAGCACATCCAACACCTCCATTTACAACTCAAAATCATGATAGTCCACCTCCGCATCTGCATCTGCAAGAAAACAAATACTACTCATAAAACACTGCAAATGTATTTATTGCTATTTAGTATTAAACCAACCTAGTCATTTCACTTCTTTTACTTACCACTTCCATTCAAGACTGCTAACTCAAGACTCATTCGCCCATTCCATGGAGAAATTTCAGCTGCTTATTCTGTTAACCACAATTTTAATATACAGTCAAATTGTAATCTTACTTGGAAAACCATATCTTATAAATCCCATTCCATACATTTACATGCAAAACAAATTCACAAATATCTACTAGAGGTTTTAATTTTGGAAGATTTCAGGCTGCAACACTACGCTAAGCCAAAAGCTACCTCACAAACTTCATTTCTAACCACAATACCCACATTTTCTTCCATAAAACACAAAGTTTCCAAAACACCTTCATAAAAAAGCCTTCTCCCTTGCCTAAGAACCAACATCAAACAGCTATTATTTTGAGAGCCACAGCAAATACCACTTATGTTTCACGACTCTTTTCAAATTAACTCCCATAAACAATTCAAACCTCCTTCCGGCATTGATTCCAACTGAATTCCGCAGAAATGCACCCCAACTGGCCAATGAAGCAAAGGAGTTTATTACCTTGGGATCCAGCATATAGGAACCAAATACACTTAAGGAAATCTGAAATGTCAACCTCCATCTCAACTTAAAGGCAATTCTCTTTTATTAGTTACACATCTAACCATCATGGATTTCTTTATACAATAGTATTTCAGGTATCAGTGCCCCGACTACTCCCATATTCCAAACACATCTATCTGTCCTTAGCCTTTATCGTATTATATACAACTTCGTCAAAGTCCAAAGCCTTGCTATAGCTCTCAAAACAAAAACCAAACAAATAACACAATTAATACCACCTACCTTACTTGCAATATTAATACATTTCATTGCTGATAGCACCTACATCTATTGTACACTTAATCTTTATTCTCATGCTAGTAAGTCAACCTGCTCCTCCAAGCAGATCCAACACCTCCATTTACAACTCAAAATCATGATAGTCTACCTCCGCATCTGCAAGAAAACAAATACTACTCATATAACACTGCAAATGTTTTTATTGCTATTTAGTATTAAACCAACCTAGTCATTTCACTTCTATTACTTACCACTTTCATTCAAGGTTGCTAATTCAGGACTCATTCTCCCATTCCATGAAGAAATTTCACCTACTTTATGTGTCAAGCACAATTTTAATATACAATTAAATTGCAATTTTACGTGGAAATCCGTATCTTATACATTCATTTCCACACATTTACATGCAACATAAGTTCACAAATATCTACTCTAGGTTTTAATTTTGGCAGGTTACGCTAAGCCAAAAGCTACCTCAAAAACTTCATTTCTAACCACAAAACCCACATTTTCTTCCATAAAACACAAAGTTTCCAAGACACCTTCACAAAAAAGCCTTCTCCCTTGCCTAAAAACCAACATCAAACAGCTATTATTTTGAGAGCCACAGCAAACACCACTTATGTTTCACCACGCTTTTCAAATTAACTCCCATAAACAATTCAAACCTCCTTCCGGCATTGATTCCAACTGAATTCCCCAGAAATGCACCCCAACTGGCTAATGAAGCAAAGGAGTTTATGACCTTGGGATCCAGCATATAGGAACCAAATACACTTAAGGAAATCTGAAATGTCAACCTCCATCTCAAATTAAAGGCTATTCTCTTTTATCAGTTACACATCTAACCATCATGGATTTCTTTATACAATAGTATTTCAGGTATCAGTGCCCCAACTACTCCGATATTCCAAACACATCTATCTGTCCTTAGCCTTTATCGTATTATATACACCTTCATCAAAGTCCAAAGTCTTGCTCTAGCTCTCAATAGGGAAACCGAACAAATAACACAATTAATACCACCTACATTACTTCCAATATTAACGCATTTCATTGCTGATAGCACCTACATCTATTGTACACTTACGCTTCATTCTCATGCTAGTAAGTCAACCTGGTCCTCCAAGCACATCCAACACCTCCATTTACAACTCAAAATCATGATAGTCCACCTCCGCATCTGCATCTGCAAGAAAACAAATACTACTCATAAAACACTGCAAATGTATTTATTGCTATTTAGTATTAAAACAACCTAGTCATTTCACTTCTTTTACTTACCACTTCCATTCAAGACTGCTAATTCAGGACTCATTCTCCCATTCCATGGAGAAATTTCAGCTGCTTATTCTGTTAACCACAATTTTAATATACAGTCAAATTGTAATCTTACTTGGAAAACCATATCTTATAAATCCCAATCCATACATTTACATGCAAAGCAAATTCACAAATATCTACTAGAGGTTTTAATTTTGGAAGATTTCAGGCTGCTACACTATGCTAAACCAAAAGCTACGTCAAAAACTACATTTGTAACAACAAAACACACATTTTCTTCCATAAAACACAAAGTTTCCAAAACACCTTCACAAAAAAGCCTTCTCCCTTGCCTAAGAACCCACAGCAAACTGCTATTATTTTGAGAGCCACAGCAAACACCACTTATGTTTCACTACTCTTTTCAAATTAACTCCCATAAACAATTCAAACCTCCTTCCGGCATTGATTCCAACTGAATTCCGCAGAAATGCACCCCAACTGGCCAATGAAGCAAAGGAGTTTATTACCTTGGGATACAGCATATAGGAACCAAATACACTTAAGGAAATCTGAAATGTCAACCTCCATCTCAACTTAAAGGCAATTCTCTTTTATCAGTTACACATCTAACCATCATGGATTTCTTTATACAATAGTATTTCAGGTATCAGTGCCCCAACTACTCCCATATTCCAAACACATCTATCTGTCCTTAGCCTTTATCGTATTATATACAACTTCGTCAAAGTCCAAAGCCTTGCTATAGCTCTCAAAACAAAAACCAAACAAATAACACAATTAATACCACCTACTTTACTTGCAATATTAATACATTTCATTGCTGATAGCACCTACATCTATTGTACACTTAATCTTTATTCTCATGCTAGTAGGTCAACCTGCTCCTCCAAGCAGATCCAACACCTCCATTTACAACTCAAAATCATGATAGTCTACCTCCGCATCTGCAAGAAAACAAATACTACACATATAACATTGCAAATGTTTTTATTGCTATTTAGTATTAAACCAACCTAGTCATTTCACTTCTATTACTTACCACTTCCATTCAAGGCTGCTAATTCAGGACTCATTCTCCCATTCCATGGAGAAATTTCAACTGCTTATTCTGTTAACCACAATTTTAATATACATTCAAATTGTAATCTTACTTGGAAAACCATATCTTATAAATCCCATTCCATACATTTACATGCAAAACAAATTCACAAATATCTACTAGAGGTTTTAATTTTGGAAGATTTCAGGCTGCAACACTACGCTAAGCCAAAAGCTACGTCACAAACTTCATTTCTAACCACAATACCCACATTTTCTTCCATAAAACACAAAGTTTCCAAAACACCTTCATAAAAAAGCCTTCTCCCTTGCCTAAGAACCAACATCAAACAGCTATTATTTTGAGAGCCACAGCAAATACCACTTATGTTTCACGACTCTTTTCAAATTAACTCCCATAAACAATTCAAACCTCCTTCCGGCATTGATTCCAACTGAATTCCGCAGAAATGCACCCCAACTGGCCAATGAAGCAAAGGAGTTTATTACCTTGGGATCCAGCATATAGGAACCAAATACACTTAAGGAAATCTGAAATGTCAACCTCCATCTCAACTTAAAGGCAATTCTCTTTTATTAGTTACACATCTAACCATCATGGATTTCTTTATACAATAGTATTTCAGGTATCAGTGCCCCGACTATTCCCATATTCCAAACACATCTATCTGTCCTTAGCCTTTATCGTATTATATACAACTTCGTCAAAGTCCAAAGCCTTGCTATAGCTCTCAAAACAAAAACCAAACAAATAACACAATTAATACCACCTACCTTACTTGCAATATTAATACATTTCATTGCTGATAGCACCTACATCTATTGTACACTTAATCTTTATTCTCATGCTAGTAAGTCAACCTGCTCCTCCAAGCAGATCCAACACCTCCATTTACAACTCAAAATCATGATAGTCTACCTCCGCATCTGCAAGAAAACAAATACTACTCATATAACACTGCAAATGTTTTTATTGCTATTTAGTATTAAACCAACCTAGTCATTTCACTTCTATTACTTACCACTTTCATTCAAGGTTGCTAATTCAGGACTCATTCTCCCATTCCATGAAGAAATTTCACCTACTTTATGTGTCAAGCACAATTTTAATATACAATTAAATTGCAATTTTACGTGGAAATCCGTATCTTATACATTCATTTCCACACATTTACATGCAACATAAGTTCACAAATATCTACTCTAGGTTTTAATTTTGGCAGGTTTCAGGCTGCAACACTACGCTAAGCCAAAAGCTACCTCACAAACTTCATTTCTAACCACAAAACCCATATTTTCTTCCATAAAACACAAAGTTTCCAAGACACCTTCACAAAAAAGCCTTCTCCCTTGCCTAAAAACCAACATCAAACAGCTATTATTTTGAGAGCCACAGCAAACACCACTTATGTTTCACCACGCTTTTCAAATTAACTCCCATAAACTATTCAAACCTCCTTCCGGCATTGATTCCAACTGAATTCCGCAGAAATGCACCCCAACTGGCCAATTAAGCAAAGGAGTTTATGACCTTGGGATCCAGCATATAGGAACCAAATACCTTTAAGGAAATCTGAAATGTCAACCTCCATCTCAAATTAAAGGCTATTCTCTTTTATCAGTTACACATCTAACCTACATGGATTTCTATATACAATAGTATTTCAGGTATCAGTGCTCCGACTGCTCCCATATTCCAAACACATCTATCTGTCCTTAGCCTTTATCGTATTATATACACCTTCATCAAAGTCCAAAGTCTTGCTCTGGCTCTCAAAAGAGAAACCGAACAAATAACACAATTAATACCACCTACATTACTTCCAATATAAAGCATTTCATTGCTGATAGCACCTACATCTATTGTACACTTACTCTTCATTCTCATGGTAGTAAGTCAACCTGGTCCTCCAAGCACATCCAACACCTCCATTTACAACTCAAAATCATGATAGTCCACCTCCGCATCTGCATCTGCAAGAAAAAAAATACTACACATAAAACACCGCAAATATATTCATTGCTATTTAGTATTAAACCAACCTAGTCATTTCACTTCCTTTACTTACCACTTCCATTCAAGACTGCTAATTCAGGACTCATTCTCCCATTCCATGGAGAAATTTCAGCTGCTTATTCTGTTAACCACAATTTTAATATACAGTCAAATTGTAATCTTACTTGGAAAACCATATCTTATAAATCCCATTCCATACATTTACATACAAAATAAGTTCACAAATACCTACTAGACGTTTTAATTTTGGAAGGTTTCAGGCTGTTGCACTATGCTAAACCAAAAGCTACCTCAAAAACTTCATTTGTAACCACAAAACACACATTTTCTTCCATAAAACACAAAGTTTCCAAAACACCTTCACAAAAAAGCCTTGTCCCTTGCCTAAGAACCCACAGCAAACAGCTATTATTTCGAGAGCCACAGCAAACACCACTTATGTTTCACAACTCTTTTCAAATTAACTCCCATAAACAATTCAAACCTCCTTCCGGCATTGATTCCAACTGAATTCCGCAGAAATGCACCCCAACTGGCCAATGAAGCAAAGGAGTTTATGACCTTGGGATCCAGCATATAGGAACCAAATACACTTAAGGAAATCTGAAATGTCAACCTCCATCTCAAATTAAAGGCAATTCTCTTTTATCAATTACACATCTAACCATCATGGATTTCTTTATACAATAGTATTTCAGATATCAGTGCCCCAACTACTCCCATATTCCAATCACATCTATCTATCCTTAGCCTTTATCGTATTATAGACAGCTTGTTTGATAGAAGTTATATGTTTTAATCTTAAACTAAGTTATACTTCTTCCACTTTTGAAAGTATAGGATTAACCCTTTCCACATTTGAATTTCTTCCTCATTCTAGATTATTTTGAAAATTTTATCATCCAGACCTAAATACATCAATAACACCAACTTTCATTTAGAAACTTTAAGAAAAATAAAGTCAATTTTAACTGGCACAAATCTTCTGTAATCGTGACCTTGATTGGCACCCCAGCTTCGGAGCCTAGGAATGATTTATGTTTAGCTTAATAATGAAAGAGATATAATACCTTTGCTTACTCACACTGCGTAACACATACAGTCTGCATAGAAAATGTCCGCATCTTGAAATTTAAAAGAGAGCAATATGTAAATATGCTTGTTTTATATTTGTGATGTTTATAACCATGGCTCCTACGTTTTAAAAGTTAAAGGATAAGGTATTACGTATTCAAAGCAGGGAAATAATTGCAAATGTGCTCAACTTCATGAAGCAAGAAAATATATGTTTACACGAGTTCCACAAAATCCTTAAGACAGTGAAAGATAGAGTAGCCAAAGCAACTGTTGTTTACTGAGTTCTGTTTCCAGAGTTCACAAAGATAAGAAAAACCATATGGATGAAAGAGTACCATTTGACACACCTGTGAAAATACATAAGGTCCCTAAGCGTATTACAGAAGTAGACGATTTCGACAAATCCGTCATTCGGCGCATGATTCACAATTTGTATGTGGAAGACAAAAATGTGCCAACAATAAGCAGATTGCTCATCAATCTGAAAGATTTCATAAATGTTCAAGGTGGTACTACAAGACTCAAATCCCAGCTATGGCACTGAGTTTTGCAGTCTGATTCTAACTTTTCAAATGACTATAATTTTATATGTACTTATATCAGCATAAATTTTCAAGATACTGCTATAAATCTCAGAAAAATTATAAAATATTTAGGATTTAAGTGGAAGAAAACGTGACCAAATAAAAGAGTTCTAATAGAAAAGCACGACATACGATCTCAGCTGGAAGAGTACCTTAATCAGAGGTACAAATTAGAGGGTCAAACTATAGTGTATGAAGATGAGTCGTACATACACAGCAGTCATACATCTAAAAGTTGAAATGACAATAGCAAATTAGGTTTTCAGGCACCTGTTGCCAAAGGGCAAATACTTATTATTGTTCATGCTGTTCCTTCCAAATGCCCTTCTTTTACAAGTCGCAACAAAAAACAGGAGATTTTCATCAAGAAATGAATACAGAAAATTACATGAAGTGAATCAACACCATGTTGATACCTAATATGCCTGCTGGGTCTATTCTGGTTATCGACAAGGCTTCACAATGTGGCAACACTCAAATTGACAAAAACCTACTTCAAATTCCTTGAAAGAAGAAATAAAAACCTGGTTGCTTAGGCATAATATAGCTTTTGATGAAAGCATGTGTAAAACAAATATAACTTTGTTAAAGCCAACAAACCCTTCAGAAGTCATAACTCATAATACTTGGCCAGATATTAATACAGCATCGCCATAATGTACCCAGACTGCCACCGTATCACCCAGATCTAAACTCAATCGAATTAATCTGGGCTGATGTCAAAAACTGGGTGGCCTGCAGAAATATCACTTTTAAACTAAAAGATGTGAAGCGGTTATGTAACCAGCGATTTGCAGAAATTGGAAAGCCAGAGTGCGAAAATGTATATCGACATGTTGAATAAATTGAGAATCATAATTTTAAAAAAAATACGGAATTGCAGAAAATCAATTAGAAAAAATTCTAATCCAGGATAATGGTGCAGAAAGTAGCAACAGCAGTGATGGCATCAATGATGTGATTGATTCCACAGAAGAGGAAAGGCTGAGAGGTGTGGAAGAGCTGAGGGCAGATGGTTGACAGTATTCTTATATTAAGAGCATTTTACAGTGGTGGATTTAAATATACTGTATATAACTTTAAGTTTATCGTGTAGTGCAGTACATAATCAGTGTGCGGATATTTGACAATGACTGTCCCATGTACTCCTCCAGAATGCAGACAACCAGTCACCTTCTGATGTGGTATGTAGCTCGCTTCATAGCTCTCATTAACATTTTCACATATCTAGAACTGTTACGCCAGTTATAACACCATTGTAACTCAACACAGAGTACGAAATCTTTGTATTAGTGTGTTCAATTTGCAGGCAATTAAACCTCAAACAACAATGCCAGAAAGGGGCATGCAATAAAACTAAAGTTAATATTCAAAACATTTTTAAACCCTTGAACAATTTAAACTTACTTTCTTTGACCTTAATTCATATATATATATATATATATGCCAATTCTACCAAACAATTACACTGAGTTTCTATTTCTATTACTTACCATCTTCAGAGTTCTGCTAAAACATGTGAAGTATTTACACCCATTGTTGACTCCAACTGCAATTTTATACCCCAGGCACAACCAAAAGTCCAAGTATAGCTCAGAAACAGAATGGCTTCCCATCCCATCTGAAACAAGCAATATTACAAAGCCAAATAAATCTCAATGTTAAGGATAGCCATACATGAAATTAGTGAAACTAATGCTTTTTAACTAGATATTTTTCAAAACTTCCTAATGCTGCTTAAATGCTATTAAACAGGCAATTTGGACTCCCGGTAGATAAGTTTAATGTGTTTAATAGACGTTATAAGTGTTAATCTTAAACTAAGTAATCTGGGATGCCATATGACCCAAAAATGTTTTTTTAATGAAATAACAGGTACCAGATTACAAATTCTGGTTGTTTGAAAGTTCTTCAAACATTACTCTTCTTAGCAACTTACTATCTGACGCAGAGTTCAATATCTTATATTTTTAATACTTTAAAGCTGTATCATTCACATTTGCCAAATTTGAGGTTCTTCTTTCCCAATTATGTCTCAAAACTTGAACATGATTCAACAGAAGCTACAGCAATTAAGACATTTGTCATTCATGGAAAGTTGATACAGCATGGAATTAATTACATTTTATTACCATTATAATTATAATGTCGGGCACAGAATACTGAAATTACTAAGAGAAATGGCAATGTAAAAATTGAAACTAGTTTTGAACTGTGTTTAGCTCTGAAAATTACCCAAACATAGTTATTAACGTTGAGGTAATTTTAGTTCCCTGAACCAATGATATCAAATCCTTAAACTGTAATTCGACTTCTATTACTTACCATTTTCAGTACTGCTAAACTGGGAATCTTCTCTCTGCATCAGTATTCTTCCTGGCCAATTTCATTAATCAGGCTTCATAAACAGCTATTCAACAGTCTTCGGACAAGGACCAAACTTTGCACAGAGATTCCGCAATGGGTTCATTTGCATGCAACAAAATTTCAGAAACATGTAGTAGGTGCCTCAGTATTTTAGATATCCCGACTAACATATTTACCTAAACCAACATATATTTTAAACTACATCAAATTTCAATTTTTAAGACAAAAGGATTTTCTACACTTCACACTCATTTCCAATGTATAAACACATTACTACCTTTATTAAGAAACAAACACCTTCCTTTAACCAAATTTCAATGCAAGCAACATATATTTTGAGAGAAACAGCAACACATCTTAGTGATCTCACTCCATTTGATGTTAATCCCAAAATACATTCTGATCGTTAACCCAACTAGACCCCAAGACGCGAAAAACATTTCAAAGTTCCTTACATTATTTATTCCCAAGGACTTCCCAGGTTATAAATTGGCTCTGGCCAGTTAAGCAAACCAATGTATCTCCTAAGGACCCAGTATACATGGAATAAATGTTCGTAAAGAAATTCAAATGTGAACTCTAGGCGGTTCAGTCACAGGTAATACGCATCTATTTAATGTCGCTTTCTATAACCCAAACGAATACAAAAATTTAAAAGCATTTGAACGTCCTGACGTAGTTCTTCCCAATAAAAACTTCCACACGGTCCAAAAAGTTGCTGTAGCTCTCAGAAAACAAACATTTACTACAAGCAATCAATATTATATTACATGCAGAGCTAAAGCATTTCAGAACACACCTTACATTTTTGAAGCATTGTTGATGTCCAAAAGCAACTTCAGAATTCAAACACACACATCTCGACTAATTGGAGCCCAGAAACAAACGGTTTGCTGATCCACTATAAGCAATATTAAAAAATGTATATTAATTTTCAATATTGAAGGTAGACATTGGGGAAAATAATAAATCTTATACCCTTATACTAGACAATCTTAAAACTAACTTTTGTTGCTTATACTGAATGATAAATTGTGTTGTGGTTCATGTAGATACGTTTACTAGTTTTGACAAATCTTTCCTGGTACAATATTAAATAACTAGGTATTCCATATGATACACAAGTCTCTGTTTTATAAAATATGCAATACCAAATAATTCGTTTAATAGTTTTCAGACACAGAACTGCAACAACATTCACTATCCTGGCAGCTTCATAAAGAGCTTTTACATCAATACAATGTTTCTCAAGAATATACACTCATTTAGTTATACTTCTTCCACTTTTGAAAGTGTAGCATTAACTCTTTCAAAAGTTGAATTTTTTATTCATTCTAGATTATTTTGAAATTTTTCACATACAGACCTAAATACATCAATAACACCAAATTTCATTTACAAACTTTAAGAAAAAAGTCAATTAACACTGTTGGAACTAAACACAGTGTACGAAATTTTTGTATTAGTGTGTGCAATTTTCAGGCAATTATACCTCAAACAACAATGCCAGAAAGGGGCATGGAATAAAACTAAAGTTAATACTCAAAACATTTTTAAACCTTGAACAATTTAAACTTACTTTCTTTGACCTAAATTCATATATATGCCAATGCTACCAACACAATTACACTGAGTTCCTATTTCTATTACTTACCATCTTCAGAGTTCTGCTAAAACATGTGAAGGATTTACACCCATTGTTGACTCCAACTGCAATTTTATACCCCAGGCACATCCAAAGGTCCATTTATAGCTCAGAAACCGAATGCCTTCCCATCCCATCTGAAACAAGCAATATTACAAAGTCAAATTAATCTCAATGTTAAGGATAGCCATAGATGAAATTACTGAAACTTATGCTTTTTAACTAGGTGTTTTCAATACTTCCTAATGCTGCTTAAATGCAATTAAACGGGCACTTTCGGCTCCAAGTAGATAAGTTTAATGTGTTTGATAGAAGTTATGTGTTAATTTTAAACGAAGTTATCTGGGATGCCATATGACACTAAATGTTTTTTTAATGAAATCACAGGTACCAGATTACAAATTCTGGTTGTTTGAAAGTTCTTCAAACATGACTCTTCTTAGCAACTTACTATCTGACGCAGAGTTCAATATCTTATATTTTTAATACTTTAAAGCTGTATAATTCACATTTGCCAAATTTGAGGTTCTTCTTTCCCAATTATGTCTCAAAACTTGAACATGATTCAACAGAAGCTACAACAATTAAGACATTTGTCATTCTTGGAAAGTTGATACAGCATGGAATTAATTATATTTTATTGCTATTATAATTATATTGTCGTGCACAAAATACTCATATTGCTAAGAGAAATGGCAATGCAGAAATTTAAGTTAGTTATGAACTGTGTTTAGCTCTGAAAATTACTCATAGTTTTTAACATTGATGTAATTTTATTTCTCTGAACCAATGATATCACCTCACAAACTGTAACTCGACTTCTATTACTTACCATTTTCAGTACTGCTAAAGTGGGAATCTTCTCTCTGCATCAGTATTCTTCCTGGCCAATTTCATTAATCAGGCTTCATAAACAGCTATTCAACAGTCTTCGGACAAGGACCAAACTTTGCACAGACAATCCGCAATGGGTTCATTCGCATGCAACAAAATTTCAGAAACATGTAATATGTGCCTCAGTATTTTAGATATTCCGACTAACATATTTACCTAAACCAACATATATTTTAAACTACATCAAATTTCAATTTTTAAGACAAAAGGATTTTCTACACTTAACACTCATTTCCAATGTATAAACACATTACTACCTTTATTAAGAAACAAACACCTTCCTTTAACCACAATTTCAATGCAAGCAACATATATTTTGAGAGAAACAGCAACACATCTTAGTGATCTCACTCCATTTGACGTTAATCCCAAACTAGTTAACCCAACTAGACCCAAAGACGCGAAAAACATTTCAAAGTTCCTTACATTATTTATTCCCAAGGACTTCTCAGGTTATAAATTGGCTCTGGCCAGTTAAGCAAACCAATGTATCTCCTAAGGACCCAGTATAAAAGGAATAAATGTTCGTAAGGAAATTCAAATGTGAACTCTAGGCGGTTTAGTCACAGGTAATACGCATCTATTTAATCTCGCTTTCTATAACCTAAACGAATACAAAAATTTAAAAGCATTTGAACGTCCTGACGTAGTTCCTCCCAATAAAAACTTCCACACGGTCCAAAAAGTTGCTGTAGCTCTCAGAAAACAAACATTTACTACAAGCAATCAATATTATATTACATGCAGAGCTAAAGCATTTCAGAACACACCTTACATTTTTGAAGCATTGTTGATGTCCAAAAGCAACTTCAGAATTCAAACACACACACATCTGGACTAATTGTAGCCCAGAAACAAACGGTTTGCTGATCCACTATAAGCAATATTAAAAAATGTAAATTAATTTTCAATATTGAAGGTAGACATTGGGGAAAATAATAAATCTTATACCCTTATACTAGACAATTTTAAAACTAACTTTTGTTGCTTATACTGAATGATAAATTGTGTTGTGGTTCATGTAGATACGTTTACTAGTTTTGACAAATCTTTCCTGGTACAATATTAGATAATTAGGTATTCCATATGATACACAAGTCTTTGTTTTATAAAGTATGCAATACCAAATAATTCGTTTAATAGTTTTCAGACACAGAACTGCAACAACATTCACTATCCTGGCAGCTTCATAAAGAGCTTTTACATCAATACAATGTTTCTCAAAAATATACACTCATTTAGTTATACTTCTTCCACTTTTGAAAGTGTAGCATTAACTCTTTCAAAAGTTGAATTTTTTATTCATTCTAGATTATTTTGAAAATTTTCACATACAGACCTAAATACATCAATAACACCAACTTTCATTTACAAACTTTAAGGAAAAAAGTCAATTTACACCGTTGGAATTAAACACAGTGTACGACATTATATATTAGCGTGTTCAATTTTCAGGCAAATATACCTCAAACAACAATGCCAGAAAGGGGCATGCAATAAAACTAAAGTTAATATTCAAAACATTTTTAAACCCTTGAACAATTTAAACTTACTTTCTTTGACCTAAATCCATATATATGCCAACGCTACCAACACAATTACACTGAGTTCCTATTTCTATTACTTACCATCTTCAGAGTTCTGCTAAAACATGTGAAGGATTTACACCCATTGTTGACTCCAACTGCAATTTTATACCCCAGGCACATCCAAAGGGTCCATTTATAGCTCAGAAACCGAATGGCTTCCCAGCCCATCTGAAACAAGCAATATTACAAAGTCAAATAAATCTCAATGTTAAGGATAGCCATAGATGAAATTAGTGAAACTTATGCTTTTTAACTAGGTGTTTTCAAAACTTCCTAATGCTGCTTAAATGCAATTAAACGGGCACTTTGGGCTCCAAGTAGATAAGTTTAATGTGTTTGATAGAAGTTATGTGTTAATTTTAAACTATACACTCTGGGAACCCATATGGCACTAAAAGTTTTTTTAACGAAATAACAGGTACCAGATTACAAATTCTGGTTGTTTGAAAGTTCTTCAAACATGACTCTTCTTAGCAACTTACTATCTGACGCAGAGTTCAATATCTTATATCTTTAATACTTTAAAGCTGTATCATTCACATTTGCCAAATTTGAGGTTCTTCTTTCCCAATTATGTCTCAAAACTTGAACATGATTCAACAGAAGCTACAATAATTAAGACATTTGTAATTCATAGAAAGTTGATACAGCATGGAATTAATTACATTTTATTACTATTATAATTATATTGTCGGGCACAGAATACTGAAATTACTAAGAGAAATGGCAATGTAAAAATTGAAACTAGTTTTTAACTGTGTTTAGCTCTGAAAATTACCCAAACATAGTTTTTAATGTTGAGGTAATTTTAGTTCTCTGAACCAATGATATCAACTCGCTTAAACTGTAATTCGACTTCTATTACTTACCATATTCAGTACTGCTAAACTGGGAATATTCTCTCTGCATCAGTATTCTTCCTGGCCAATTTCATTAATCAGGCTTCATAAACAGCTATTCAACAGTCTTCGGACAAGGACCAAACTTTGCACAGACATTCCGCAATGGGTTCATTCGCATGCAACAAAATTTCAGAAACATGTAGTATGTGCCACAGTATTTTAGATATTCTGACTAACATATTTACCTGAACCAACATATATTTTAAACTACATCAAATTTCAATTTTAAGACATAAGAAGTTTCTACACCTCACACTCATTTCCAATGTATAAACACATTACTACCTTTATTAAGAAACAAACACCTTCCTTTAACCACAATTTCAATGCAAGCAACATATATTTTGAGAGAAACAGCAACACATCTTAGTGATCTCAGTCCATTTGACGTTAATCCAAAACTAGTTAACGCAACTAGACCCAGGGACGCGAAAAACATTTCAAAGTTCCTTACATTATTTATTCCCAAGGACTTCCCAGGTTATAAATTGGCTCTGGCCAGTTAAGCAAACCAATGTATCTCCTAAGGACCCAGTATACATGGAATAAATGTTCGTAAGGAAATTCAAATGTGAACTCTAGGCGGTTCAGTCACAGGTAATACGCATCTATTTAATGTCGCTTTCTATAACCCAAACGAATGCAAAAATTTAAAAGCATTTGAACGTCCTGACGTAGTTCTTCCCAATAAAAACTTCCACACGGTCCAAAAAGTTACTGTAGCTCTCAGAAAACAAACATTTACTACAAGCAATCAATATTATATTACATGCAGAGCTAAAGCATTTCAGAACACACCTTACATTTTTGAAGCATTGTTGATGTCCAAAAGCAACTTCAGAATTCAAACACACACATCTCGACTAATTGGAGCCCAAAAACAAACGGTTTGCTGATCCACTATAAGCAATATTAAAAAATGTAAATTAATTTTCAATATTGAAGGTAGACATTGGGGAAAATAATAAATCTTATACCCTTATACTAGACAATCTTAAAACTAACTTTTGTTGCTTATACTGAATGATAAATTGTGTTGTGGTTCATGTAGATACGTTTACTAGTTTTGACAAATCTTTCCTGGTACAATATTAAATAACTAGGTATTCCATATGATGCACAAGTCTTTGTTTTATAAAATATGCAATACCAAATAATTCGTTTAATAGTTTTCAGACACAGAACTGCAACAACATTCACTATCCTGGCAGCTTCATAAAGAGCTCTTACATCAATACAATGTTTCTTAAGAATATACACTCATTTAGTTATACTTCTTCCACTTTTGAAAGTGTAGCATTAACTCTTTCAAAAGTTGAATTTTTTATTCATTCTAGATTATTTTGAAAATTTTCACATACAGACCTAAATACATCAATAACACCAAATTTCATTTACAAACTTTAAGAAAAAAAGTCAATAAACACCGTTGGAACTAAACACAGTGTACGAAATTTTTGTATTAGTGTGTGCAATTTTCAGGCAATTATACCTCAAACAACAATGCCAGAAAGGGGGATGCAATAAAACTAAAGTTAATACTCAAAACATTTTTAAACCTTGAACAATTTAAACTTACTTTCTTTGACCTAAATTCATATATATGCCAATGCTACCAACACAATTACACTAAGTTCCTATTTCTATTACTTACCATCTTCAGAGTTCTGCTAAAACATGTGAAGGATTTACACCCATTGTTGACTCCAACTGCAATTTTATACTCCAGGCACATCCAAAGGGTCCATTTATAGCTCAGAAACCGAATGGCTTCCCATCCCATCTGAAACAAGCAATATTACAAAGTCAAATAAATCTCAATGTTAAGTATAGCCATAGATGAAATTAGTGAAACTTATGCTTTTTAACTAGGTGTTTTCAAAACTTCCTAATGCTGCTTAAATGCAATTAAACGGGCACTTTGGGCTCCAAGTAGATAAGTTTAATGTGTTTGATAGAAGTTATATGTGTTAATTTTAAACTATACACTCTGGGAACCCATATGGCACTAAAAGTTTTTTTAACGAAATAACAGGTACCAGATTACAAATTTTGGTTGTTTGAAAGTTCTTCAAACATGACTCTTCTTAGCAACTTACTATCTGACACAGAGTTCAATATCTTATATTTTTAATACTTTAAAGCTGTATCATTCACATTTGCCAAATTTGAGGATCTTCTTTCCCAATTATGTCTCAAAACTTGAACATGATTCAACAGAAGCTACAACAATTAAGACATTTGTCATTCATGGAAAGTTGATACAGCATGGAATTAATTATATTTTATTTCCATTATAATTATATTGTCGTGCACAAAATACTCATACTGCTAAGAGAAATGGCAATGCAGAAATTTAAGTTAGTTATGAACTGTGTTTAGCTCTGAAAATTACCCAAACATAGGTTTTAACGTTGATGTAATTTTATTTCTCTGAACCAATGATATCACCTCACAAACTGTAACTCGACTTCTATTACTTACCATTTTCAGTACTGCTAAAGTGGGAATCTTCTCTCTGCATCAGTATTCTTCCTGGCCAATTTCATTAATCAGGCTTCATAAACAGCTATTCAACAGTCTTCGGACAAGGACCAAACTTTGCACAGACAATCCGCAATGGGTTCATTCGCATGCAACAAAATTTCAGAAACATGTAATATGTGCCTCAGTATTTTAGATATTCCGACTAACATATTTACCTAAACCAACATATATTTTAAACTACATCAAATTTCAATTTTTAAGACAAAAGGATTTTCTACACTTAACACTCATTTCCAATGTATAAACACATTACTACCTTTATTAAGAAACAAAC
The DNA here is from genome assembly GCA_030765065.1 of Deroplatys truncata. Taxonomy (NCBI): domain Eukaryota; kingdom Metazoa; phylum Arthropoda; class Insecta; order Mantodea; family Mantidae; genus Deroplatys; species Deroplatys truncata. The sequence continues at coordinate 116,922 of JAUKNL010000032.1, forward strand.
ACCTTCCTTTAACCACAATTTCAATGCAAGCAACATATATTTTGAGAGAAACAGCAACACATCTTAGTGATCTCACTCCATTTGACGTTAATCCCAAACTAGTTAACCCAACTAGACCCAAAGACGCGAAAAACATTTCAAAGTTCCTTACATTATTTATTCCCAAGGACTTCTCAGGTTATAAATTGGCTCTGGCCAGTTAAGCAAACCAATGTATCTCCTAAGGACCCAGTATAAAAGGAATAAATGTTCGTAAGGAAATTCAAATGTGAACTCTAGGCGGTTTAGTCACAGGTAATACGCATCTATTTAATCTCGCTTTCTATAACCTAAACGAATACAAAAATTTAAAAGCATTTGAACGTCCTGACGTAGTTCCTCCCAATAAAAACTTCCACACGGTCCAAAAAGTTGCTGTAGCTCTCAGAAAACAAACATTTACTACAAGCAATCAATATTATATTACATGCAGAGCTAAAGCATTTCAGAACACACCTTACATTTTTGAAGCATTGTTGATGTCCAAAAGCAACTTCAGAATTCAAACACACACACATCTGGACTAATTGTAGCCCAGAAACAAACGGTTTGCTGATCCACTATAAGCAATATTAAAAAATGTAAATTAATTTTCAATATTGAAGGTAGACATTGGGGAAAATAATAAATCTTATACCCTTATACTAGACAATTTTAAAAGTAACTTTTGTTGCTTATACTGAATGATAAATTGTGTTGTGGTTCATGTAGATACGTTTACTAGGTTTGACAAATCTTTCCTGGTACAATATTAGATAATTAGGTATTCCATATGATACACAAGTCTTTGTTTTATAAAGTATGCAATACCAAATAATTCGTTTAATAGTTTTCAGACACAGAACTGCAACAACATTCACTATCCTGGCAGCTTCATAAAGAGCTTTTACATCAATACAATGTTTCTCAAAAATATACACTCATTTAGTTATACTTCTTCCACTTTTGAAAGTGTAGCATTAACTCTTTCAAAAGTTGAATTTTTTATTCATTCTAGATTATTTTGAAAATTTTCACATACAGACCTAAATACATCAATAACACCAACTTTCATTTACAAACTTTAAGGAAAAAAGTCAATTTACACCGTTGGAATTAAACACAGTGTACGACATTATATATTAGTGTGTTCAATTTTCAGGCAAATATACCTCAAACAACAATGCCAGAAAGGGGCATGCAATAAAACTAAAGTTAATATTCAAAACATTTTTAAACCCTTGAACAATTTAAACTTACTTTCTTTGACCTAAATCCATATATATGCCAACGCTACCAACACAATTACACTGAGTTCCTATTTCTATTACTTACCATCTTCAGAGTTCTGCTAAAACATGTGAAGGATTTACACCCATTGTTGACTCCAACTGCAATTTTATACCCCAGGCACATCCAAAGGGTCCATTTATAGCTCAGAAACCGAATGGCTTCCCAGCCCATCTGAAACAAGCAATATTACAAAGTCAAATAAATCTCAATGTTAAGGATAGCCATAGATGAAATTAGTGAAACTTATGCTTTTTAACTAGGTGTTTTCAAAACTTCCTAATGCTGCTTAAATGCAATTAAACGGGCACTTTGGGCTCCAAGTAGATAAGTTTAATGTGTTTGATAGAAGTTATGTGTTAATTTTAAACTATACACTCTGGGAACCCATATGGCACTAAAAGTTTTTTTAACGAAATAACAGGTACCAGATTACAAATTCTGGTTGTTTGAAAGTTCTTCAAACATGACTCTTCTTAGCAACTTACTATCTGACGCAGAGTTCAATATCTTATATCTTTAATACTTTAAAGCTGTATCATTCACATTTGCCAAATTTGAGGTTCTTCTTTCCCAATTATGTCTCAAAACTTGAACATGATTCAACAGAAGCTACAATAATTAAGACATTTGTAATTCATAGAAAGTTGATACAGCATGGAATTAATTACATTTTATTACTATTATAATTATATTGTCGGGCACAGAATACTGAAATTACTAAGAGAAATGGCAATGTAAAAATTGAAACTAGTTTTTAACTGTGTTTAGCTCTGAAAATTACCCAAACATAGTTTTTAACGTTGAGGTAATTTTAGTTCTCTGAACCAATGATATCAACTCGCTTAAACTGTAATTCGACTTCTATTACTTACCATATTCAGTACTGCTAAACTGGGAATATTCTCTCTACATCAGTATTCTTCCTGGCCAATTTCATTAATCAGGCTTCATAAACAGCTATTCAACAGTCTTCGGACAAGGACCAAACTTTGCACAGACATTCCGCAATGGGTTCATTCGCATGCAACAAAATTTCAGAAACATGTAGTATGTGCCACAGTATTTTAGATATTCTGACTAACATATTTACCTGAACCAACATATATTTTAAACTACATCAAATTTCAATTTTAAGACAAAAGAAGTTTCTACACCTCACACTCATTTCCAATGTATAAACACATTACTACCTTTATTAAGAAACAAACACCTTCCTTTAACCACAATTTCAATGCAAGCAACATATATTTTGAGAGAAACAGCAACACATCTTAGTGATCTCAGTCCATTTGACGTTAATCCAAAACTAGTTAACGCAACTAGACCCAGGGACGCGAAAAACATTTCAAAGTTCCTTACATTATTTATTCCCAAGGACTTCCCAGGTTATAAATTGGCTCTGGCCAGTTAAGCAAACCAATGTATCTCCTAAGGACCCAGTATACATGGAATAAATGTTCGTAAGGAAATTCAAATGTGAACTCTAGGCGGTTCAGTCACAGGTAATACGCATCTATTTAATGTCGCTTTCTATAACCCAAACGAATGCAAAAATTTAAAAGCATTTGAACGTCCTGACGTAGTTCTTCCCAATAAAAACTTCCACACGGTCCAAAAAGTTACTGTAGCTCTCAGAAAACAAACATTTACTACAAGCAATCAATATTATATTACATGCAGAGCTAAAGCATTTCAGAACACACCTTACATTTTTGAAGCATTGTTGATGTCCAAAAGCAACTTCAGAATTCAAACACACACATCTCGACTAATTGGAGCCCAAAAACAAACGGTTTGCTGATCCACTATAAGCAATATTAAAAAATGTAAATTAATTTTCAATATTGAAGGTAGACATTGGGGAAAATAATAAATCTTATACCCTTATACTAGACAATCTTAAAACTAACTTTTGTTGCTTATACTGAATGATAAATTGTGTTGTGGTTCATGTAGATACGTTTACTAGTTTTGACAAATCTTTCCTGGTACAATATTAAATAACTAGGTATACCATATGATACACAAGTCTTTGTTTTATAAAATATGTAATACCAAATAATTCGTTTAATAGTTTTCAGACACAGAACTGCAACAACATTCACTATCCTGGCAGCTTCATAAAGAGCTTTTACATCAATACAATGTTTCTCAAGAATATACACTCATTTAGTTATACTTCTTCCACTTTTGAAAGTGTAGCATTAACTCTTTCAAAAGTTGAATTTTTTATTCATTCTAGATTATTTTGAAAATTTTCACATACAGACCTAAATACATCAATAACACCAAATTTCATTTACAAACTTTAAGAAAAAAAGTCAATTAACACCGTTGGAACTAAACACAGTGTACGAAATGTTTGTATTAGAGTGTGCAATTTTCAGGCAATTTTACCTCAAACAACAATGCCAGAAATGGGCACGCAATAAAACTAAAGTTAATACTCAAAACATTTTTAAACCCTTGAACAATTTAAACTTACTTTCTTTGACCTAAATTCATATATATGCCAATGCTACCAACACAATTACACTGAGTTCCTACTTCTATTACTTACCATCTTCAGAGTTCTGCTAAAACATGTGAAGGATTTACACCCATTGTTGACTCCAACTGCAATTTTATATCCCAGGCACATCCAAAGGGTCCATTTATAGCTCAGAAACCGAATGGCTTCCCATCCCATCTGAAACAAGCAATATTACAAACTCAAATAAATCTCAATGTTAAGGATAGCCATAGATGAAATTAGTGAAACTTATGCTTTTTAACTAGGTGTTTTCAAAACTTCCTAATGCTGCTTAAATGCAATTAAACGGGCACTTTGGGCTCCAAGTAGATAAGTTTAATGTGTTTGATAGAAGTTATGTGTTAATTTTAAACGAAGTTATCTGGGATGCCATATGACACTAAATGTTTTTTTTAATGAAATCACAGGTACCAGATTACAAATTCTGGTTGTTTGAAAGTTCTTCAAACATGACTCTTCTTAGCAACTTACTATCTGACGCAGAGTTCAATATCTTATATTTTTAATACTTTAAAGCTGTATCATTCACATTTGCCAAATTTGAGGTTCTTCTTTCCCAATTATGTCTCAAAACTTGAACATGATTCAACAGAAGCTACAACAATTAAGACATTTGTCATTCATGGAAAGTTGATACAGCATGGAATTAATTATATTTTATTGCTATTATAATTATATTGTCGTGCACAAAATACTCATATTGCTAAGAGAAATGGCAATGCAGAAATTTAAGTTAGTTATGAACTGCGTTTAGCTCTGAAAATTACCCAAACATAGTTTTTAACGTTGATTCAATTTTATTTCTCTGAACCAATGATATCACCTCACAAACTGTAACTCGACTTCTATTACTTACCATTTTCAGTACTGCTAAACTGGGAATCTTCTCTCTGCATCAGTATTCTTCCTGGCCAATTTCATTAATCAGGCTTCGTAAACAGCTATTCAACAGTCTTCGGACAAGGACCAAACTTTGCACAGACATTCCGCAATGGGTTCATTCGCATGCAACAAAATTTCAGAAACATGTAGTATGTGCCACAGTATTTTAGATATTCTGACTAACATATTTACCTGAACCAACATATATTTTAAACTACATCAAATTTCAATTTTAAGACAAAAGAAGTTTCTACTCCTCACACTCATTTCCAATGTATAAACACATTACTACCTTTATTAAGAAACAAACACCTTCCTTTAACCACAATTTCAATGCAAGCAACATATATTTTGAGAGAAACAGCAACACATCTTAGTGATCTCAGTCCATTTGACGTTAATCCAAAACTAGTTAACGCAACTAGACCCAGGGACGCGAAAAACATTTCAAAGTTCCTTACATTATTTATTCCCAAGGACTTCCCAGGTTATAAATTGGCTCTGGCCAGTTAAGCAAACCAATGTATCTCCTAAGGACTCAGTATACAAGGAATAAATGTTCGTAAGGAAATTCAAATTTGAACTCTAGGCGGTTCAGTCACAGGTAATACGCATCTATTTAATGTCACTTTCTATGACCCAAACGAATACAAAAATTTAAAAGCATTTGAACGTCCTGACGTAGTTCTTCCCAATAAAAACTTCCACACGGTCCATAAAGTTGCTGTAGCTCTCAGAAAACATACATTTACTACAAGCAAGCAATATTATATTACATGCAGAGCTAAAGCATTTCAGAACACACCTTACATTTTTGAAGCATTGTTGATGTCCAAAAGCAACTTCAGAATTCAAACACACACGTCTCGACTAATTGCAGCCCAGAAACAAAAACGGTTTGCTGATCCACTATAACCAATATTAAAAAATGTAAATCAATTTTCAATATTGAAGGTAGACATTGGGGAAAATAATAAACCTTATACCCTTATACTAGACAATTTTAAAAGTAACTTTTGTTCCTTATACTGAATGATAAATTGTGTTGTGGTTCATGTAGATACAATTACTAGTTTTGACAAATATTTCCTGGAGCACTATTAAATAACTAGGTATTCCATATGATACACAAGTCTTTGTTTTATAAAATATGCAATACCAAATAATTCGTTTAATAGTTTTCAGACACAGAACTGCAACAACATTCACTATCCTGGCTGCTTCATAAAGAGCTTTTACATCAATACAATGTTTCTCAAGAATATACACTCATTTAGTTATACTTCTTCCACTTTTGAAAGTATAGCATTAACTCTTTCAAAAGCTGAATTGTTTATTCATTCTAGATTATTTTGAAAATTTTCACATACAGACCTAAATACATCAATAACACCAAATTTCATTTACAAACTTTAAGAAAATAAAGTCAATTAACACCGTTGGAACTAAACACAGTGTACGAAATTTTTGTATTAGTGTGTTCAATTTTCAGGCAATTATACCTCAAACAACAATGCCAGAAAGGGGCATGCAATAAAACTAAAGTTAATATTCAAAACATTTTTAAACCCTTGAACAATTTAAACTTACTTTCTTTGACCTAAATTCATATATATGCCAATGCTACCAACACAATTACACTGAGTTTCTATTTCTATTACTTACCATCTTCAGAGTTCTGCTAAAACATGTGAAGGATTTACACCCATTGTTGACTCCAACTGCAATTTTATACCCCAGGCACATCCAAAAGGTCCATTTATAGCTCAGAAACCGAATGGCTTCCCATCCCATCTGAAACAAGCAATATTACAAAGCCAAATAAATCTCAATGTTAAGGATAGCTATAGATGAAATTAGTGAAACTTATGCTTTTTAACTAGGTGTTTTCAAAACTTCCTAATGCTGCTTAAATGCAATTAAACGGGCACTTTGTGCTCCAAGTAGATAAGTTTAATGTGTTTGATAGAAGTTATGTGTTAATTTTAAACTAAGTTATCAGGGATGCCATATGACACTAAATGTTTTTTTAATGAAATCACAGGTACCAGATTACAAATTCTGGTTGTTTGAAAGTTCTTCAAACATGACTCTTCTTAGCAACTTACTATCTGACGCAGAGTTCAATATCTTATATTTTTAATACTTTAAAGCTGTATAATTCACATTTGCCAAATTTGAGGTTCTTCTTTCCCAATTATGTCTCAAAACTTGAACATGATTCAACAGAAGCTACAACAAATAGGACATTTGTAATGCATAGAAAGTTGATACAGCATGGAATTAATTATATTTTATTACCATTATAATTATATTGTCGGGCACAGAATACTCAAATTGCTAAGAGAAATGGCAATGTAAAAATTGAAACTAGTTTTGAACTGTGTTTAGCTCTGAAAATTACTCATAGTTTTTAACGTTGATGGAAGTTTAGTTCTCTGAACCAATGATATCAATTCACTTAACCCTCCGTCAGTCGCTAGGGGCCTGAGAGACGCCTGGCATTATATAAACGTTATAATTTTCGAACGAACGCACCTATGCAATTGCCTGACTAGGACATCTAACATTACACCTTGCGCGATTGTTTCCTGCAGCGATAACCTTATCTGTTTATTTGTTTGGCTGGAGGAATGAATATTCAGCAGTTACGTGTCGCACAGGTCAACCAGGCCCCGCGCGCCTGCTCTCGTTACATATTGTTGACAGATTTGTTTCTCATTAGCTTTTGTGCAATATTTCTTTACTATTGCAAGGAGCTGTTACTGCTTCGTTATGAATACGAGTAAAAGGTACGATCTACAAAATCGTAATGATTTGGAAGAAGTACATCGCCTAGTTTGCGATGATGATGCCTTGCCCGTGGATGACAACTTATATGAATAAGATGACTCTGATTCAGAAGATAAACTCGAAACGAGATCTTTAGATTCAGAAACTGACCATGAAGATGAAGAGGAAGACGATGAAAGCAGCTTGTGTGATAACATGTACTTTATAGGCAATATCATATGCGTATCATAATAATTCTTCTTTTTCTTCTTCTTATTATTATTGACAATTCATTCTGTTGTTATTCACAGGAAGAGATGGAACAAAATGAAAAAAAAACACCTTTGAAAATAACACAGACTAGGGCTCACAATATATTGACCAAACTTCCTGGTGTGGTAGGAGCTGCCAAAAATGCGAAAACGGAAATTGATTGTTGGAACCTTTTTGTTACCGAAGATATAGTTAGTTGATTTGATTGTTGAAAGCTCAAATACTTACATTAGCAGTGTGCAGCACAAATTTGATTGTGAAAGAGACAGCAGACATACAGATGTAATAGAAATAAAAGCTTTCCTAGGCTTATTGTACCTGGCAGGAATTTTTCGTGGTGGACGCCAGAATATTCACGAATTTTGGAGAACCGATCTTGGAATTCCTCTATTCCAAATGGCTATGTCCGAAAAACGATTCAGTTTTCTAATACGCTGTATTCGCTTTGATGACAAAAGCTCAAGACTGGAGCGATGAAGATTGGATAAATTGGCTGCTGTTAGAGAAATGTTTACATTGTTTCTGAACAACTGTCAGAACCATTATTCTCTTGGACAAAATGTCACTGTCGACGAACAGTTGCCGGCGTTTCGTGGTCGATGTGTTTTTAGACAATATATATCATCCAAGCCAAACAAGTATGGCATAAAGATATTCTGTTTGAGTGATGCAAAACTGTTTTATACAACTAACATGGAGATTTATTGTGGACAGCAGCCGGACGGACCATATTTGCAAACTCGGCAGAGGCTGTAGTGCTGAGACTAAATGAACCAATCTCTGGCACTGGACGAAAAGTTACTGCAGATAATTGGTTTACCAGTGTATCGCTGGTGAATGAATTGCGCAAAAGACAACTTTCTTTCGTCGGTACATTGCGAAAGAACAAAAAAGAGTTACCCACTAATTTCACTTCTCCAAAAGATCGCAGACACTACGAAAGCATATTTGGCTTCACAAAAAATTAAACACTTGTTTCATATGTTCCAAAAAAGGGTAAAACAGTAGTTTTGCTCTCAAGTCTACATGTTTCATCCACACAGCTATCAGAAGGTGCTGAGAAAAAGCCTGAAATAATCCTGCATTACAACGACACTAAATGTGGAGTTGATGCAATAGATAAACTGTGTGCTACATATAATGTAGCCAGAACAACGAGAAGGTGGCCCATGGTAATTTTTGACAATATCTTGAGTATTGCAGGTATTAATTCTAGGGTTATCTTCCTTGGAAACCAAAATTAATATTCCACAAGGCAGGAGTATTTGAAACCACTCTCTTTAGCTTTACTGTTGCAACAGCTACAAAGGAGAGCAACAGCATCAAATCTATCCAATGATTTGAAAGGACTTGACAAAATATAAACCTGAAGAATCCAGCATAGTACAATTGTCAAATACACCACTATGCACATTGAAAAGGAAACGATGTGAACCCAGCAACAAAGACAAAATGAACTGCAAAACTAAATATGCATGTGGGAAATTCAACACCCCCCTGTGTTTGAGCAAACATGCTAAAATTATTTGCGATAGTTGCTTAGTCGGGAAAACACGGGTGAAATACTATAATGCCATGTCAAGGAAAAATTCATCCAAATTCTTTTTGTTATGTATGTGGAGAGCTAAGCTTCAAGAGCCAAAACTAAAAAATTACACTTTCAAAAGACATATGAACTGTATTTTGGATGTTGTGTGGGGGACCAAGATAAGTCATTTGCACCTCACATATACTGCAATTCATACTCTAGAAATTTCAGAAATTGGCTACAAGGCAAACGTAGTGCTATGAAATTTGCTGTACCTATGGTTTGGCAACTGATTGTTACTTCCGTTTGGTAGATATAAAACCATATACAAGGGCAGATCCAGTACCCTAACTTACATTCAGCCATCCAACCACAATGAACATCATCTTGTACCTAAGCCTCCACAGCGGTACATTGTTTCAGAAGAAGACTCGCTCAACATCTCAGACTGTAGTAGTCCTATTCAAGATCCAGATTTTCAGCCATCTATATTAACTTAATCATATAATTACCAGGTGTTCTCACAAAAGGCCCTCAATGGTCTTGTGAGAGGCAAACCTTGCCAAACATCAAGCACAATTGTTGGGCTCTAGACTGCAAGACAGGAATTTTTTTAGAATATCCATGTCAAAATAACTTCATTTAGAAAACGACAAACTCATTTTATTGAAAATTTTCTGAGAATGAAGAAATACTTTTACAAAAATGTGAATCGTTTTTTTCATGCCTTGGGACATTAACATTAACCAGAAGACTGGCGCTTATTGATTCCTCTAAACTAAGTCTAAAGGCAATACTATTTTCCCATCTGTTCTTATCGCATATGCCGTTCATACAAAGGAAACTTAAGATTATGAATGCAATACTAAGGTTCTTTGAATATACTTCATATAAATGACATGAGGGGACTAAAGTTATTGTACTCCTAATGGGTATGCAACAAGGTTATACTAAATGCTACTGTTCTACTTTTTATTATTTTTTACAAATGGGATAGCCGCGAAAATGCAAACCACTATATTCATAAACAAGGCCTACAAGAGAAGCCTACATTCCTGGAGTCAAAATTGTTTTCCATGAATCACTTGTGAACCCTCATGATGTCTTCTTACCACCTTTACACTTCAAGCTCAAACTGATGAAATTATTTGTGAAGACACTAGACAGAGGACAAGCTTTCATGCATCTCAAAAAGAAATTCCCAAACCTAACTGATGCAAAGATTAAGGAAGAAGTGTTTATTTCTGCACAAATAAGAGCAGTATTCCAGGATGAAGACTTTGAAAATAAATTGTTGGAAGTGGCAAAAATAGTTTTTCTTGCATTTAAATCACTATGCACGAACTTCCTTGAGAATAAAAAAAAAAAAATCAGTAGACTCTGAAGCAAAGTACTTTTTGCACTTTAAACAAATTTTAAAATTAGCTTTTAACCATGATGTAATTTAAAAAAAAATATTAGAAGGGCAAAAGACTACAAAAATGTTTCATAGGCCTAAGCGTGAAGAATTTACCATGAAAATCTTCTAGGTCAATTAACAATTTCATAAAGACTTAGGGGTTATATGGCATTAATTAAATTGTCATTGGAAACTAAAAAGTTCTTGTGCAATGTCAGGTAAGCCATCTAGTGGAATAGAATAATGACCAATGAGCTGCTAGTAACACAATCTCCAAGTAAGCTTTCCTTGCAAGCTCATGACACGTATCAGCTTACAAAGCAATGGCATGACACTAATGACATGGCATAAAAGTAGACTCACACACATTTTTGTAGAACTGCTTCACGAGTCCAGAGGACCTCAAAGCATGCATCTCTAGTGAAACCTTGAGACTGAATTATTCGATGGAATACCTTACTTACTTTAACTACAATAGGTAACAGTAGGAAAAGTAGCAAAAGGTAACTGCAGCACAATCACAATTTAAAGTGTTTTAAAACTGGTTTTTAGTAAAATGTTTCATTCCTTTCCAAAGATAATCTTTCAAATAATTGAAAATTTCCCCATATACTATACATCCAGCTGCTTTTGAGCAGCATTGTGCAAGCCCTGAAATGTATAGCTTTCAGGTTTCCTCTGAGTTGGAAGTGGTAGTTTTTACCTGAAGCCTGTTCACTCAGCAATAGCAAGCAAATTTTCCTTTAAACATCTCAGACTAAAAGACTTAGTGCACTTCCTGGTTTCTAATTTAGGGATCAGTATCCACTATTTTAGCTATTTGTCTCATGAAATTAGGACCTGTTTCTAATTTTGTGGTAGCTCCAAGAACTTGGTATCTTCTCCATTCTGTGGCTTCACTGTTTCAATGGCTTATACACATTGACGGCAAATGGGCTCCATATACCATTGTCTTCAGGCATTTTCTCAACTTTCCATGTTCCAGTTATGAAGCTTATAACTCTTCTGAGTAAGCATTTACTAAGCTTAGTAAGTAAATTACTTAATTTTCTCTAGGCTTGTTGATTAATCACTCTTAGGGTTTGTTTTTGGGTATAATTTTCTATTTCTTTGGATTCCTTTCCAAAGCTAAAGTCTATGTTTTTCACATTTAACATGTTTATTCCACAAACAGGTTCTGGTCCTATAAAAGGGAGTGAACTCCCTGCTTTGCTAAGAAGCCAGCCTTCTCATTTCCTGCTGTACCTGTATGTCCAAGTACCCACCACAATTCTACTGTATTTTGGGAGAAAATGTTTGATAAATATTGATAACATTCCCACACTAATTGTGATTTAAAGTAATGGGAACTTAAGGATTTTACTGCAGCCTGGTTGTCTGAATTTATAAGAATATATTTCTCTACAATTCTCTTCTCCCAGCATACACATGCACTTTCAAATTTAGCAAGTATCACTGCCTGAAAAACAGAAGCAAATCTTCCTAGGCTTATGCTATAGCATTTGCCCATTGATTCACAATAAATACCTGTGTCAGTTTTCCCATTTATGCATGAACAATCAGTATATTACCAAATGGTTATGATGCCTTAGAAGAGATATTTCTTCAGTGTTTCTCTTGACAATACTTACTTTGAAGCGTTGAGAAAATGAAATTACTTCTGACATAAAATCAAATTTAATTCATAATATAGAATCTTCCATTTTGATTAGGGGTGGCCTGTTTTAAAGCAGCTGTCTCTCCACATTCCTACATGGATGATTCTGTATGCTGTTAGTCTAGCTTCAGCTTGGATATATAGTTCAGTGAGGTAAGACCTAGTAAACTTTCCAAAGTAAAGGAGGGTGTGCTTTTAAAAGTTCCAGATATACTTACACCAGACAATCTCTGAAGACTATTTGGTTTTTCCTTTGTTTTAATTTGTAGAGTCTTTGGCCATCATACCAATGCTCCATAAGTGATTTGTGGTTTTACCACCTCATAGAGCCACCATACATGTTAGGCTTTAGACCCCAGTTTTTACCTATTAAGCACTTTCCAGACTAAGTGTCCATTTAGCTTTACAGGTAATTTTTTCTGGGCATGAATTCTAGCTTAATGGTTAAGGATACTATAATGGCCTTTTGTGCTTTAGACCAAGACCCCCTTCTCTACACCAGTCAAACAGTTTTCAGGGCTTTGTGATTTCTGAAACCTTACTAGAAAACATTCCTCTAACTAATATGACCATCATGCTCATAGCCTTGGTTGAAAATATACTTAGTAATGAGTTTATTAATTAAAGTGTCTACTTCTATGTTACATAGGGTAGGCAAGAGGATTTCTCCTTGAGGGGTCCTTTTGCCACTGACACTTCATTCTATCACCAAATTAATCTATTTGAATTAGTCTGTTACAGAGTGAGGATTTTAACCACTTCCATTAGTTTCATCCAGACCTCATTGTCTAACCTTCCTTATGATTGAATCATAGGAAGCACTACCAAAAGCACCTTTATGTCTACAGAGACCCCCAGTGCTACTTCTTTAGACTATCGACTTTGATTCTGCTGACCAGCTGATGTAACACTGTATAGCATGAACTGCCAGATCGATAGGCATGTTGATTTTCATGTAGGCAGTTTCTTGTTAGAATCCCTTTGTGTATATATCTTTCCAGTACTTTCAGAATGAGGGAGGAAAGACAGATTGACTGAAACACTTCTGGATTTGTATAGTCCTTTTTGCCTGGTTTTGGAATGCTAGTGCTCCAGACTAGCTCTAAAGATCTGACAGAGTATCTGAACAGAGCTTCTGGGGCTTTCTGTAACAAGGCAGGGTAGATGCCATCACCACTGCTTGACAAATGCTTTAAATGTATTTATTGACCATTTAATATTTGTTACATTGGCAGTGGAGCAAGCTATTTTAGTAATCCTCGAATGCTCTCAAATTTGGACTTGCTCTCCCTTCATCAATGAAAATGCAATCTGGAAAATGAGTCATTGCTAACAAACTGGACATGCATATTCATGTGTATTTCACTTTCAACAGTTTGTTCCTAAATGTTATTCATTGTAATCATATAGTTGTATTCTTCTATTTTGTTTGGAGCATGAAATGCCGGAAACAAACCTGTGTTAAATAAAATTAGGGAAATGAACTTCCACTGAATACAAAGTCCTACACCCATAAGAAATTATCTTCTTGTTAAAAAAAAAGTTTTTGTGTGTTATATTCACATGATTTTCTCTACCTACTACTGTTTATTTTGGTATAACTTCTACAAACTTTTCATATCTTTCTATCCCTTCATAATCAATATAATCCTTTGCAGAAATAGTCCCATTACACATTTCATTGAATGTACAAGGTGGATGAAAACCAAATTGATAGATGCTGAGTCACTATTTGCAGTCTAGAAGTTTCACTCTCTTTTCATGACATCACAAGAAATGACTGAACAGCAACAGTACTTAAAAAAAAAAAAGGTATTGACAAACTCAATAAACTAATAACTCTGAAGAAGAAAGTTATTTATAATAAATTTAATGTTTTAAAGAGATTACATTTTTTGGAGCCTTTATCTGGTATGGTACACTAATTATACAAAACTCCTTTTAATTCAAGAGGGCTCCTCAGGCTAATCCCAGAAAATTAAAGATATACATTTGGTTGTCCAAGTATTTTACACATATAGCATTTTAATCAAAATAATTAGGTAAAGCTATTTTTGAAATGTGCAACTTTTCAAAATATCTTCTATGTGAAGCATAGCTTCTGGTGGACACATTTTCTTGAAAATGTTTGTGTTGCTTCCTTGGAAGACGCTCAACTTTAATTACAACTTTGGTATTTAATCAAGCATTTTGTTTTTTGAGTTATGTTCTTTACAGACACAAGGACTTTTTTTTTATAAAGACACTATTTTTTCAAGGAGGCCTTGAAACATGTAATTCTAAACTTTTTAGTGTAATACAACACTTGCTCTGACTTACAATAGGTAGGTAGTAGGGAACATAAAAATAACTATATGCAAGTTCAGAATCTTATATCTGCTTAATAAACTGAACTCCCTCACCCCAAAATAATTTAAAATAACTAATATCAAATAAGCATTACTAAAGGGTCACTAAGATACATTATTTTGGCAATTTGCCATGACTTTCAGTACTGTGCAAGACATCCCATTCTTGCTAGGACATTCACAAATATGTTTATTGAAACATCCAACTCTTTCAATGAAAGTATATCAAGCCCTTGGCCTAGGTTGTCCTAAAGACATTATCCTGTACTCAAGCCAAAAATATTGAATGATATTAAGTACTTAATGACATAGAACTAGTTAAGCGCATATTGTTCTACAACAGTAAAATATATAATGTTTTTCTTCCAACATTTTAAATATGACATTCACCTAAGAGTTTGCATTTTAATTCAGTGGCAAGATTTGCCTACAAAAACATGAATAATTCTCTCTTTGAACTGAGCTTCCTTTGTTATACACAGTTCTTCTCAATGAACAAGAAAGATAAACACAACAGAATTTAAATTCTATCCCTTTAAGAGGATTCCTGCTACATTCACTTGAAGCAGTTGTTGCACGTAAAGAAGATGTGGATGCAGGATGCACCTTCTAGTCAACAAATTTCAAAAGCTTAAAAGATGGCAAATATTTCTCAGAATCATGATACAAATCATTTTGCAGTTGCACTTCAAAAAATTTATGCACTAAAGTTTTTGGGTAACTTTAATTTGAGGAAAATTGAATTTATAATTGCTTGTTCTACGTATGTCAACTCTGAAATTTGATTGTTGCCGTGGCTTGAGAATGATAATTCCAACTCTGAATGTGCAGAGGAAGTTTCAAATCTTGTTTCTGCAAGAGCTTACTCTTGTTTACTAGATCTAATGATGAAATTTATGGAACGTAGTGAAATCACAAACAGTCTAACTTGTTTTAAATCATACAATAGCATACTAGATTCATTTGTTGGGCATAACAATGGATAAGCATTGCATGCAGATGGGACTGTTGTACAAGAGCATGAACACCATGACACCTCTTGCTAACTCAGAAGTTGCATTATTGCAGAGTTTCAATTTGTTTATAATAATGGCTAACAATCCTCCTCTACTTTTTTGTTTTTGTTTTTGTTTGGTTTTGTTTTTGAAGCAGGGGTACATGAAAGAATTTTAAGAATATTTCTTCAGCCTGTCTTTTATCCCATATCTGAATATAATGCTTAATTGAGCTCTACACAAATTGTCAGTTTTATCGTCCACTGGAAAATAAATGGTACCTTATAAGCTTCATTCCTTATTTTTTCTTTTAGCATGTCACTCATATCAAGTCATTCTTGAATGTCACAAAAAAATACCTCTGAAACTGGAGATGGACTGCAGATCATTTCTTACTGTTTTCCTTCACCTACTAAATTTAAAATTTCTAAATAATTTCTCCTGTTTTCCTGCATCTTCACTTTCACAATGACCACAAAATGTGAATTATTTAGCTAAGTAATTGCTTGGATAATTTGATCTAGAATCTTTGTTATTAGAAACTTTTTCATTGTGCTAGAGCAGAAAAGATGAACTTCCTGACAGAGAGCTTGTTCAGTTCAATTTCAACCCAATATATGAACGATTTCACTGTTCTCAAATATTTTTGTGAACCTTGATGTATACATGCTTTACATTAAAAATGTTTTAATGTGGAGAAATACCATTTAATCAAATTCACCACCAAACATAACACAAACAAAGCAATACAACTTGTATTTGTGCAACCAGTCAGACCATTTGCACTAACATCATCCTGAATTGTAAGCATTTAAAGGGAAATGAATCAAAAATTATATTACTTCCTCAATCAGGTTATGCTCTATATAATTCAATGGTAAGATTATTTCTACTCGCCACCTTGCTATTATTGCTGCATAAACTAAATAAAATCTACATCACATGTCATCAGGCATTTTAGGGGGTCAAATTGTTACAAGTGGAGTAATATTCTTTTAATAATTGTTCTTGGTGGTATTTCAAGTTCAACATAAGACTATTTTGTATTTGTGTTTCTGAATAACTTTAATATTATATATAAACAACACAATATAATGAGAAGGAAGATACTACTCTATAGCACATATGACTGTAATGTGAACAGTATAACACACAGGGAACTCATTTTTATAATTCAGAAAATAAATTTTTCATCTCATCAAGAAAGAAAAATGAACTTGGGTTCTATATGATTAGCAGGGGATGCTCCAAATGACTCACTAGAATTTTCAACCAAATATTTAGTATATTCCATCATGGACTTAAATCCTGCAAAATTATTAATTTTTGGAACTTCTTCAAAGAGGTATGGTGAAAGGCAATTTTTAAAAATGTTACTCAACATAATGACAAGGCTTGCAAAACAGGAAATGTGCAGAATAGAAAGATTCCCTCCAACAAACATAACAGTGTAAGTTATGCTCAAATCTCAGTATTCAGCAGTTGAACATGAATTAATATAATGTATGGCATATTGAAGTATAATGAAAAAAATTAAAACTGTAAAAATATTACCCAAACTAATAACATGGAAAACCAGTATAAATCATTTATGGTAGGCTGCACAAACTAATGAAAATGGTACTATTTTACCTGAAAAATTCATGCATTTCCCATGTAAAATATGAAACTAAATGGCTAGAAAATTGAATTCACAAGATGAAATAAATACGTTATGCATTAAAGGGCAATCAAATGACCAACTGTTATAGTAAAAAGTATTTTGGATAGAACTTTCTTAAAAGATTTGGCTCATATTTGCCAGATACATTCTAGCAGTTTAGAAACTAATCACAGCCCACCTCCAAGGTGCGAGATAGTCTGTCTACCTCTCGTACAGAGGTCCCAATCTTGGTTAGGGTGAGTTACACAGATCAGGTTCTGCCCAGGGTTTCCCCTTATCCTGAGAAGATGAATGTAATTTAACTTCAAATTTTATGGACCCTGGCTCATTTGAGGATCATTTCACCCATTTCATTCATTGTCAAATATGAGCTCAGATATGCTCTGAAAATAATACATTTCTTTCATACAATGGTCTTCATCTTAGATCTATGTGCTAAATCACAATTTCAAATATAAATCAAAATAAGTCTGGCATCAAAAGCCACTACTCCAAATCATTCTGGTCTTTGATAATAAAAATAAAAATCTGATGTGCTGCACTCATGACTTTTCTGCACATTCTACAAGCTAATTTTACAAAAGGTGTTTACATTTTGTTAATCCAGATAAACTTTTACGCATTTTATCATAGAATACAGTATATAAAATGTTACCGTTTTAAAGAGTGACATTATGTGATGGCTTTAAAATTCCATGGTTTTTGCATGACCAAAAAAAAAGAAGAGAAAGGTATCTAAAAACATCCCTGCAGAAAATTTTAAGTGTTTGGAAATTGAAACCAATAACAAATACTATCTTAAAAATTGGTTAACTCTGCCAAAAAAAAAAAATCAAAAAAAAAAATAAAATAAAAAAAAAATAAATAAATAAAATTACATAAATTGGCTTTAGCAAAATCAGCATTTCCAGTGTAGTAAGATTTTCTCACAGTTTAGCAATTATACAAAAGATATTCAGAATGAAGAGCACTTAACATGCTGAAATAAGAGTTGAAGCTTTCCTGGCAACAAATATGCTCTCCCCAGTGAATCCAAGACATACAGTTTGTTTGTCATGAAAGTAGCTTAAATATATAGTATTTTGATCACTGGAGCAATTTTTAGAAGAACAATACTTCCCCTACTTACTGTAAGTACATACTAGAGAAAGTAAAAATGAGGAACCTAACAAAAAATAGAAGCCTTCTGATAATGAATGAAAACAACCTCAGAAACTGTGGAGCTGTTACCAGATGCAGCAATTTATCTGTCACTACCAAAGAATATTAGTGAATTGTGAGGTCTACACATGATGGTGTGGTGATTACTGTGTCCTATAACCATCTACAAATTAATCCATACTGTAAACTGTTCATAGCAGGAACATTGCCAGGCATTATTAGTAGTGAGTAATTTCTATCTAACTTTATTTTTTGCTTTTAACAGTAAATTATTCATCACAATGTTTCAAGTGTTACAATTTATAATTAGTTTGTAAACATTAAACTGTTTGTTATGCAAGTAAGTCATCCTTTGCCAATTTTGTGATCTCATAGTGCATAGAAGATACTGCAAAGTGATAACCATTGACTTTAGGATAATGGAAGTGCATGTATTAATAATTGTTCCTGATGGCAGGTAAACTAATGTGATGAATGAAGTCTTCATTTTTGTGTTTTCTTTATCTTTAAATTGGAGTAGTTTCCTATTTTTCATGTTGCATGTTTGTTCAAAACATAAAGGTGTGAAGCCTGTCTTTAGCAAAAGTCAATTAAATCAGAATGTTTTTATCATACTTTAAATAATCTGATAGGTAATTAATCATAAAAGTAACAGAACACTGCACCAAATATTTTAGTGCATCACTAAAATCAAACTCCCATTTTATCTCTAGGCTTCTCAACACACAAGGGAAATGACAGACGTATTGAGAATGTTTGAATACCATAGTTCTGAACAATGGATGTGTAAAACCCTGTAACTCATTCAAGGTAACCTGCTTGAAACCAACCAAACAAGAAATGAAGAAACAAAATCATGTTGTATGTCATACAGCTTCTTGTTCTTACAATAATGCAGTCATGTTAACTGATTTAACCAGTTACTTCATTATTCCAAATATTAACACACATTATAGTTTGGAATTGTATTATAAATAGGGAAAGTTTGGGAGAGACTGTCAATTTATAGTAGTATGCCTCACCCCTTCACATTGTATTTCTGATTTAAATATTTGACAATTGTGTTTCATGACAGGGAGTAGAGTGCAGTAATAGCCCTGAGTTCTGCTCGCTCCCAGAATCAAACAAAATAAAATCAACATATGTTTACTAATACAGTCCAGCTCAAAAGTTTGCTTTAACAAGAGCAGGTATTGTTCAGCATTCATAAAGTGGACAGCTCAGGGTAACAAGTTCACAGCTCTGATAGTCAAATTACTTTATTGAAGAAACAATGCGAATTTTCAAAAATTCAAACTTACTTATATGTATACTAGGAAAATATTTTCTTTACAGAGCAGATTTCGAATGCATATGCAAGTTTTCACTGAATTTAATGAACATTATATGTCCATGCAGCATTGTGAACATTTTCAAGTGTAGTTGGGCAAAATTCACGGGGCAGAATGCTATCTAAATATATTATCTGATATGTTACATTGAAATGACTTTCTCCTCTCTTCTGCTAACTATTCTTACAAAAGCTTATTCTTCTATATCTTTCTTGCTAATACAGATAAAACTTTGATACACATTTACTTATTTCATTGTAGGTACAATACAGTAAGCTACAGCAAGTGAGGCATAACTTTAAGAATGGCCACATGCAATGTTCAGATTGTGCAAATATTTCCAGCATAAACAGAAATGTTCAATATTACTCATTCCCTGATAGAGATAAAAATTGACATGTAAACAACAAATGAGTGGCTCAAAAGCTTTATGCCAACCAAAAATGCAAGTATGAGGAATTCATTTCAGAGAAACAGAATTTAATTAGTTGAATGTTATAAACAGAAGAATAATAAATAAGAGGAAATTAAAAAGCCCTAGGCTGATGGATAATATGTGATACCTTTAAAACTTTTTAGTACCAGAAGAAAAACCTCCCCACCCCTAAAACTAAAGGAAATAATTTCTTTTAAAAAGAAAGCAAGTGCTACAGCTGGTCTATAATTCAGTAAACAATTCTCAGTGAAGAAGTGAAAGCTATAGTAGTTCAAGACTTTACATTTGAAGCTAAAGATTGAGGCTAAAATACAGTGCGAGTTGGAAACTGACATTTTTTGTGCTATAAACAGTGCTAATGAGTACCAAAATTTTATTGATGAGGAAGGTGAATCTTTAGCTCTAAATGATGAAGATTATACACACTGAGGGAACCTAGTGTAGATGAGAAGGTATGTCCAGAAAATATTGTTTTGTGTTTGCATGTATAAATGCTGTCCTTCTACTATTCAGTATTTGTCACACATGAGCCTGTCAGTGAAACAAAATCTAACACACCAGGGCCATTAATGAGAATTATAACTCATTGTGTGAATGGACACACTTATGGTAACTGTTTCTTGGCATTCTCAAAAAGTAATGTGAATTATATCTCATTGTGTGAATGGACACACTTATGGTAACTGTTTCTTGGCATTCTCAAAAAGTAATGTGAATTATATCTCATTGTGTGAATGGACACACTTATGGTAACTTCTTCTTGGCATTCCCAAAAAGCAATCAAACTAATTTTGTTTTTTGAATAATATTTTAGAGACTTGTTAAAAAAAAATTTTCCCTTCTGTACAAAGGCCTGGTTAAAAGAAAAGGAAAGTAATTTTATAATTATCATGAATAATTCCAATTTATGTTTATGCGAATGAACAATATGCCTCCCAGGATTTCCTGCTAAATATGTGACATATACTATAATCAACTTTGCAAGAAATAAAATATTAGACTTCATAATTATGCAGAGAGGAACAAGTAGGATATTGAGAAACCTGCTTGTGAAAATATACCGACTAAATATACTTAATGGACAGTTTCATGAAAAATTCTAAGTTGGCTACAGAATGGGAATATAAAAAGTAGTGTGAGAAAAAGCTTAAGTGCAACAAAACCATTTATCACAAATAGTGAGTGATGTAAATGAACACAAGTTTCAATATGAGTATACCGTACCAAAAGTTACTGACCATAATGACATAACTTGTAATATTGGCTCACTCCATAAAATTAAAATGAAGGCTGATACTTCACTCAGTTTCAATTACCTTTGTGAGAAAGCAGTGGAGAAAGAAATTAAAAATATGTAAATAGTGACAAGTTCAAATAAGTGAATATTCAGGGCACTACAGTGACCACACATTCCACTAGACTGGTCAGCTAGCTCCTTCAAGAATGTGGCTACCCATATGACATCACCACAGTGCGCTGCCGGTGTGTAGAATACTCAGCAGATCCTTAATTGTAAGTCATGTATTGTACCAATTTCCACCATTCTTATACACAATCCAAGATATTGTAGAAAATTAAATAAAATAGACATGTGAATCTTTAGTTCAGTCCTCCTTCAAATCCATACATTTTATAACAAAAAAAATTAAATTAAAATTAAATTTAATTTTATTTATGGACGCTCTTTAACTGCTGTGGTCCCTAGCATCCCATTCTAGATTGGGCGTGAAAGACCGGTAATTTTGCTCAGAGGCCTCTTTATCAGGCTTGAGGTTCTTTTACGGCCATAAATCTACAACACGGGACTACCGGCTTTACTTCTCTTCCAAAGGACGCCATGCTAAAGATTTTTATGCCCCAAAAAATCATCGCCCTACCTGGGTTTGAACCCACAACCTTGGGAGCTAGAAGCTACCATGGTAACCACTACACCACGGAGAATGACTATTTTATAACAAATCTTCACATCTTAAGTATATTGAGGAAGTTATATGGAAATTCTTTTAAGAACTACATTACATTCGAACTTAAATACTTCCTCCGAAATTGATCCCTTTTTCCAGTTTCTTTACATAATCACTTTGATAAAAATGAAATGAGGCTCATGGCAGTAGAAATCTGATGTACACAGTCAGAGAATGAACTTAAGGGTGATCGTTTTGTTGAATGCATAGTGACATGACAATCATTACATACCTTCCCCATTCACATATTTACTACATACATTACAGGGTTCCCAGCAACTGCAAAGTCAGGGGAGTATTAAAAACATTGATATGTGTCAGCAAAATTGCTTCAAAGTTATCACATGTCTGCTAAGAAAAACTATGTATTATGGAGGATTACAACACATTTTTGTTCCTTAAAATCCCCTCCCAATCTTTGAAGTGATAAACTTCAAATTAAATTCAGAGCAACTGATATGTATATAAGTGCATGTTATAAAGATAAGTGTTTGTTTACCTTTTTTGTGATTGCAACTTCAGATTGATTTTGATACGGTAATTTGTATCATAAATTACTTAAATGTAATTAATGATTGTAATATGAATATGTATTTTTATGTGACATTGATTTCAGAGGTTTATTAATTGTAATTATTATTGGTAAATAATAATATACGGCTTTACTGAAACTGTCAATAATAGCGCAATAATGCAGCGAGGGGATGAGTTGTTTATCATTACCGGGAAAAAGGAAGTTACGTAATGTTTCGCGCCTTTTCGGTAGAAGCTTCTAGAATGTTTCCCTAAAAGCAATATGTATTCGTGGTTTTCATTGGATATTAAAATAGACGCTAATGTTGGCGCGTTTTATTAGCCAATAGCAGTTCATTTATAATCTTTAGGCATGTCGAGGAGTGGGAGTATATAAGCCAGGTCTGAGGTAGATCGCCCCGCAGTTCAACAAAATTCTCAATACCTTATACGTCGGTCGCCCAGTTCATCAAAATTTCTAGCACGCTGTCTTCAGTTCGTCATAAGTTACGCGCAGCAGAATTACGAGAATCTAAAGTATTATACAGTTAAATATACACAAAGTTGAAGTACGTGAGCTAAAAGTGATGAGTAAGAAGTTATTACAAACAGTTTCAGTTTGGCGAGTATTTACATCAATATGTAAAAGTGTTAGTGCACGTGTTCGACAATAAAAGATTATAAAACAAATTTCGTCATTAAGTGTAATTTCTGGATAAAAAATTCCTTTCCGCTTCACAACTTGAATAGAGATACATGTTCGATCCAAACAGCTAGCCGGAGGACATTTAAAATAAATTATTTCAAAACTGATACAAATTGCTACGCCAGATGGAGCTACAAACCAAACAAACGAATGACGTCACAAGATGGCTTCAACATTGATGTAAACAACATTACGTAAAGCAATTTCTCTCGCAAATTGGCTCCACAACGTGGGGCTTACAAATAAAAAATTACAAATACTACGTAAGCATCATCCCGTTGCAAGTTGCCGCACCAACGTGGAGCTAACAAATACCAATATTACGTAAACACATTCTTTCTACAAAAACACAAAATACGTAAGAAGCAACTTCCGTTGCAAATTGGCGCCCAACGTGGGGCAGAGTGACCAGGAAAGGATCAGAATTAACCAGGAAAGTAGCAGAATTAACCAGAATGTGGAATGAATGGAGCAGTGAAATGATCTACAAGACGCAGATTGGACATCGTAATTCCGAGATATCAAGGCAACAAGGAATTCAACTACAAAACATCGAGACAACGTAGATTCATCATAATACAACGCAGAAGCAACGTACAAACCTAGGAGAATGGGGCAGAATGCTGGACATCAAAGCTACATCAACAGACAGCATCACAAAGGTCAGGTGATTGTAATTTTTTTTTTAGAAAACAAAAACAATGGCTACTAGTAATACAGAAGAAATAATGATGGAAGGGGATAGTGTAACAGTTAGCTGTAATTCAATACAGGTTACAAAAAAAAGCTCAAACAATATAATATTGGAAGGAGGAAATGTTAGTGCAGGAAGTGAGAATATAATAGCAGGAAATATTAATTCTGATACTAGAATGATTATGGAAATGCTGAAAAAGTTGAATGAGAATATGGAAAAGAATAAGAGGGAATTGAGGGAAGAATTAAGGGAAGATCTTAGTAAGAAAATAGATCAAAACAGGGAAGATATGGAAAAGAATAGTGAAAAATTAGAACAAAAACTAACTCAGAATATGGAAAAGAATAATAGGGAATTAAGGGAAGATATTCGTAGGAGCTTTGAACAAAACAGAAAAGATATTGGTAGGAGGAATGAGATATTAGAGCAAAAAGTAGATCAAAGCAGTGAAGAAATTGAAAAGAAAGTTATGAAGTTAGATAGTAGTATGCCAAAAATGAGAGATGAAAATGAGGAAGTAATAGTAAGTGAGACAGGAGAAATTTCAAAGAAAATGCTAGACATGAGCATGGAAATAGGTAACAAAGAAAGTGAGGTTAATACTAAAAGTGAGGTTAATGTAGAATGTACAGAGTTAGGAAGTCAAATGCGTAGTATTTCAAGTGAGATAAGAGAGATAAATGAGGTTAGGAATGTAGATGTAAATGAGGCGCAGGTTAATTTCAGAGGGGAAATATCAGAAATACAGAATGAGACAGTAATGCAAAGAAATAAATGGTACCAAGATGTTCAAATTGAAAACTCCAGTCCAGTACAGTTTAGTACAGATTTGTCAGAGTACTTTCAAATTAAAGAGATAGTAGAAGAATTGAAAATGAAAGTTGTTAAAAGATGTGTAATTCAGAAAACTTTAGATTGTTTTCAAATATTATCAGGGAACGAAATTTCATATGAATACAAGAGATTATTCATGAACAAAAATTTGAAGGTTAGGTTACGGCTACGAGTAATGTTTAGCCACACACAATTTCATCCAGGAGGGTAAATAGTAATGAGATGTAAAGTAAATGCTGGATAGGTAAAGATGACTTGCAGAGAAATGTATTGGAACGTAAGAGGGTTAATTATTTATATGTCATTTGAAAAGAGAAATAAATTACAAAAAAAAAAAAAAAAAAAAGAGAAATGTTTAAAAAAAAAAAAAAAAAATTAAATTTTGAATAACTGTAACAACATTTGAAAATTAAGAATGCAAAGATTGAAACTTAATATGATATTAAATCAAAAGTATGTAAATACAATTCCAAGGGTATTGTTAAAATAAAGTACAAAATAACAAAAATGGGTAAAAATAATTAAAAACAAATACTTATGTAGCAAACAGAAAATGTGAAACAGTACTTAGATTTAAGAGAGGTAAATATATGTAGAGGGTGAATATTTTGGTAAATATGTATAATAATTACAAAAATCTTAAATGTATAAATTTTTGTCAACAACTTAAAGTAAACAATTTGGTAGCAGTGATTAAATAATTTAGGGTAAAGTATTTGCTATAAAAATTGTAATGTCAGATTAATATCTAAATTAATTAAACCAGAGCCAGTAAGTAGTGGCGAGATAGAGGAAAAACATGTCGTGTGTTAAATGCGTGTGAAGTGTTAAGTGAAAGTGATAGCGTGTGTTCCAAGATTTAGGAGACTAAAAACACAATTATAAAATTTCCAAACAAGTTATAAATATTTATAATTATGTTTCTAGTGGGGCATATGATACGGTAATTTGTATCACAAATTACTCAAATGTAAATAATGATTGTAATATGAATATGTGTTTTTATGCGACAGTGATTTCAGAGGTTTATTAATTGTAATTATTATTGGTAAATAATAATATACGGCTTTACTGAAACTGTCAATAATAGCACAATAATGCAGAGAGGGGGATGAGTTGTTTATCATTACCGGGAACAAGGAAGTTACGTAATGTTTCGCGCCTTTTCGGTAGAAGCTTCTAGAATGTTTCCCTAAAAGCAATATGTGTTCGTGGTTTTCATTGGATATTAAAATAGACGCTAATGTTGGCGCGTTTTATTAGCCAATAGCAGTTCATTTATAATCTTTAGGCATGTCGAGGAGTGGGAGTATATAAGCCAGGTCCGAGGTAGATCGCCCCACAGTTCAATAAAATTCTCAATACCTTACACATCGGTCGCCCAGTTCATCAAAATTTCTAGCACGCCGTCTTCAGTTCGTCATAAGTTACGCGCAGCAGAATTACGAGAATCTAAAGTATTATACAGTTAAATATACACAAAGTTGAAGTACGTGAGTTAAAAGTGATAAGTAAGAAGTTACTACAAACAGTTTAGTTTGGCGAGTATTTACATCAATATGTAAAAGTGTTAGTGCACGTGTTCGACAATAAAAGATTATAAAACAAATTTCGTCATTAAGTGTAATTTCTGGATAACAAATTCCTTTCCGCTTCACAACTTGAATAGAGATACATGTTCGATCCAAACAGCTAGCCGGAGGACATTTAAAATAAATTATTTCAAAACTGATTCAAATTGCTACGCCAGATGGAGCTACAAACCAAACAAACGAATGACGTCACAAGATGGCTTCAACATTGATGTAAACAACATTACGTAAAGCAATTCCTCTCGCAAATTGGCTCCACAACGTGGGGCTAACAAATAAAAAATTACAAATACTACGTAAGCATCATCCCGTTGCAAGTTGCCGCACCAACGTGGGGCTAACAAATACCAATATTATGTAAACACATTCTTTCTACAATAACAAAATACGTAAGAAGCAACTTCCGTTGCATTATTTTGAGAGCCACAGCAAACACCACTTATGTTTCACTACTCTTTTCAAATTAACTCCCATAAACAATTCAAACCTCCTTCCGGCATTGATTCCAACTGAATTCCGCAGAAATGCACCCCAACTGGCCAATGAAGCAAAGGAGTTTATGACCTTGGGATCCAGCATATAGGAACCAAATACACTTAAGGAAATCTGAAATGTCAACCTCCATCTCAAATTAAAGGCTATTCTCTTTAATCAGTTACACATCTAACCTACATGGATTTCTTTATACAATAGTATTTCAGGTATCAGTGCTCCGACTACTCCCATATTCCAAACACATCTATCTGTCCTTAGCCTTTATCGTATTATATACAGCTTCATCAAAGTCCAAAGCCTTGCTATAGCTCTCAAAACAAAAACCGAACAAATAACACAATTAATACCACCTACATTACTTCCAATATTAACGCATTTCATTGCTGATAGCACCTACATCTATTGTACACTTACTCTTCATTCTCATGCTAGTAAGTCAACCTGGTCCTCCAAGCACATCCAACACCTCCATTTACAACTCAAAATCATGATAGTCCACCTCCGCATCTGCATCTGCAAGAAAACAAATACTACTCATAAAACACTGCAAATGTATTTATTGCTATTTAGTATTAAAACAACCTAGTCATTTCACTTCTTTTACTTACCACTTCCATTCAAGACTGCTAATTCAGGACTCATTCTCCCATTCCATGGAGAAATTTCAGCTGCTTATTCTGTTAACCACAATTTTAATATACAGTCAAATTGTAATCTTACTTGGAAAACCATATCTAATAAATCCCATTCCATACATTTACATGCAAAACAAGTTCACAAATATCTACAAGAGGTTTTAATTTTGGAAGGTTTCAGGCTGCAACACTACGCTAAGCCAAAAGCTACCTCACAAACTTCATTTCTAACCACAAAACCCACATTTTCTTCCATAAAACACAAAGTTTCCAAGACACCTTCACAAAAAAGCCTTCTCCCTTGCCTAAAAACAAACATCAAACAGCTATTATATTGACAGCCACAGCAAACACCACTTATGTTTCACCACTCTTTTCAAATTAACTCCCACAAACAATTCAAACCTCCTTCCGGCATTGATTCCAACTGAATTCCGCAGAAATGCACCGCAACTGGCCAATGAAGCAAAGGAGTGTATGACCTTGGGATCCAGCATATAGGAACCAAATACACTTACGGAAATCTGAAATGTCAACCTCCATCTCAACTTAAAGGCTATTCTCTTTTTTCAGTTACACATCTAACCATCATGGATTTCTTTATACAATAGTATTTCAGGTATCAGTGCCCCAACTACTCCGATATTCCAAACACATCTATCTGTCCTTAGCCTTTATCGTATTATATACAACTTCATCAAAGTCCAAAGCCTTGCTATAGCTCTCAAAACAAAAACCGAACAAATAACACAATTAATACCACCTACATTACTTCCAATATTAACGCATTTCATTGCTGATAGCACCTACATCTATTGTACACTTAATCTTTATTCTCATGCTAGTAAGTCAGCCTGGTCCTCCAAGCACATCCAACACCTCCATTTACAACTCAAAATCATGATAGTCCACCTCCGCATCTGCATCTGCAAGAAAACAAATACTACTCATGTAAGACTGCAAATGTATTTATTGCTATTTAGTATTAAACCAACCTAGTCATTTCACTTCTATTACTTACCACTTTCATTCAAGGCTGCTAATTCAGGACTCATTCTCCCATTCCATGAAGAAATTTCACCTACTTTATGTGTCAAGGACAATTTTAATATACAGTTAAATTGCAATTTTACGTGCAAATCCGTATCTTATACATTCATTTCCACACATTTACATGCAACATAAGTTCACAAATATCTACTCTAGGTTTTAATTTTGGCAGGTTTCAGGCTGCAACACTACGCTAAGCCAAAAGCTACCTCACAAACTTCATTTCTAACCACAAAACCCACATTTTCTTCCATAAAACACAAAGTTTCCAAGACACCTTCACAAAAAAGCCTTCTCCCTTGCCTAAAAACAAACATCAAACAGCTATTATATTGACAGCCACAGCAAATACCACTTATGTTTCACCACTCTTTTCAAATTAACTCCCATAAACAATTCAAACCTCCTTCCGGCATTGATTCCAACTGAATTCCGCAGAAATGCACCGCAACTGGCCAATGAAGCAAAGGAGTGTATGACCTTGGGATCCAGCATATAGGAACCAAATACACTTAAGGAAATCTGAAATGTCAACCTCCATCTCAAATTAAAGGCTATTCTCTTTTTTCAGTTACACATCTAACCATCATGGATTTCTTTATACAATACTATTTCAGGTATCAGTGCCCCAACTACTCCGATATTCCAAACACATCTATCTGTCCTTAGCCTTTATCGTATTATATACAACTTCATCAAAGTCCAAAGCCTTGCTATAGCTCTCAAAACAAAAACCGAACAAATAACACAATTAATACCACCTACATTACTTCCAATATTAACGCATTTCATTGCTGATAGCACCTACATCTATTGTACACTTAATCTTTATTCTCATGCTAGTAAGTCAGCCTGGTCCTCCAAGCACATCCAACACCTCCATTTACAACTCAAAATCATGATAGTCCACCTCCGCATCTGCAAGAAAACAAATACTACTCATATAACACTGCAAATGTTTTTATTGCTATTTAGTATTAAACCAACCTAGTCATTTCACTTCTATTACTTACCACTTTCATTCAAGGCTGCTAATTCAGGACTCATTCTCCCATTCCATGAAGAAATTTCACCTACTTTATGTGTCAAGCACAATTTTAATATACAGTTAAATTGCATTTTTACGTGGAAATCCGTATCTTATACATTCCGTTCCACACATTTACATGCAACATAAGTTCACAAATATCTACTCTAGGTTTTAATTTTGGCAGGTTTCAGGCTGCAACACTACGCTAAGCCAAAAGCTACCTCAAAAACTTCATTTCTAACCACAAAACCCACATTTTCTTCCATAAAACACAAAGTTTCCAAGACACCTTCACAAAAAAGCCTTCTCCCTTGCCTAAAAACCAACATCAAACAGCTGTTATTTTGAGAGCCACAGCAAACACCTTTTATGTTTCACCACGCTTTTCAAATTAACTCCCATAAACAATTCAAACCTCCTTCCGGCATTGATTCCAACTGAATTCCGCAGAAATGCACCCCAACTGGCCAATGAAGCAAAGGAGTTTATGACCTTGGGATCCAGCATTAGGAACCAAATACACTTAAGGAAATCTGAAATGTCAACCTCCATCTCAAATTAAAGGCTATTCTCTTTTATCAGTTACACATCTAACCATCATGGATTTCTTTATACAATAGTATTTCAGGTATCAGTGCTCCGACTACTCCCATATTCCAAACACATCTATCTGTCCTTAGCCTTTATCGTATTATATACAGCTTCATCAAAGTCCAAAGTCTTGCTCTAGCTCTCAAAAGAGAAACCGAACAAATAACACAATTAATACCACCTACATTACTTCCAATATTAACGCATTTCATTGCTGATAGCACCTACATCTATTGTACACTTCCTCTTCATTCTCATGCTAGTAAGTCAACCTGGTCCTCCAAGCACATCCAACACCTCCATTTACAACTCAAAATCATGATAGTCCACCTCCGCATCTGCATCTGCCAGAAAACAAATACTACTCATAAAACACTGCAAATGTATTTATTGCTATTTAGTATTAAAACAACCTAGTCATTTCACTTCTTTTACTTACCACTTCCATTCAAGACTGCTAATTCAGGACTCATTTTCCCATTCCATGGAGAAATTTCAGCTGCTTATTCTGTTAACCACAATTTTAATATACAGTCAAATTGTAATCTTACTTGGAAAACCATATCTTATAAATCCCATTCCATACATTTACATGCAAAACAAATTCACAAATATCTACTAGAGGTTTTAATTTTGGAAGGTTTCAGGCTGTTACACTATGCTAAACCAAAACCTACCTCAAAAACTTCATTTCTAACAACAAAACACACATTTTCTTCCATAAAACACAAAGTTTCCAAGACACCTTCACAAAAAAGCCTTCTCCCTTGCCTAAAAACCAACGTCAAACAGCTATGATTTTGAGAGCCACAGCAAACACCACTTATGTTTCACTACTCTTTTCAAATTAACTCCCATAAACAATTCAAACCTCCTTCCGGCATTGATTCCAACTGAATTCCGCAGAAATGCACCCCAACTGGCCAATGAAGCAAAGGAGTTTATGACCTTGGGATCCAGCATATAGGAACCACATACACTTAAGGAAATCTGAAATGTCGACCTCCATCTCAAATTAAAGGCTATTCTCTTTTTTCAGTTACACATCTAACCATCATGGATTTCTTTATACAATACTATTTCAGGTATCAGTGCCCCAACTACTCCGATATTCCAAACACATCTATCTGTCCTTAGCCTTTATCGTATTATATACAACTTCATCAAAGTCCAAAGCCTTGCTATAGCTCTCAAAACAAAAACCGAACAAATAACACAATTAATACCACCTACATTACTTCCAATATTAACGCATTTCATTGCTGATAGCACCTACATCTATTGTACACTTAATCTTTATTCTCATGCTAGTAAGTCAACCTGGTCCTCCAAGCACATCCAACACCTCCATTTACAACTCAAAATCATGATAGTCCACCTCCGCATCTGCATCTGCAAGAAAACAAATACTACTCATGTAACACTGCAAATGTATTTATTGCTATTTAGTATTAAACCAACCTAGTCATTTCACTTCTATTACTTACCACTTCCATTCAAGGCTGCTAATTCAGGACTCATTCTCCCATTCCATGGAGAAATTTCAACTGCTTATTCTATTAACCACAATTTTAATATACATTCAAATTGTAATCTTACTTGGAAAACCATATCTTATAAATCCCATTCCATACATTTACATGCAAAACAAATTCACAAATATCTACTAGAGGTTTTAATTTTGGAAGATTTCAGGCTGCAACACTACGCTAAGCCAAAAGCTACCTCACAAACTTCATTTCTAACCACAAAACCCACATTTTCTTCCATAAAACACAAAGTTTCCAAAACACCTTCATAAAAAAGCCTTCTCCCTTGCCTAAAAACCAACATCAAACAGCTATTATTTTGAGAGCCACAGCAAACACCACTTATGTTTCACGACTCTTTTCAAATTAACTCCCATAAACAATTCAAACCTCCTTCCGGCATTGATTCCAACTGAATTCCGCAGAAATGCACCCCAACTGGCCAATGAAGAAAAGGAGTTTATTACCTTGGGATCCAGCATATAGGAACCAAATACACTTAAGGAAATCTGAAATGTCAACCTCCATCTCAACTTAAAGGCAATTCTCTTTTATTAGTTACACATCTAACCATCATGGATTTCTTTATACAATAGTATTTCAGGTATCAGTGCCCCGACTACTCCCATATTCCAAACACATCTATCTGTCCTTAGCCTTTATCGTATTATATACAACTTCGTCAAAGTCCAAAGCCTTGCTATAGCTCTCAAAACAAAAACCAAACAAATAACACAATTAATACCACCTACTTTGCTTGCAATATTAATACATTTCATTGCTGATAGCACCTACATCTATTGTACACTTAATCTTTATTCTCATGCTAGTAAGTCAACCTGCTCCTCCAAGTAGATCCAGCACCTCCATTTACAACTCAAAATCATGATAGTCTACCTCCGCATCTGCAAGAAAACAAATACTACTCATATAACACTGCAAATGTTTTTATTGCTATTTAGTATTAAACCAACCTAGTCATTTCACTTCTATTACTTACCACTTTCATTCAAGGTTGCTAATTCAGGACTCATTCTCCCATTCCATGAAGAAATTTCACCTACTTTATGTGTCAAGCACAATTTTAATATACAATTAAATTGCAATTTTACGTGGAAATCCGTATCTTATACATTCATTTCCACACATTTACATGCACCATAAGTTCACAAATATCTACTCTAGGTTTTAATTTTGGCAGGTTTCAGGCTGCAACACTACGCTAAGCCAAAAGCTACCTCAAAAACTTCATTTCTAACCACAAAACCCACATTTTCTTCCATAAAACACAAAGTTTCTAAGACACCTTCACAAAAAAGCCTTCTCCCTTGCCTAAAAACCAACGTCAAACAGCTATGATTTTGAGAGCCACAGCAAACACCACTTATGTTTCACTACTCTTTTCAAATTAACTCCCATAAACAATTCAAACCTCCTTCCGGCATTGATTCCAACTGAATTCCGCAGAAATGCACCCCAACTGGCCAATGAAGCAAAGGAGTTCATGACCTTGGGATCCAGCATATAGGAACCAAATACACTTAAGGAAATCTGAAATGTCGACCTCCATCTCAAATTAAAGGCTATTCTCTTTTTTCAGTTACACATCTAACCATCATGGATTACTTTATACAATAGTATTTCAGGCATCAGTGCCCCAACTACTCCGATATTCCAAACACATCTATCTGTCCTTAGCCTTTATCGTATTATATACAACTTCATCAAAGTCCAAAGCCTTGCTATAGCTCTCAAAACAAAAACCGAACAAATAACACAATTAATACCACCTACATTACTTCCAATATTAACGCATTTCATTGCTGATAGCACCTACATCTATTGTACACTTAATCTTTATTCTCATGCTAGTAAGTCAACCTGGTCCTCCAAGCACATCCAACACCTCCATTTACAACTCAAAATCATGATAGTCCACCTCCGCATCTGCATCTGCAAGAAAACAAATACTACTCATGTAACACTGCAAATGTATTTATTGCTATTTAGTATTAAACCAACCTAGTCATTTCACTTCTATTACTTACCACTTCCATTCAAGGCTGCTAATTCAGGACTCATTCTCCCATTCCATGGAGAAATTTCAACTGCTTATTCTGTTAACCACAATTTTAATATACATTCAAATTGTAATCTTACTTGGAAAACCATATCTTATAAATCCCATTCCATACATTTACATGCAAAACAAATTCACAAATATCTACTAGAGGTTTTAATTTTGGAAGATTTCAGGCTGCAACACTACGCTAAGCCAAAAGCTACCTCACAAACTTCATTTCTAACCACAATACCCACATTTTCTTCCATAAAACACAAAGTTTCTAAAACACCTTCATAAAAAAGCCTTCTCCCTTGCCTAAGAACCAACATCAAACAGCTATTATTTTGAGAGCCACAGCAAATACCACTTATGTTTCACGACTCTTTTCAAATTAACTCCCATAAACAATTCAAACCTCCTTCCGGCATTGATTCCAACTGAATTCCGCAGAAATGCACCCCAACTGGCCAATGAAGCAAAGGAGTTTATTACCTTGGGATCCAGCATATAGGAACCAAATACACTTAAGGAAATCTGAAATGTCAACCTCCATCTCAACTTAAAGGCAATTCTCTTTTATTAGTTACACATCTAACCATCATGGATTTCTTTATACAATAGTATTTCAGGTATCAGTGCCCCGACTACTCCCATATTCCAAACACATCTATCTGTCCTTAGCCTTTATCGTATTATATACAACTTCGTCAAAGTCCAAAGCCTTGCTATAGCTCTCAAAACAAAAACCAAACAAATAACACAATTAATACCACCTACCTTACTTGCAATATTAATACATTTCATTGCTGATAGCACCTACATCTATTGTACACTTAATCTTTATTCTCATGCTAGTAAGTCAACCTGCTCCTCCAAGCAGATCCAACACCTCCATTTACAACTCAAAATCATGATAGTCTACCTCCGCATCTGCAAGAAAACAAATACTACTCATATAACACTGCAAATGTTTTTATTGCTATTTAGTATTAAACCAACCTAGTCATTTCACTTCTATTACTTACCACTTTCATTCAAGGTTGCTAATTCAGGACTCATTCTCCCATTCCATGAAGAAATTTCACCTACTTTATGTGTCAAGCACAATTTTAATATACAATTAAATTGCAATTTTACGTGGAAATCCGTATCTTATACATTCATTTCCACACATTTACATGCAACATAAGTTCACAAATATCTACTCTAGGTTTTAATTTTGGCAGGTTACGCTAAGCCAAAGGCTACCTCAAAAACTTCATTTCTAACCACAAAACCCACATTTTCTTCCATAAAACACAAAGTTTCCAAGACACCTTCACAAAAAAGCCTTCTCCCTTGCCTAAAAACCAACATCAAACAGCTATTATTTTGAGAGCCACAGCAAATACCACTTATGTTTCACGACTCTTTTCAAATTAACTCCCATAAACAATTCAAACCTCCTTCCGGCATTGATTCCAACTGAATTCCGCAGAAATGCACCCCAACTGGCCAATGAAGCAAAGGAGTTTATTACCTTGGGATCCAGCATATAGGAACCAAATACACTTAAGGAAATCTGAAATGTCAACCTCCATCTCAACTTAAAGGCAATTCTCTTTTATTAGTTACACATCTAACCATCATGGATTTCTTTATACAATAGTATTTCAGGTATCAGTGCCCCGACTATTCCCATATTCCAAACACATCTATCTGTCCTTAGCCTTTATCGTATTATATACAACTTCGTCAAAGTCCAAAGCCTTGCTATAGCTCTCAAAACAAAAACCAAACAAATAACACAATTAATACCACCTACCTTACTTGCAATATTAATACATTTCATTGCTGATAGCACCTACATCTATTGTACACTTAATCTTTATTCTCATGCTAGTAAGTCAACCTGCTCCTCCAAGCAGATCCAACACCTCCATTTACAACTCAAAATCATGATAGTCTACCTCCGCATCTGCAAGAAAACAAATACTACTCATATAACACTGCAAATGTTTTTATTGCTATTTAGTATTAAACCAACCTAGTCATTTCACTTCTATTACTTACCACTTTCATTCAAGGTTGCTAATTCAGGACTCATTCTCCCATTCCATGAAGAAATTTCACCTACTTTATGTGTCAAGCACAATTTTAATATACAATTAAATTGCAATTTTACGTGGAAATCCGTATCTTATACATTCATTTCCACACATTTACATGCAACATAAGTTCACAAATATCTACTCTAGGTTTTAATTTTGGCAGGTTTCAGGCTGCAACACTACGCTAAGCCAAAAGCTACCTCACAAACTTCATTTCTAACCACAAAACCCATATTTTCTTCCATAAAACACAAAGTTTCCAAGACACCTTCACAAAAAAGCCTTCTCCCTTGCCTAAAAACCAACATCAAACAGCTATTATTTTGAGAGCCACAGCAAACACCACTTATGTTTCACCACGCTTTTCAAATTAACTCCCATAAACAATTCAAACCTCCTTCCGGCATTGATTCCAACTGAATTCCGCAGAAATGCACCCCAACTGGCCAATTAAGCAAAGGAGTTTATGACCTTGGGATCCAGCATATAGGAACCAAATACCTTTAAGGAAATCTGAAATGTCAACCTCCATCTCAAATTAAAGGCTATTCTCTTTTATCAGTTACACATCTAACCTACATGGATTTCTATATACAATAGTATTTCAGGTATCAGTGCTCCGACTGCTCCCATATTCCAAACACATCTATCTGTCCTTAGCCTTTATCGTATTATATACACCTTCATCAAAGTCCAAAGTCTTGCTCTGGCTCTCAAAAGAGAAACCGAACAAATAACACAATTAATACCACCTACATTACTTCCAATATAAAGCATTTCATTGCTGATAGCACCTACATCTATTGTACACTTACTCTTCATTCTCATGGTAGTAAGTCAACCTGGTCCTCCAAGCACATCCAACACCTCCATTTACAACTCAAAATCATGATAGTCCACCTCCGCATCTGCATCTGCAAGAAAAAAAATACTACACATAAAACACCGCAAATATATTCATTGCTATTTAGTATTAAACCAACCTAGTCATTTCACTTCCTTTACTTACCACTTCCATTCAAGACTGCTAATTCAGGACTCATTCTCCCATTCCATGGAGAAATTTCAGCTGCTTATTCTGTTAACCACAATTTTAATATACAGTCAAATTGTAATCTTACTTGGAAAACCATATCTTATAAATCCCATTCCATACATTTACATACAAAATAAGTTCACAAATACCTACTAGACGTTTTAATTTTGGAAGGTTTCAGGCTGTTGCACTATGCTAAACCAAAAGCTACCTCAAAAACTTCATTTGTAACCACAAAACACACATTTTCTTCCATAAAACACAAAGTTTCCAAAACACCTTCACAAAAAAGCCTTGTCCCTTGCCTAAGAACCCACAGCAAACAGCTATTATTTCGAGAGCCACAGCAAACACCACTTATGTTTCACAACTCTTTTCAAATTAACTCCCATAAACAATTCAAACCTCCTTCCGGCATTGATTCCAACTGAATTCCGCAGAAATGCACCCCAACTGGCCAATGAAGCAAAGGAGTTTATGACCTTGGGATCCAGCATATAGGAACCAAATACACTTAAGGAAATCTGAAATGTCAACCTCCATCTCAAATTAAAGGCAATTCTCTTTTATCAATTACACATCTAACCATCATGGATTTCTTTATACAATAGTATTTCAGATATCAGTGCCCCAACTACTCCCATATTCCAATCACATCTATCTATCCTTAGCCTTTATCGTATTATAGACAGCTTGTTTGATAGAAGTTATATGTTTTAATCTTAAACTAAGTTATACTTCTTCCACTTTTGAAAGTATAGGATTAACCCTTTCCACATTTGAATTTCTTCCTCATTCTAGATTATTTTGAAAATTTTATCATCCAGACCTAAATACATCAATAACACCAACTTTCATTTAGAAACTTTAAGAAAAATAAAGTCAATTTTAACTGGCACAAATCTTCTGTAATCGTGACCTTGATTGGCACCCCAGCTTCGGAGCCTAGGAATGATTTATGTTTAGCTTAATAATGAAAGAGATATAATACCTTTGCTTACTCACACTGCGTAACACATACAGTCTGCATAGAAAATGTCCGCATCTTGAAATTTAAAAGAGAGCAATATGTAAATATGCTTGTTTTATATTTGTGATGTTTATAACCATGGCTCCTACGTTTTAAAAGTTAAAGGATAAGGTATTACGTATTCAAAGCAGGGAAATAATTGCAAATGTGCTCAACTTCATGAAGCAAGAAAATATATGTTTACACGAGTTCCACAAAATCCTTAAGACAGTGAAAGATAGAGTAGCCAAAGCAACTGTTGTTTACTGAGTTCTGTTTCCAGAGTTCACAAAGATAAGAAAAACCATATGGATGAAAGAGTACCATTTGACACACCTGTGAAAATACATAAGGTCCCTAAGCGTATTACAGAAGTAGACGATTTCGACAAATCCGTCATTCGGCGCATGATTCACAATTTGTATGTGGAAGACAAAAATGTGCCAACAATAAGCAGATTGCTCATCAATCTGAAAGATTTCATAAATGTTCAAGGTGGTACTACAAGACTCAAATCCCAGCTATGGCACTGAGTTTTGCAGTCTGATTCTAACTTTTCAAATGACTATAATTTTATATGTACTTATATCAGCATAAATTTTCAAGATACTGCTATAAATCTCAGAAAAATTATAAAATATTTAGGATTTAAGTGGAAGAAAACGTGACCAAATAAAAGAGTTCTAATAGAAAAGCACGACATACGATCTCAGCTGGAAGAGTACCTTAATCAGAGGTACAAATTAGAGGGTCAAACTATAGTGTATGAAGATGAGTCGTACATACACAGCAGTCATACATCTAAAAGTTGAAATGACAATAGCAAATTAGGTTTTCAGGCACCTGTTGCCAAAGGGCAAATACTTATTATTGTTCATGCTGTTCCTTCCAAATGCCCTTCTTTTACAAGTCGCAACAAAAAACAGGAGATTTTCATCAAGAAATGAATACAGAAAATTACATGAAGTGAATCAACACCATGTTGATACCTAATATGCCTGCTGGGTCTATTCTGGTTATCGACAAGGCTTCACAATGTGGCAACACTCAAATTGACAAAAACCTACTTCAAATTCCTTGAAAGAAGAAATAAAAACCTGGTTGCTTAGGCATAATATAGCTTTTGATGAAAGCATGTGTAAAACAAATATAACTTTGTTAAAGCCAACAAACCCTTCAGAAGTCATAACTCATAATACTTGGCCAGATATTAATACAGCATCGCCATAATGTACCCAGACTGCCACCGTATCACCCAGATCTAAACTCAATCGAATTAATCTGGGCTGATGTCAAAAACTGGGTGGCCTGCAGAAATATCACTTTTAAACTAAAAGATGTGAAGCGGTTATGTAACCAGCGATTTGCAGAAATTGGAAAGCCAGAGTGCGAAAATGTATATCGACATGTTGAATAAATTGAGAATCATAATTTTAAAAAAAATACGGAATTGCAGAAAATCAATTAGAAAAAATTCTAATCCAGGATAATGGTGCAGAAAGTAGCAACAGCAGTGATGGCATCAATGATGTGATTGATTCCACAGAAGAGGAAAGGCTGAGAGGTGTGGAAGAGCTGAGGGCAGATGGTTGACAGTATTCTTATATTAAGAGCATTTTACAGTGGTGGATTTAAATATACTGTATATAACTTTAAGTTTATCGTGTAGTGCAGTACATAATCAGTGTGCGGATATTTGACAATGACTGTCCCATGTACTCCTCCAGAATGCAGACAACCAGTCACCTTCTGATGTGGTATGTAACTCGCTTCATAGCTCTCATTAAGATTTTCACATGTCTAGAACTGTTACGCCAGTTATAACACCATTGTAACTCAACACAGAGTACGAAATCTTTGTATTAGTGTGTTCAATTTGCAGGCAATTAAACCTCAAACAACAATGCCAGAAAGGGGCATGCAATAAAACTAAAGTTAATATTCAAAACATTTTTAAACCCTTGAACAATTTAAACTTACTTTCTTTGACCTTAATTCATATATATATATATATATATATATATATATATATATATATATATATATATATGCCAATTCTACCAAACAATTACACTGAGTTTCTATTTCTATTACTTACCATCTTCAGAGTTCTGCTAAAACATGTGAAGTATTTACACCCATTGTTGACTCCAACTGCAATTTTATACCCCAGGCACAACCAAAAGTCCAAGTATAGCTCAGAAACAGAATGGCTTCCCATCCCATCTGAAACAAGCAATATTACAAAGCCAAATAAATCTCAATGTTAAGGATAGCCATACATGAAATTAGTGAAACTAATGCTTTTTAACTAGATATTTTTCAAAACTTCCTAATGCTGCTTAAATGCTATTAAACAGGCAATTTGGACTCCTGGTAGATAAGTTTAATGTGTTTGATAGACGTTATAAGTGTTAATCTTAAACTAAGTAATCTGGGATGCCATATGACACAAAAATGTTTTTTTAATGAAATAACAGGTACCAGATTACAAATTCTGGTTGTTTGAAAGTTCTTCAAACATGACTCTTCTTAGCAACTTACTATCTGACGCAGAGTTCAATATCTTATATTTTTAATACTTTAAAGCTGTATCATTCACATTTGCCAAATTTGAGGTTCTTCTTTCCCAATTATGTCTCAAAACTTGAACATGATTCAACAGAAGCTACAGCAATTAAGACATTTGTCATTCATGGAAAGTTGATACAGCATGGAATTAATTACATTTTATTACCATTATAATTATAATGTCGGGCACAGAATACTGAAATTACTAAGAGAAATGGCAATGTAAAAATTGAAACTAGTTTTGAACTGTGTTTAGCTCTGAAAATT
Organism: Deroplatys truncata; assembly: GCA_030765065.1. NCBI lineage: Eukaryota > Metazoa > Arthropoda > Insecta > Mantodea > Mantidae > Deroplatys > Deroplatys truncata. The sequence continues at coordinate 157,885 of JAUKNL010000032.1, forward strand.
ACCCAAACATAGTTATTAACGTTGAGGTAATTTTAGTTCCCTGAACCAATGATATCAACTCCTTAAACTGTAATTCGACTTCTATTACTTACCATTTTCAGTACTGCTAAACTGGGAATCTTCTCTCTGCATCAGTATTCTTCCTGGCCAATTTCATTAATCAGGCTTCATAAACAGCTATTCAACAGTCTTCGGACAAGGACCAAACTTTGCACAGAGATTCCGCAATGGGTTCATTTGCATGCAACAAAATTTCAGAAACATGTAGTATGTGCCTCAGTATTTTAGATATTCCGACTAACATATTTACCTAAACCAACATATATTTTAAACTACATCAAATGTCAATTTTTAAGACAAAAGCATTTTCTACACTTCACACTCATTTCCAATGTATAAACACATTACTACCTTTATTAGGAAACAAACACCTTCCTTTAACCAAATTTCAATGCAAGCAACATATATTTTGAGAGAAACAGCAACACATCTTAGTGATCTCACTCCATTTGATGTTAATCCCAAAATACATTCTGATCGTTAACCCAACTAGACCCCAAGACGCGAAAAACATTTCAAAGTTCCTTACATTATTTATTCCCAAGGACTTCCCAGGTTATAAATTGGCTCTGGCCAGTTAAGCAAACCAATGTATCTCCTAAGGACCCAGTATACATGGAATAAATGTTCGTAAGGAAATTCAAATGTGAACTCTAGGCGGTTCAGTCACAGGTAATACGCATCTATTTAATGTCGCTTTCTATAACCCAAACGAATACAAAAATTTAAAAGCATTTGAACGTCCTGACGTAGTTCTTCCCAATAAAAACTTCCACACGGTCCAAAAAGTTGCTGTAGCTCTCAGAAAACAAACATTTACTACAAGCAATCAATATTATATTACATGCAGAGCTAAAGCATTTCAGAACACACCTTACATTTTTGAAGCATTGTTGATGTCCAAAAGCAACTTCAGAATTCAAACACACACATCTCGACTAATTGGAGCCCAGAAACAAACGGTTTGCTGATCCACTATAAGCAATATTAAAAAATGTATATTAATTTTCAATATTGAAGGTAGACATTGGGGAAAATAATAAATCTTATACCCTTATACTAGACAATCTTAAAACTAACTTTTGTTGCTTATACAGAATGATAAATTGTGTTGTGGTTCATGTAGATACGTTTACTAGTTTTGACAAATCTTTCCTGGTACAATATTAAATAACTAGGTATTCCATATGATACACAAGTCTTTGTTTTATAAAATATGCAATACCAAATAATTCGTTTAATAGTTTTCAGACACAGAACTGCAACAACATTCACTATCCTGGCAGCTTCATAAAGAGCTTTTACATCAATACAATGTTTCTCAAGAATATACCCTCATTTAGTTATACTTCTTCCACTTTTGAAAGTGTAGCATTAACTCTTTCAAAAGTTGAATTTTTTATTCATTCTAGATTATTTTGAAAATTTTCACATACAGACCTAAATACATCAATAACACCAAATTTCATTTACAAACTTTAAGAAAAAAGTCAATTAACACTGTTGGAACTAAACACAGTGTACGAAATTTTTGTATTAGTGTGTGCAATTTTCAGGCAATTATACCTCAAACAACAATGCCAGAAAGGGGCATGGAATAAAACTAAAGTTAATACTCAAAACATTTTTAAACCTTGAACAATTTAAACTTACTTTCTTTGACCTAAATTCATATATATGCCAATGCTACCAACACAATTACACTGAGTTCCTATTTCTATTACTTACCATCTTCAGAGTTCTGCTAAAACATGTGAAGGATTTACACCCATTGTTGACTCTAACTGCAATTTTATACCCCAGGCACATCCAAAGGTCCATTTATAGCTCAGAAACCGAATGCCTTCCCATCCCATCTGAAACAAGCAATATTACAAAGTCAAATTAATCTCAATGTTAAGGATAGCCATAGATGAAATTAGTGAAACTTATGCTTTTTAACTAGGTGTTTTCAATACTTCCTAATGCTGCTTAAATGCAATTAAACGGGCACTTTGGGCTCCAAGTAGATAAGTTTAATGTGTTTGATAGAAGTTATGTGTTAATTTTAAACGAAGTTATCTGGGATGCCATATGACACTAAATGTTTTTTTAATGAAATCACAGGTACCAGATTACAAATTCTGGTTGTTTGAAAGTTCTTCAAACATGACTCTTCTTAGCAACTTACTATCTGACGCAGAGTTCAATATCTTATATTTTTAATACTTTAAAGCTGTATCATTCACATTTGCCAAATTTGAGGTTCTTCTTTCCCAATTATGTCTCAAAACTTGAACATGATTCAACAGAAGCTACAACAATTAAGACATTTGTCATTCTTGGAAAGTTGATACAGCATGGAATTAATTATATTTTATTGCTATTATAATTATATTGTCGTGCACAAAATACTCATATTGCTAAGAGAAATGGCAATGCAGAAATTTAAGTTAGTTATGAACTGTGTTTAGCTCTGAAAATTACTCATAGTTTTTAACATTGATGTAATTTTATTTCTCTGAACCAATGATATCACCTCACAAACTGTAACTCGACTTCTATTACTTACCATTTTCAGTACTGCTAAACTGGGAATCTTCTCTCTGCATCAGTATTCTTCCTGGCCAATTTCATTAATCAGGCTTCATAAACAGCTATTCAACAGTCTTCGGACAAGGACCAAACTTTGCACAGACATTCCGCAATGGGTTCATTCGCATGCAACAAAATTTCAGAAACATGTAGTATGTGCCTCAGTATTTTAGATATTCCGACTAACATATTTACCTAAACCAACATATATTTTAAACTACATCAAATTTGAATTTTTAAGACAAAAGGATTTTCTACGCTTCACACTCATTTCCAATGTAGAAACACATTGCTACCTTTATTAAGAAACAAACACCTTCCTTTAACCACAATTTCAATGCAAGCAACATATATTTTGAGAGAAACAGCAACACATCTTAGTGATCTCACTCCATTTGACGTTAATCCCAAAATACATTCTGATCGTTAACCCAACTAGACCCCAAGACCCGAAAAACATTTCAAAGTTCCTTACATTATTTATTCCCAAGGACTTCCCAGGTTATAAATTGGCTCTGGCCAGTTAAGCAAACCAATGTATCTCCTAAGGACCCAGTATACATGGAATAAATGTTCGTAAGGAAATTCAAATTTGAACTCTAGGCGGTTCAGTCACAGGTAATACGCATCTATTTAATGTCGCTTTCTATAACCCAAACGAATACAAAAATTTAAAAGCATTTGAACGTCCTGACGTAGTTCTTCCCAATAAAAACTTCCACACAGTCCAAAAAGTTGCTGTAGCTCTCAGAAAACAAACATTTACTACAAGCAATCAATATTATATTACATGCAGAGCTAAAGCATTTCAGAACACACCTTACATTTTTGAAGCATTGTTGATTTCCAAAAGCAACTTCAGAATTCAAACACATACATCTCGACTAATTGGAGCCCAGAAACAAACGGTTTGCTGATCCACTATAAGCAATATTAAAAAATGTAAATTAATTTTCAATATTGAAGGTAGACATTGGGGAAAATAATAAATCTTATACCCTTATACTAGACAATCTTAAAACTAACTTTTGTTGCTTATACTGAATGATAAATTGTGTTGTGGTTCATGTAGATACGTTTACTAGTTTTGACAAATCTTTCCTGGTACAATATTAAATAACTAGTTATTCCATATGATACACAAGTCTTTGTTTTATAAAATATGCAATACCAAATAATTCGTTTAATAGTTTTCAGACACAGAACTGCAACAACATTCACTATCCTGGCAGCTTCATAAAGAGCTTTTACATCAATACAATGTTTCTCAAGAATATACACTCATTTAGTTATACTTCTTCCACTTTTGAAAGTGTAGCATTAACTCTTTCAAAAGTTGAATTTCTTATTCATTCTAGATTATTTTGAAAATTTTCACATACAGACCTAAATACATCAATAACACCAAATTTCATTTACAAACTTTAAGAAAAAAAGTCAATTAACACTGTTGGAACTAAACACAGTGTACGAAATTTTTGTATTAGTGTGTGCAATTTTCAGGCAATTATACCTCAAACAACAATGCCAGAAAGGGGCATGGAATAAAACTAAAGTTAATACTCAAAACATTTTTAAACCTTGAACAATTTAAACTTACTTTCTTTGACCTAAATTCATATATATGCCAATGCTACCAACACAATTACACTGAGTTCCTATTTCTATTACTTACCATCTTCAGAGTTCTGCTAAAACATGTGAAGGATTTACACCCATTGTTGACTCCAACTGCAATTTTATACCCCAGGCACATCCAAAGGTCCATTTATAGCTAAGAAACCGAATGCCTTCCCATCCCATCTGAAACAAGCAATATTACAAAGTCAAATTAATCTCAATGTTAAGGATAGCCATAGATGAAATTAGTGAAACTTATGCTTTTTAACTAGGTGTTTTCAATACTTCCTAATGCTGCTTAAATGCAATTAAACGGGCACTTTGGGCTCCAAGTAGATAAGTTTAATGTGTTTGATAGAAGTTATGTGTTAATTTTAAACGAAGTTATCTGGGATGCCATATGACACTAAATGTTTTTTTTAATGAAATCACAGGTACCAGATTACAAATTCTGGTTGTTTGAAAGTTCTTCAAACATGACTCTTCTTAGCAACTTACTATCTGACGCAGAGTTCAATATCTTATATTTTTAATACTTTAAAGCTGTATCATTCACATTTGCCAAATTTGAGGTTCTTCTTTCCCAATTATGTCTCAAAACTTGAACATGATTCAACAGAAGCTACAACAATTAAGACATTTGTCATTCATGGAAAGTTGATACAGCATGGAATTAATTATATTTTATTGCTATTATAATTATATTGTCGTGCACAAAATACTCATATTGCTAAGAGAAATGGCAATGCAGAAATTTAAGTTAGTTATGAACTGTGTTTAGCTCTTAAAATTACTCATAGTTTTTAACGTTGATGTAATTTTATTTCTCTGAACCAATGATATCACCTCACAAACTGTAACTCGACTTCTATTACTTACCATTTTCAGTACTGCTAAACTGGGAATCTTCTCTCTGCATCAGTATTCTTCCTGGCCAATTTCATTAATCAGGCTTCATAAACAGCTATTCAACAGTCTTCGGACAAGGACCAAACTTTGCACAGACATTCCGCAATGGGTTCATTTGCATGCAACAAAATTTCAGAAACATGTAGTAGGTGCCTCAGTATTTTAGATATTCCGACTAACATATTTACCTAAACCAACATATATTTTAAACTACATTAAAATTCAATTTTTAAGACAAAAGGATTTTCTACACTTCACACTCATTTCCAATGTATAAACACATTACTACCTTTATTAAGTAACAAACACTTTCCTTTAACCAAATTTCAATGCAAGCAACATATATTTTGAGAGAAACAGCAACACATCTTAGTGATCTCACTCCATTTGATGTTAATCCCAAAATACATTCTGATCGTTAACCCAACTAGACCCCAAGACGCGAAAAACATTTCAAAGTTCCTTACATTATTTATTCCCAAGGACTTCCCAGGTTATAAATTGGCTCTGGCCAGTTAAGCAAACCAATGTATCTCCTAAGGACCCAGTATACATGGAATAAATGTTAGTAAGGAAATTCAAATGTGAACTCTAGGCGGTTCAGTCACAGGTAATACGCATCTATTTAATGTCGCTTTCTATAACCCAAACGAATACAAAAATTTAAAAGCATTTGAACGTCCTGACGTAGTTCTTCCCAATAAAAACTTCCACACGGTCCAAAAAGTTGCTGTAGCTCTCAGAAAACAAACATTTACTACAAGCAATCAATATTATATTACATGCAGAGCTAAAGCATTTCAGAACACACCTTACATTTTTGAAGCATTGTTGATGTCCAAAAGCAACTTCAGAATTCAAACACACACATCTCGACTAATTGGAGCCCAGAAACAAACGGTTTGCTGATCCACTATAAGCAATATTAAAAAATGTAAATTAATTTTCAATATTGAAGGTAGACATTGGGGAAAATAATAAATCTTATACCCTTATACTAGACAATCTTAAAACTAACTTTTGTTGCTTATACTGAATGATAAATTGTGTTGTGGTTCATGTAGATACGTTTACTAGTTTTGACAAATCTTTCCTGGTACAATATTAAATAACTAGGTATTCCATATGATACACAAGTCTTTGTTTTATAAAATATGCAATACCAAATAATTCGTTTAATAGTTTTCAGACACAGAACTGCAACAACATTTACTATCCTGGCTGCTTCATAAAGAGCTTTTACATCAATACAATGTTTCTCAAGAATATACACTCATTTAGTTATACTTCTTCCACTTTTGAAAGTGTAGCATTAACTCTTTCAAAAGTTGAATTTTTTATTCATTCTAGATTATTTTGAAAATTTTCACATACAGACCTAAATACATCAATAACACTAAATTTCATTTACAAACTTTAAGAAAAAAAGTCAATTAACACCGTTGGAACTAAACACAGTGTACGAAATTTTTGAATTAGTGTGTGCAATTTTCAGGCAATTATACCTCAAACAACAATGCCAGAAAGGGGCATGCAATAAAACTAAAGTTAATACTCAAAACATTTTTAAACCTTGAACAATTTAAACTTACTTTCATTGACCTAAATTCATATATATGCCAATGCTACCAACACAATTACACTGAGTTCCTATTTCTATTACTTACCATCTTCAGAGTTTTGCTAAAACATGTGAAGGATTTACACCCATTGTTGACTCCAACTGCAATTTTATACCCCAGGCACATCCAAAGGGTCCATTTATAGCTCAGAAACCGAATGGCTTCCCATCCCATCTGAAACAAGCAATATTACAAAGTCAAATAAATCTCAATGTTAAGGATAGCCATAGATGAAATTAGTGAATCTTATGCTTTTTAACTAGGTGTTTTCAAAACTTCCTAATGCTGCTTAAATGCAATTAAACGGTCACTTTGGGCTCCAAGTAGATAAGTTTAATGTGTTTGATAGAAGTTATGTGTTAATTTTAAACGAAGTTATCTGGGATGCCATATGACACTAAATGTTTTTTTTAATGAAATCACAGGTACCAGATTACAAATTCTGGTTGTTTGAAAGTTCTTCAAACATGACTCTTCTTAGCAACTTACTATCTGACGCAGAGTTCAATATCTTATATTTTTAATACTTTAAAGCTGTATCATTCACATTTGCCAAATTTGAGGTTCTTCTTTCCCAATTATGTCTCAAAACCTGAAAATGATTCAACAGAAGCTGCAACAATTAAGACATATGTCATTCATGGAAAGTTGATACAGCATGGAATTAATTATATTTTATTGCTATTATAATTACATTGTCGTGCACAAAATACTCATATTGCTAAGAGAAATGGCAATGCAGAAATTTAAGTTAGTTATGAACTGTGTTTAGCTCTGAAAATTACTCATAGTTTTTAACGTTGATGTAATTTTATTTCTCTGAACCAATGATATCACCTCACAAACTGTAACTCGACTTCTATTACTTACCATTTTCAGTACTGCTAAACTGGGAATCTTCTCTCTGCATCAGTATTCTTCCTGGCCAATTTCATTAATCAGGCTTCATAAACAGCTATTCAACAGTCTTCGGACAAGGACCAAACTTTGCACAGACATTCCGCAATGGGTTCATTCGCATGCAACAAAATTTCAGAAACATGTAGTATGTGCCTCAGTATTTTAGATATTCCGACTAACATATTTACCTAAACCAACATATATTTTAAACTACATCAAATTTCAATTTTTAAGACAAAAGAATTTTCTACACTTCACACTCATTTCCAATGTATAAACACATTACTACCTTTATTAGGAAACAAACACCTTCCTTTAACCACAATTTCAATGCAAGCAACATATATTTTGAGAGAAACAGCAACACATCTTAGTGATCTCACTCCATTTGACGTTAATCCCAAACTAGTTAACCCAACTAGACCCCAAGACGCGAAAAACATTTCAAAGTTCCTTACATTATTTATTCCCAAGGACCTCCCAGGTTATAAATTGGCTCTGGCCAGTTAAGCAAACCAATGTATCTCCTAAGGACCCAGTATACAAGGAATAAATGTTCGTAAGGAAATTCAAATGTGAACTCTAGGCGGTTCAGTGACACGTAATACGCATCTATTTAATGTCGCTTTCTATATCCCAAACGAATACAAAAATTTAAAAGCATTTGAACGTCCTGACGTAGTTCTTCCCAATAAAAACTTCCATAGGGTCCAAAAAGTTGCTGTAGCTCTCAGAAAACAAACATTTACCACAAGCCATCAATATTATATTACATGCAGAGCTAAAGCATTTCAGAACACACCTTACATTTTTGAAGCATTGTTGATTTCCAAAAGCAACTTCAGAATTCAAACACACACATCTCGACTAATTGTAGCCCAGAAACAAACGGTTTGCTGATCCACTATAACCAATATTAAAAAATGTAAATTAATTTTCAATATTGAGGTAGACATTGAGGGAAATAATAAATCTTATACCCTTATACTAGACAATTTTAAAAGTAACTTTTGTTGCTAATACTGAATGATAAATTGTGTTGTGGTTCATGTAGATACGTTTACTAGTTTTGACAAATCTTTCCTGGTACAATATTAAATAACTAGGTATTCCATATGACACACAAGTCTTTGTTTTATAAAATATGCAATACCAAATAATTCGTTTAATAGTTTTCAGAAACAGAACTGCAACAACATTCACTATCCTGGCAGCTTCATAAAGAGCTTTTACATCAATACAATGTTTCTCAAGAATATACACTCATTTAGTTATTCTTCTTCCACTTTTGAAAGTGTAGCATTAACTCTTTCAAAAGTTGAATTTTTTATTCATTCTAGATTATTTTGAAAATTTTCACATACAGACCTAAATACATCAATAACACCAAATTTCATTTACAAACTTTAAGAAAAAAAGTCAATTAACACCGTTGGAACTAAACACAGTGTACGAAATGTTTGTATTAGAGTGTGCAATTTTCAGGCAATTATACCTCAAACAACAATGCCAGAAATGGGCACGCAATAAAACTAAAGTTAATACTCAAAACATTTTTAAACCCTTGAACAATTTAAACTTACTTTCTTTGACCTAAATTCATATATATGCCAATGCTACCAACACAATTACACTGAGTTCCTACTTCTATTACTTACCATCTTCAGAGTTCTGCTAAAACATGTGAAGGATTTACACCCATTGTTGACTCCAACTGCAATTTTATATCCCAGGCACATCCAAAGGGTCCATTTATAGCTCAGAAACCGAATGGCTTCCCATCCTATCTGAAACAAGCAATATTACAAACTCAAATAAATCTCAATGTTAAGGATAGCCATAGATGAAATTAGTGAAACTTATGCTTTTTAACTAGGTGTTTTCAAAACTTCCTAATGCTGCTTAAATGCAATTAAACGGGCACTTTGGGCTCCAAGTAGATAAGTTTAATGTGTTTGATAGAAGTTATGTGTTAATTTTAAACGAAGTTATCTGGGATGCCATATGACACTAAATGTTTTTTTAATTAAATCACAGGTACCAGATTACAAATTCTGGTTGTTTGAAAGTTCTTCAAACATGACTCTTCTTAGCAACTTACTATCTGACGCAGAGTTCAATATCTTACATCTTTAATACTTTAAAGCTGTATCATTCACATTTGCCAAATTTGAAGTTCTTCTGTCCCAATTATGTTTTAAAACTTGAACATGATTCAACAGAAGCTACAACAATTAAGACATTTGTCATTCATAGAAAGTTGATACAGCATGGAATTAATTACATTTTATTACCATTATAATTATATTGTCGGGCACAGAATACTGAAATTACTAAGAGAAATGGCAATGTAAAATTTGAAACTAGTTTTGAACTGTGTTTAGCTCTGAAAATTACCCAAACATAGTTTTTAACGTTGAGGTAATTTTAGTTCTCTGAACCAATGATATCAACTCACTTAAACTGTAATTCGACTTCTATTACCATATTCAGTACTGCTAAACTGGGAATCTTCTCTCTGCATCAGTATTCTTCCTGGCCAATTTCATTAATCAGGCTTCGTAAACAGCTATTCAACAGTCTTCGGACAAGGACCAAACTTTGCACAGACATTCCGCAATGGGTTCATTCGCATGCAACAAAATTTCAGAAACATGTAGTATGTGCCACAGTATTTTAGATATTCTGACTAACATATTTACCTGAACCAACATATATTTTAAACTACATCAAATTTCAATTTTAAGACAAAAGAAGTTTCTACTCCTCACACTCATTTCCAATGTATAAACACATTACTACCTTTATTAAGAAACAAACACCTTCCTTTAACCACAATTTCAATGCAAGCAACATATATTTTGAGAGAAACAGCAACACATCTTAGTGATCTCACTCCATTTGACGTTAATCGCAAAATACATTCTGATCGTTAACCCAACTAGACCCCAAGACGCGAAAAACATTTCAAAGTTCCTTACATTATTTATTTGCAAGGACTTCCCAGGTTATAAATTGGCTCTGGCCAGTTAAGCAAACCAATGTATCTCCTAAGGACTCAGTATACAAGGAATAAATGTTCGTAAGGAAATTCAAATTTGAACTCTAGGCGGTTCAGTCACAGGTAATACGCATCTATTTAATGTCACTTTCTATGACCCAAACGAATACAAAAATTTAAAAGCATTTGAACGTCCTGACGTAGTTCTTCCCAATAAAAACTTCCACACGGTCCATAAAGTTGCTGTAGCTCTCAGAAAACATACATTTACTACAAGCAAGCAATATTATATTACATGCAGAGCTAAAGCATTTCAGAACACACCTTACATTTTTGAAGCATTGTTGATGTCCAAAAGCAACTTCAGAATTCAAACACACACGTCTCGACTAATTGCAGCCCAGAAACAAAAACGGTTTGCTGATCCACTATAACCAATATTAAAAAATGTAAATCAATTTTCAATATTGAAGGTAGACATTGGGGAAAATAATAAACCTTATACCCTTATACTAGACAATTTTAAAAGTAACTTTTGTTCCTTATACTGAATGATAAATTGTGTTGTGGTTCATGTAGATACAATTACTAGTTTTGACAAATATTTCCTGGTGCACTATTAAATAACTAGGTATTCCATATGATACACAAGTCTTTGTTTTATAAAATATGCAATACCAAATAATTCGTTTAATAGTTTTCAGACACAGAACTGCAACAACATTCACTATCCTGGCTGCTTCATAAAGAGCTTTTACATCAATACAATGTTTCTCAAGAATATACACTCATTTAGTTATACTTCTTCCACTTTTGAAAGTATAGCATTAACTCTTTCAAAAGCTGAATTGTTTATTCATTCTAGATTATTTTGAAAATTTTCACATACAGACCTAAATACATCAATAACACCAAATTTCATTTACAAACTTTAAGAAAATAAAGTCAATTAACACCGTTGGAACTAAACACAGTGTACGAAATTTTTGTATTAGTGTGTTCAATTTTCAGGCAATTATACCTCATACAACAATGCCAGAAAGGGGCATGCAATAAAACTAAAGTTAATATTCAAAACATTTTTAAACCCTTGAACAATTTAAACTTACTTTCTTTGACCTAAATTCATATATATGCCAATGCTACCAACACAATTACACTGAGTTTCTATTTCTATTACTTACCATCTTCAGAGTTCTGCTAAAACATGTGAAGGATTTACACCCATTGTTGACTCCAACTGCAATTTTATACCCCAGGCACATCCAAAAGGTCCATTTATAGCTCAGAAACCGAATGGCTTCCCATCCCATCTGAAACAAGCAATATTACAAAGCCAAATAAATCTCAATGTTAAGGATAGCTATAGATGAAATTAGTGAAACTTATGCTTTTTAACTAGGTGTTTTCAAAACTTCCTAATGCTGCTTAAATGCAATTAAACGGGCACTTTGTGCTCCAAGTAGATAAGTTTAATGTGTTTGATAGAAGTTATGTGTTAATTTTAAACTAAGTTATCAGGGATGCCATATGACACTAAATGTTTTTTTAATGAAATCACAGGTACCAGATTACAAATTCTGGTTGTTTGAAAGTTCTTCAAACATGACTCTTCTTAGCAACTTACTATCTGACGCAGAGTTCAATATCTTATATTTTTAATACTTTAAAGCTGTATAATTCACATTTGCCAAATTTGAGGTTCTTCTTTCCCAATTATGTCTCAAAACTTGAACATGATTCAACAGAAGCTACAACAAATAGGACATTTGTAATTCATAGAAAGTTGATACAGCATGGAATTAATTATATTTTATTACCATTATAATTATATTGTCGGGCACAGAATACTCAAATTGCTAAGAGAAATGGCAATGTAAAAATTGAAACTAGTTTTGAACTGTGTTTAGCTCTGAAAATTACTCATAGTTTTTAACGTTGATGGAAGTTTAGTTCTCTGAACCAATGATATCAATTCACTTAACCCTCCGTCAGTCGCTAGGGGCCTGAGAGACGCCTGGCATTATATAAACGTTATAATTTTCGAACGAACGCACCTATGCAATTGCCTGACTAGGACATCTAACATTACACCTTGCGCGATTGTTTCCTGCAGCGATAACCTTATCTGTTTATTTGTTTGGCTGGAGGAATGAATATTCAGCAGTTACGTGTCGCACTGGTCAACCAGGCCCCGCGCGCCTGCTCTCGTTACATATTGTTGACAGATTTGTTTCTCATTAGCTTTTGTGCAATATTTCTTTACTATTGCAAGGAGCTGTTACTGCTTCGTTATGAATACGAGTAGAAGGTACGATCTACAAAATCGTAATGATTTGGAAGAAGTACATCGCCTAGTTTGCGATGATGATGCCTTGCCCGTGGATGACAACTTATATGAATAAGATGACTCTGATTCAGAAGATAAACTCGAAACGAGATCTTTAGATTCAGAAACTGACCATGAAGATGAAGAGGAAGACGATGAAAGCAGCTTGTGTGATAACATGTACTTTATAGGTAATATCATATGCGTATCATAATAATTCTTCTTTTTCTTCTTCTTATTATTATTGACAATTCATTCTGTTGTTATTCACAGGAAGAGATGGAACAAAATGAAAAAAAAACACCTTTGAAAATAACACAGACTAGGGCTCACAATATATTGACCAAACTTCCTGGTGTGGTAGGAGCTGCCAAAAATGCGAAAACGGAAATTGATTGTTGGAACCTTTTTGTTACCGAAGATATAGTTAGTTGATTTGATTGTTGAAAGCTCAAATACTTACATTAGCAGTGTGCAGCACAAATTTGATTGTGAAAGAGACAGCAGACATACAGATGTAATAGAAATAAAAGCTTTCCTAGGCTTATTGTACCTGGCAGGAATTTTTCGTGGTGGACGCCAGAATATTCACGAATTTTGGAGAACCGATCTTGGAATTCCTCTATTCCAAATGGCTATGTCCGAAAAACGATTCAGTTTTCTAATACGCTGTATTCGCTTTGATGACAAAAGCTCAAGACTGGAGCGATGAAGATTGGATAAATTGGCTGCTGTTAGAGAAATGTTTACATTGTTTCTGAACAACTGTCAGAACCATTATTCTCTTGGACAAAATGTCACTGTCGACGAACAGTTGCCGGCGTTTCGTGGTCGCTGTGTTTTTAGACAATATATATCATCCAAGCCAAACAAGTATGGCATAAAGATATTCTGTTTGAGTGATGCAAAACTGTTTTATACAACTAACATGGAGATTTATTGTGGACAGCAGCCGGACGGACCATATTTGCAAACTCGGCAGAGGCTGTAGTGCTGAGACTAAATGAACCAATCTCTGGCACTGGACGAAAAGTTACTGCAGATAATTGGTTTACCAGTGTATCGCTGGTGAATGAATTGCGCAAAAGACAACTTTCTTTCGTCGGTACATTGCGAAAGAACAAAAAAGAGTTACCCACTAATTTCACTTCTCCAAAAGATCGCAGACACTACGAAAGCATATTTGGCTTCACAAAAAATTAAACACTTGTTTCATATGTTCCAAAAAAGGGTAAAACAGTAGTTTTGCTCTCAAGTCTACATGTTTCATCCACACAGCTATCAGAAGGTGCTGAGAAAAAGCCTGAAATAATCCTGCATTACAACGACACTAAATGTGGAGTTGATGCAGTAGATAAACTGTGTGCTACATATAATGTAGCCAGAACAACGAGAAGGTGGCCCATGGTAATTTTTGACAATATCTTGAGTATTGCAGGTATTAATTCTAGGGTTATCTTCCTTGGAAACCAAAATTAATATTCCACAAGGCAGGAGTATTTGAAACCACTCTCTTTAGCTTTACTGTTGCAACAGCTACAAAGGAGAGCAACAGCATCAAATCTATCCAATGATTTGAAAGGACTTGACAAAATATAAACCTGAAGAATCCAGCATAGTACAATTGTCAAATACACCACTATGCACATTGAAAAGGAAACGATGTGAACCCAGCAACAAAGACAAAATGAACTGCAAAACTAAATATGCATGTGGGAAATTCAACACCCCCCTGTGTTTGAGCAAACATGCTAAAATTATTTGCGATAGTTGCTTAGTCGGGAAAACACGGGTGAAATACTATAATGCCATGTCAAGGAAAAATTCATCCAAATTCTTTTTGTTATGTATGTGGAGAGCTAAGCTTCAAGAGCCAAAACTGAAAAATTACACTTTCAAAAGACATATGAACTGTATTTTGGATGTTGTGTGGGGGACCAAGATAAGTCATTTGCACCTCACATATACTGCAATTCATACTCTAGAAATTTCAGAAATTGGCTACAAGGCAAACGTAGTGCTATGAAATTTGCTGTACCTATGGTTTGGCAACTGATTGTTACTTCCGTTTGGTAGATATAAAACCATATACAAGGGCAGATCCAGTACCCTAACTTACATTCAGCCATCCAACCACAATGAACATCATCTTGTACCTAAGCCTCCACAGCGGTACATTGTTTCAGAAGAAGACTCGCTCAACATCTCAGACTGTAGTAGTCCTATTCAAGATCCAGATTTTCAGCCATCTATATTAACTTAATCATATAATTACCAGGTGTTCTCACAAAAGGCCCTCAATGGTCTTGTGAGAGGCAAACCTTGCCAAACATCAAGCACAATTGTTGGGCTCTAGACTGCAAGACAGGAATTTTTTTAGAATATCCATGTCAAAATAACTTCATTTAGAAAACGACAAACTCATTTTATTGAAAATTTTCTGAGAATGAAGAAATACTTTTACAAAAATGTGAATCGTTTTTTTCATGCCTTGGGACATTAACATTAACCAGAAGACTGGCGCTTATTGATTCCTCTAAACTAAGTCTAAAGGCAATACTATTTTCCCATCTGTTCTTATCGCATATGCCGTTCATACAAAGGAAACTTAAGATTATGAATGCAATACTAAGGTTCTTTGAATATACTTCATATAAATGACATGAGGGGACTAAAGTTATTGTACTCCTAATGGGTATGCAACAAGGTTATACTAAATGCTACTGTTCTACTTTTTATTATTTTTTACAAATGGGATAGCCGCGAAAATGCAAACCACTATATTCATAAACAAGGCCTACAAGAGAAGCCTACATTCCTGGAGTCAAAATTGTTTTCCATGAATCACTTGTGAACCCTCATGATGTCTTCTTACCACCTTTACACTTCAAGCTCAAACTGATGAAATTATTTGTGAAGACACTAGACAGAGGACAAGCTTTCATGCATCTCAAAAAGAAATTCCCAAACCTAACTGATGCAAAGATTAAGGAAGAAGTGTTTATTTCTGCACAAATAAGAGCAGTATTCCAGGATGAAGACTTTGAAAATAAATTGTTGGAAGTGGCAAAAATAGTTTTTCTTGCATTTAAATCACTATGCACGAACTTCCTTGAGAATAAAAAAAAAAAAATCAGTAGACTCTGAAGCAAAGTACTTTTTGCACTTTAAACAAATTTTAAAATTAGCTTTTAACCATGATGTAATTTAAAAAAAAATATTAGAAGGGCAAAAGACTACAAAAATGTTTCATAGGCCTAAGCGTGAAGAATTTACCATGAAAATCTTCTAGGTCAATTAACAATTTCATAAAGACTTAGGGGTTATATGGCATTAATTAAATTGTCATTGGAAACTAAAAAGTTCTTGTGCAATGTCAGGTAAGCCATCTAGTGGAATAGAATAATGACCAATGAGCTGCTAGTAACACAATCTCCAAGTAAGCTTTCCTTGCAAGCTCATGACACGTATCAGCTTACAAAGCAATGGCATGACACTAATGACATGGCATAAAAGTAGACTCACACACATTTTTGTAGAACTGCTTCACGAGTCCAGAGGACCTCAAAGCATGCATCTCTAGTGAAACCTTGAGACTGAATTATTCGATGGAATACCTTACTTACTTTAACTACAATAGGTAACAGTAGGAAAAGTAGCAAAAGGTAACTGCAGCACAATCACAATTTAAAGTGTTTTAAAACTGGTTTTTAGTAAAATGTTTCATTCCTTTCCAAAGATAATCTTTCAAATAATTGAAAATTTCCCCATATACTATACATCCAGCTGCTTTTGAGCAGCATTGTGCAAGCCCTGAAATGTATAGCTTTCAGGTTTCCTCTGAGTTGGAAGTGGTAGTTTTTACCTGAAGCCTGTTCACTCAGCAACAGCAAGCAAATTTTCCTTTAAACATCTCAGACTAAAAGACTTAGTGCACTTCCTGGTTTCTAATTTAGGGATCAGTATCCACTATTTTAGCTATTTGTCTCATGAAATTAGGACCTGTTTCTAATTTTGTGGTAGCTCCAAGAACTTGGTATCTTCTCCATTCTGTGGCTTCACTGTTTCAATGGCTTATACACATTGACGGCAAATGGGCTCCATATACCATTGTCTTCAGGCATTTTCTCAACTTTCCATGTTCCAGTTATGAAGCTTATAACTCTTCTGAGTAAGCATTTACTAAGCTTAGTAAGTAAATTACTTAATTTTCTCTAGGCTTGTTGATTAATCACTCTTAGGGTTTGTTTTTGGGTATAATTTTCTATTTCTTTGGATTCCTTTCCAAAGCTAAAATCTATGTTTTTCACATTTAACATGTTTATTCCACAAACAGGTTCTGGTCCTATAAAAGGGAGTGAACTCCCTGCTTTGCTAAGAAGCCAGCCTTCTCATTTCCTGCTGTACCTGTATGTCCAAGTACCCACCACAATTCTACTGTATTTTGGGAGAAAATGTTTGATAAATATTGATAACATTCCCACACTAATTGTGATTTAAAGTAATGGGAACTTAAGGATTTTACTGCAGCCTGGTTGTCTGAATTTATAAGAATATATTTCTCTACAATTCTCTTCTCCCAGCATACACATGCACTTTCAAATTTAGCAAGTATCACTGCCTGAAAAACAGAAGCAAATCTTCCTAGGCTTATGCTATAGCATTTGCCCGTTGATTCACAATAAATACCTGTGTCAGTTTTCCCATTTATGCATGAACAATCAGTATATTACCAAATGGTTATGATGCCTTAGAAGAGATATTTCTTCAGTGTTTCTCTTGACCATACTTACTTTGAAGCGTTGAGAAAATGAAATTACTTCTGACATAAAATCAAATTTAATTCATAATATAGAATCTTCCATTTTGATTAGGGGTGGCCTGTTTTAAAGCAGCTGTCTCTCCACATTCCTACATGGATGATTCTGTATGCTGTTAGTAATTTTTTTTTTTAATTGAGTTTTATTTATGGACGCTCTTTAACTACTATGGTTCTTAGCGTCCCATTCTATATTGGGCGTGAAACACCTGTAATTTTGCTCAGAGGCCTCTTTATCAGGCTTGAGGTTCTTTTACGTGCCGTAAATCTACGACACTGGACCACCGGCTTTACTTCCCTTCCGAAGGAAGCCGTGCTAACGATTTTTACGCCCGAAAAAATCCATCGCCCTCCGCCGGGTTTGAACCCGCGACCTTGGGAACTAGAGGCTAGCACGGTACCACTAGTCCACGGAGGACGACAATATGCTGTTAGTCTAGCTTCAGCTTGGATATATAGTTCAGTGGGATAAGACCTAGTAAACTTTCCAAAGTAAAGGAGGGTGTGCTTTTAAAAGTTCCAGATATGCCTACATCTCTGAAGACTATTTGGTTTTTCCTTTGTTTTAATTTGTAGAGTCTTTGGCCATCATACCAATGCTCCATAAGTGATTTGTGGTTTTACCACCTCATAGAGCCACCATACATGTTAGGCTTTAGACCCCAGTTTTTACCTATTAAGCACTTTCCAGACTAAGTGTCCATTTAGCTTTACAGGTAATTTTTTCTGGGCATGAATTCTAGCTTAATGGTTAAGGATACTATAATGGCCTTTTGTGCTTTAGACCAAGACCCCCTTCTCTACACCAGTCAAACAGTTTTCAGGGCTTTGTGATTTCTGAAACCTTACTAGAAAACATTCCTCTAACTAATATGACCATCATGCTCATAGCCTTGGTTGAAAATATACTTAGTAATGAGTTTATTAATTAAAGTGTCTACTTCTATGTTACATAGGGTAGGCAAGAGGATTTCTCCTTGAGGGGTCCTTTTGCCACTGACACTTCATTCTATCACCAAATTAATCTATTTGAATTAGTCTGTTACAGAGTGAGGATTTTAACCACTTCCATTAGTTTCATCCAGACCTCATTGTCTAACCTTCCTTATGATTGAATCATAGGAAGCACTACCAAAAGCACCTTTATGTCTACAGAGACCCCCAGTGCTACTTCTTTAGACTATCGACTTTGATTCTGCTGACCAGCTGATGTAACACTGTATAGCATGAACTGCCAGATCGATAGGCATGTTGATTTTCATGTAGGCAGTTTCTTGTTAGAATCCCTTTGTGTATATATCTTTCCAGTACTTTCAGAATGAGGGAGGAAAGACAGATTGACTGAAACACTTCTGGATTTGTATAGTCCTTTTTGCCTGGTTTTGGAATGCTAGTGCTCCAGACTAGCTCTAAAGATCTGACAGAGTATCTGAACAGAGCTTCTGGGGCTTTCTGTAACAAGGCAGGGTAGATGCCATCACCACTGCTTGACAAATGCTTTAAATGTATTTATTGACCATTTAATATTTGTTACATTGGCAGTGGAGCAAGCTATTTTAGTAATCCTCGAATGCTCTCAAATTTGGACTTGCTCTCCCTTCATCAATGAAAATGCAATCTGGAAAATGAGTCATTGCTAACAAACTGGACATGCATATTCATGTGTATTTCACTTTCAACAGTTTGTTCCTAAATGTTATTCATTGTAATCATATAGTTGTATTCTTCTATTTTGTTTGGAGCATGAAATGCCGGAAACAAACCTGTGTTAAATAAAATTAGGGAAATGAACTTCCACTGAATACAAAGTCCTACACCCATAAGAAATTATCTTCTTGTTAAAAAAAAAGTTTTTGTGTGTTATATTCACATGATTTTCTCTACCTACTACTGTTTATTTTGGTATAACTTCTACAAACTTTTCATATCTTTCTATCCCTTCATAATCAATATAATCCTTTGCAGAAATAGTCCCATTACACATTTCATTGAATGTACAAGGTGGATGAAAACCAAATTGATAGATGCTGAGTCACTATTTGCAGTCTAGAAGTTTCACTCTCTTTTCATGACATCACAAGAAATGACTGAACAGCAACAGTACTTAAAAAAAAAAGGTATTGACAAACTCAATAAACTAATAACTCTGAAGAAGAAAGTTATTTATAATAAATTTAATGTTTTAAAGAGATTACATTTTTTGGAGCCTTTATCTGGTATGGTACACTAATTATACAAAACTCCTTTTAATTCAAGAGGGCTCCTCAGGCTAATCCCAGAAAATTAAAGATATACATTTGGTTGTCCAAGTATCTTACACATATAGCATTTTAATCAAAATAATTAGGTAAAGCTATTTTTGAAATGTGCAACTTTTCAAAATATCTTCTATGTGAAGCATAGCTTCTGGTGGACACATTTTCTTGAAAATGTTTGTGTTGCTTCCTTGGAAGACGCTCAACTTTAATTACAACTTTGGTATTTAATCAAGCATTTTGTTTTTTGAGTTATGTTCTTTACAGACACAAGGACTTTTTTTTATAAAGACACTATTTTTTCAAGGAGGCCTTGAAACATGTAATTCCAAACTTTTTAGTGTAATACAACACTTGCTCTGACTTACAATAGGTAGGTAGTAGGGAACATAAAAATAACTATATGCAAGTTCAGAATCTTATATCTGCTTAATAAACTGAACTCCCTCACCCCAAAATAATTTAAAATAACTAATATCAAATAAGCATTACTAAAGGGTCACTAAGATACATTATTTTGGCAATTTGCCATGACTTTCAGTACTGTGCAAGACATCCCATTCTTGCTAGGACATTCACAAATATGTTTATTGAAACATCCAACTCTTTCAATGAAAGTATATCAAGCCCTTGGCCTAGGTTGTCCTAAAGACATTATCCTGTACTCAAGCCAAAAATATTGAATGATATTAAGTACTTAATGACATAGAACTAGTTAAGCGCATATTGTTCTACAACAGTAAAATATATAATGTTTTTCTTCCAACATTTTAAATATGACATTCACCTAAGAGTTTGCATTTTAATTCAGTGGCAAGATTTGCCTACAAAAACATGAATAATTCTCTCTTTGAACTGAGCTTCCTTTGTTATACACAGTTCTTCTCAATGAACAAGAAAGATAAACACAACAGAATTTAAATTCTATCCCTTTAAGAGGATTCATGCTACATTCACTTGAAGCAGTTGTTGCACGTAAAGAAGATGTGGATGCAGGATGCACCTTCTAGTCAACAAATTTCAAAAGCTTAAAAGATGGCAAATATTTCTCAGAATCATGATACAAATCATTTTGCAGTTGCACTTCAAAAAATTTATGCACTAAAGTTTTTGGGTGACTTTAATTTGAGGAAAATTGAATTTATAATTGCTTGTTCTACGTATGTCAACTCTGAAATTTGATTGTTGCCGTGGCTTGAGAATGATAATTCCAACTCTGAATGTGCAGAGGAAGTTTCAAATCTTGTTTCTGCAAGAGCTTACTCTTGTTTACTAGATCTAATGATGAAATTTATGGAACGTAGTGAAATCACAAACAGTCTAACTTGTTTTAAATCATACAATAGCATACTAGATTCATTTGTTGGGCATAACAATGGATAAGCATTGCATGCAGATGGGACTGTTGTACAAGAGCATGAACACCATGACACCTCTTGCTAACTCAGAAGTTGCATTATTGCAGAGTTTCAATTTGTTTATAATAATGGCTAACAATCCTCCTCTACTTTTTTGTTTTTGTTTTTGTTTGGTTTTGTTTTTGAAGCAGGGGTACATGAAAGAATTTTAAGAATATTTCTTCAGCCTGTCTTTTATCCCATATCTGAATATAATGCTTAATTGAGCTCTACACAAATTGTCAGTTTTATCGTCCACTGGAAAATAAATGGTACCTTATAAGCTTCATTCCTTATTTTTTCTTTTAGCATGTCACTCATATCAAGTCATTCTTGAATGTCACAAAAAAATACCTCTGAAACTGGAGATGGACTGCAGATCATTTCTTACTGTTTTCCTTCACCTACTAAATTTAAAATTTCTAAATAATTTCTCCTGTTTTCCTGCATCTTCACTTTCACAATGACCACAAAATGTGAATTATTTAGCTAAGTAATTGCTTGGATAAGTTGATCTAGAATCTTTGTTATTAGAAACTTTTTCATTGTGCTAGAGCAGAAAAGATGAACTTCCTGACAGAGAGCTTGTTCAGTTCAATTTCAACCCAATATATGAACGATTTCACTGTTCTCAAATATTTTTGTGAACCTTGATGTATACATGCTTTACATTAAAAATGTTTTAATGTGGAGAAATACGATTTAATCAAATTCACCACCAAACATAACACAAACAAAGCAATACAACTTGTATTTGTGCAACCAGTCAGACCATTTGCACTAACATCATCCTGAATTGTAAGCATTTAAAGGGAAATGAATCAAAAATTATATTACTTCCTCAATCAGGTTATGCTCTATATAATTCAATGGTAAGATTATTTCTACTCGCCACCTTGCTATTATTGCTGCATAAACTAAATAAAATCTACATCACATGTCATCAGGCATTTTAGGGGGTCAAATTGTTACAAGTGGAGTAATATTCTTTTAATAATTGTTCTTGGTGGTATTTCAAGTTCAACATAAGACTATTTTGTATTTGTGTTTCTGAATAACTTTAATATTATATATAAACAACACAATATAATGAGAAGGAAGATACTACTCTATAGCACATATGACTGTAATGTGAACAGTATAACACACAGGGAACTCATTTTTATAATTCAGAAAATAAATTTTTCATCTCATCAAGAAAGAAAAATGAACTTGGGTTCTATATGATTAGCAGGGGATGCTCCAAATGATTCACTAGAATTTTCAACCAAATATTTAGTATATTCCATCATGGACTTAAATCCTGCAAAATTATTAATTTTTGGAACTTCTTCAAAGAGGTATGGTGAAAGGCAATTTTTAAAAATGTTACTCAACATAATGACAAGGCTTGCAAAACAGGAAATGTGCAGAATAGAAAGATTCTCTCCAACAAACATAACAGTGTAAGTTATGCTCAAATCTCAGTATTCAGCAGTTGAACATGAATTAATATAATGTATGGCATATTGAAGTATAATGAAAAAAATTAAAACTGTAAAAATATTACCCAAACTAATAACATGGAAAACCAGTATAAATCATTTATGGTAGGCTGCACAAACTAATGAAAATGGTACTATTTTACCTGAAAAATTCATGCATTTCCCATGTAAAATATGAAACTAAATGGCTAGAAAATTGAATTCACAAGATGAAATAAATACGTTATGCATTAAAGGGCAATCAAATGACCAACTGTTATAGTAAAAAGTATTTTGGATAGAACTTTCTTAAAAGATTTGGCTCATATTTGCCAGATACATTCTAGCAGTTTAGAAACTAATCACAGCCCACCTCCAAGGTGCGAGATAGTCTGTCTACCTCTCGTACAGAGGTCCCAATCTTGGTTAGGGTGAGTTACACAGATCAGGTTCTGCCCAGGGTTTCCCCTTATCCTGAGAAGATGAATGTAATTTAACTTCAAATTTTATGGACCCTGGCTCATTTGAGGATCATTTCACCCATTTCATTCATTGTCAAATATGAGCTCAGATATGCTCTGAAAATAATACATTTCTTTCATACAATGGTCTTCATCTTAGATCTATGTGCTAAATCACAATTTCAAATATAAATCAAAATAAGTCTGGCATCAAAAGCCACTACTCCAAATCATTCTGGTCTTTGATAATAAAAATAAAAATCTGATGTGCTGCACTCATGACTTTTCTGCACATTCTACAAGCTAATTTTACAAAAGGTGTTTACATTTTGTTAATCCAGATAAACTTTTACGCATTTTATCATAGAATACAGTATATAAAATGTTACCGTTTTAAAGAGTGACATTATGTGATGGCTTTAAAATTCCATGGTTTTTGCATGACCAAAAAAAAGAAGAGAAAGGTATCTAAAAACATCCCTGCAGAAAATTTTAAGTGTTTGGAAATTGTAACCAATAACAAATACTATCTGAAAAATTGGTTAACTCTGCCAAAAAAAAAAATAAAAAAAAAAAAAAAAATTAAATAAAATTACATAAATTGGCTTTAGCAAAATCAGCATTTCCAGTGTAGTAAGATTTTCTCTCACAGTTTAGCAATTATACAAAAGATATTCAGAATGAAGAGCACTTAACATGCTGAAATAAGAGTTGAAGCTTTCCTGGCAACAAATATGCTCTCCCCAGCGAATCCAAGACATACAGTTTGTTTGTCATGAAAGTAGCTTAAATATATAGTATTTTGATCACTGGAGCAATTTTTAGAAGAACAATACTTCCCCTACTTACTGTAAGTACATACTAGAGAAAGTAAAAATGAGGAACCTAACAAAAAATAGAAGCCTTCTGATAATGAATGAAAACAACCTCAGAAACTGTGGAGCTGTTACCAGATGCAGCAATTAATCTGTCACTACCAAAGAATATTAGTGAATTGTGAGGTCTACACATGATGGTGTGGTGATTACTGTGTCCTATAACCATCTACAAATTAATCCATACTGTAAACTGTTCATAGCAGGAACATTGCCAGGCATTATTAGTAGTGAGTAATTTCTATCTTACTTTATTTTTTGCTTTTAACAGTAAATTATTCATCACAATGTTTCAAGTGTTACAATTTATAATTAGTTTGTAAACATTAAACTGTTTGTTATGCAAGTAAAGTCATCCTTTGCCAATTTTGTGATCTCATAGTGCATAGAAGATACTGCAAAGTGATAACCATTGACTTTAGGATAATGGAAGTGCATGTATTAATAATTGTTCCTGATGGCAGGTAAACTAATGTGATGAATGAAGTCTTCATTTTTGTGTTTTCTTTATCTTTAAATTGGAGTAGTTTCCCATTTTTCATGTTGCATGTTTGTTCAAAACATAAAGGTGTGAAACCTGTCTTTAGCAAAAGTCAATTAAATCAGAATGTTTTTATCATACTTTAAATAATCTGATAGGTAATTAATCATAAAAGTAACAGAACACTGCACCAAATATTTTTGTGCATCACTAAAATCAAACTCCCATTTTATCTCTAGGCTTCTCAACACACAAGGGAAATGACAGACGTATTGAGAATGTTTGAATACCATAGTTCTGAACAATGGATGTGTAAAACCCTGTAACTCATTCAAGGTAACCTGCTTGAAACCAACCAAACAAGAAATGAAGAAACAAAATCATGTTGTATGTCATACAGCTTCTTGTTCTTACAATAATGCAGTCATGTTAACTGATTTAACCAGTTACTTCATTATTCCAAATATTAACACACATTATAGTTTGGAATTGTATTATAAATAGGGAAAGTTTGGGAGAGACTGTCAATTTATAGTAGTATGCCTCACCCCTTCACATTGTATTTCTGATTTAAATATTTGACAATTGTGTTTCATGACAGGGAGTAGAGTGCAGTAATAGCCCTGAGTTCTGCTCGCTCCCAGAATCAAACAAAATAAAATCAACATATGTTTACTAATACAGTCCAGCTCAAAAGTTTGCTTTAACAAGAGCAGGTATTGTTCAGCATTCATAAAGTGGACAGCTCAGGGTTACAAGTTCACAGCTCTGATAGTCAAATTACTTTATTGAAGAAACAATGCGAATTTTCAAAAATTCAAACTTACTTATATGTATACTAGGAAAATATTTTCTTTACAGAGCAGATTTCGAATGCATATGCAAGTTTTCACTGAATTTAATGAACATTATATGTCCATGCAGCATTGTGAACATTTTCAAGTGTAGTTGGGCAAAATTCACGGGGCAGAATGCTATCTAAATATATTATCTGATATGTTACATTGAAATGACTTTCTCCTCTCTTCTGCTAACTATTCTTACAAAAGCTTATTCTTCTATATCTTTCTTGCTAATACAGATAAAACTTTGATACACATTTACTTATTTCATTGTAGGTACAATACAGTAAGCTACAGCAAGTGAGGCATAACTTTAAGAATGGCCACATGCAATGTTCAGATTGTGCAAATATTTCCAGCATAAACAGAAATGTTCAATATTACTCATTCCCTGATAGAGATAAAAATTGACATGTAAACAACAAATGAGTGGCTCAAAAGCTTTATGCCAACCAAAAATGCAAGTATGAGGAATTCATTTCAGAGAAACAGAATTTAATTAGTTGAATGTTATAAACAGAAGAATAATAAATAAGAGGAAATTAAAAAGCCCTAGGCTGATGGATAATATGTGATACCTTTAAAATTTTTTAGTACCAGAAGAAAAACCTCCCCACCCCTAAAACTAAAGGAAATAATTTCTTTTAAAAAGAAAGCAAGTGCTACAGCTGGTCTATAATTCAGTAAACAATTCTCAGTGAAGAAGTGAAAGCTATAGTAGTTCAAGACTTTACATTTGAAGCTAAAGATTGAGGCTAAAATACAGTGCGAGTTGGAAACTGACATTTTTTGTGCTATAAACAGTGCTAATGAGTACCAAAATTTTATTGATGAGGAAGGTGAATCTTTAGCTCTAAATGATGAAGATTATACACACTGAGGGAACCTAGTGTAGATGAGAAGGTATGTCCAGAAAATATTGTTTTGTGTTTGCATGTATAAATGCTGTCCTTCTACTATTCAGTATTTGTCACACATGAGCCTGTCAGTGAAACAAAATCTAACACACCAGGGCCATTAATGAGAATTATAACTCATTGTGTGAATGGACACACTTATGGTAACTGTTTCTTGGCATTCTCAAAAAGTAATGTGAATTATATCTCATTGTGTGAATGGACACACTTATGGTAACTGTTTCTTGGCATTCTCAAAAAGTAATGTGAATTATATCTCATTGTGTGAATGGACACACTTATGGTAACTTCTTCTTGGCATTCCCAAAAAGCAATCAAACTAATTTTGTTTTTTGAATAATATTTTAGAGACTTGTTAAAAAAAATTTTTCCCTTCTGTACAAAGGCCTGGTTAAAAGTAAAAGAAAGTAATTTTATAATTATCATGAATAATTCCAATTTATGTTTATGCAAATGAACAATATGCCTCCCAGGATTTCCTGCTAAATATGTGACATATACTATAACCAACTTTGCAAGAAATAAAATATTAGACTTCATAATTATGCAGAGAGGAACAAGTAGGATATTGAGAAACCTGCTTGTGAAAATATACCGACTAAATATACTTAATGGACAGTTTCATGAAAAATTCTAAGTTGGCTACAGAATGGGAATATAAAAAGTAGTGTGAGAAAAAGCTTAAGTGCAACAAAACCATTTATCACAAATAGTGAGTGATGTAAATGAACACAAGTTTCAATATGAGTATACCGTACCAAAAATTACTGACCATAATGACATAACTTGTAATATTGGCTCACTCCATAAAATTAAAATGAAGGCTGATACTTCACTCAGTTTCAATTACCTTTGTGAGAAAGCAGTGGAGAAAGAAATTAAAAATATGTAAATAGTGACAAGTTCAAATAAATGAATATTCAAGGCACTACAGTGACCACACATTCCACTAGACTGGTCAGCTAGCTCCTTCAAGAATGTGGCTACCCATATGACATCACCACAGTGCGCTGCCGGTGTGTAGAATACTCAGCAGATCCTTAATTGTAAGTCATGTATTGTACCAATTTCCACCATTCTTATACACAATCCAAGATATTGTAGAAAATTAAATAAAATAGACATGTGAATCTTTAGTTCAGTCCTCCTTCAAATCCATACATTTTATAACAAAAAAAAATTAAATTAAAATTAAATTTAATTTTATTTATGGACGCTCTTTAACTGCTGTGGTCCCTAGCATCCCATTCTAGATTGGGCGTGAAAGACCGGTAATTTTGCTCAGAGGCCTCTTTATCAGGCTTGAGGTTCTTTTACGGCCATAAATCTACAACACAGGACTACCGGCTTTACTTCTCTTCCAAAGGAAGCCATGCTAAAGATTTTTATGCCCCAAAAAATCATCGCCCTACCTGGGTTTGAACCCACAACCTTGGGAGCTAGAAGCTACCATGGTAACCACTACACCACGGAGAATGACTATTTTATAACAAATCTTCACATCTTAAGTATATTGAGGAAGTTATATGGAAATTCTTTTAAGAACTACATTACATTCGAACTTAAATACTTCCTCCGAAATTGATCCCTTTTTCCAGTTTCTTTACATAATCACTTTGATAAAAATGAAATGAGGCTCATGGCAGTAGAAATCTGATGTACACAGTCAGAGAATGAACTTAAGGGTGATCATTTTGTTGAATGCATAGTGACATGACAATCATTACATACCTTCCCCATTCACATATTTACTACATACATTACAGGGTTCCCAGCAACTGCAAAGTCAGGGGAGTATTAAAAACATTGATATGTGTCAGCAAAATTGCTTCAAAGTTATCACATGTCTGCTAAGAAAAACTATGTATTATGGAGGATTACAACACATTTTTGTTCCTTAAAATCCCCTCCCAATCTTTGAAGTGATAAACTTCAAATTAAATTCAGAGCAACTGATATGTATATAAGTGCATGTTATAAAGATAAGTGTTTGTTTACCTTTTTTGTGATTGCAACTTCAGATTGATTTACTCTACTTTAAGACTTTGGTGCCTACCCCAAAAAAAAAAATAAAATTAAGAAAACCTTCTACTAGCTATCACTGGCTGGATTCAACACTTAATCCAGAGTTTGTAGAATGGCTTGTGATGTAGTGGGCAATCAATTTGAAGGCATTTAAACTCGGTAATATGAGGCACCAGGCATTACATAGGAGTAGAAAAGGCTTTTAAAAATTATGCAAATAGAAAACTACAGTGAGAGAGAAACACTATTTGGTCAGGGAAGTTAGTTTCACATTTTTGCTGGGAACCCTGTATAAGCACATTCCATACAGTTTTGAGTTAATTTCACAGAAAATATAGCTGCACTGAGAAGGTATATAGCCCTAAAATCATGTCCTGCATATTTTGTATAGTTAGTTTTGCTAAGTTTCTTTATTGTATTAGTTAATTTTATGACTTCATTAACAACATGGAAGGTTAAAGTTTGTTAGGAGAAGTAACATTTTAATGCCCAAATCTCCATGCGTTTGCTCTTTATCCGAGGTTCTGTATACTCCTTCAAAACAGAAGGCCATAAGGACAGTTACATTTAGCTGCTATATTTATAATGTGATGCTTTTAACTCTAAAATAATCAGTTTCATGCAACATCTTAATGCTGAATATCAATATTCAATGAATCAGTAGCAAAATTCACACATATGGAGAATTCCAATTCTCGTACTCTAACCAATTTTAAAATTTTAGACTCTTATACAGCTATTAAATACTGAAGAGAGTTATCCCAGAATTACAATGAACTTAACATGATGGTACATAACATGAGGTTATGAAATGCTGCTGAACTAAAGGTCTAATTAGACTGCACTTAAGTTGAAGTAATGGGAATGACTCAATTGTTTCATGCTGATCGGTTGTAATTACCAGTGACATCAACTTATGGCAAAAAAGGTATACATAGTCAAACACTTAAGTTACATCACGTTAGGTCATTGTAATCCTGCCATAAATCTTCTGTAAAACATCTGCCAAGCCATTTATGAGATTACTCTGGCTACATTCCAGCACAAATTATCCCATTACACTGAACAAACAAAATAAAGCTACAACTAGGGATTACCATCCACAAAATTCAATACATACATCCCTAAAAATAGAGTACAAGAATTTTGCAACTGATACAATTTATTGCACATATCTGCAGCATTTGAATAAAATATCAGAGGAAAATATTGATATATAATGTGCCATTATAAAGGTTTTAGTCATAACACTGGAATCGGGCATCACCATGGCTGAGTGGTTACACCATTTGTCTCCCACCAAGACTGCCTTAGTTCAATCCCCAGGACCCCACATGTGAGATTTATGATGAATGAAGCAGCTTCTGGGCTCTCTGGTTTGCCCTACCAATCATTCAACTAAATGCTCCATTACCTTTCCTTTCATCCATTTCACATGATCTTCCTCACTCTCATACATGATTACAGGTTGATCCCACATTCCTTGTTCATTCTGTGTCCTCGACAAGCCTCTGACCCTAAGTATGGGTTTAAGTCCTGGGAGGTATAAGCCTTGCATATAAGGGTAAGTCATCTAAGTAACATTGGAATCTTTCTTTAACAATGAAAACTTTAATGCAAGTCACTTGCCTGCTTATCTCATTGTGATAAAGTTGCTGGCTTAAGTATCATTGGAATGATTTATTCACATGTCTCTATACAAGGATTTTCTAGTCACTAACAAATTAAATACTGCAGATCCATTAAGCTTTCAGTTTCATACAACACTTCACACTCAGTAAAACAATAGTTTAGTCTTTAATCACATTTTAGTTTTTCTACGGCTTACATCCTCAGCAGAATCACTATTAGTGTCATCATTTCTTTCAGTGCTTTCCATCGCATTGTCTTTAGTTGTAATTTATTCTTCCATTAGACCATCTTTCTGCCAACACTTCTGTTCTTTTTGATCCACAGGATGGCATGCCTTTTCCTATTCCATTTGGCCAATTTGCTGAAATTGTTTGCAGCAGAACATTTCAACATTTTATTTTAAAAGTTGCATTTCTGCTAGCAACACATTGTTTTACATCTGCCCATTTTAATGCAATGGAATTCAAATCTGGATGGTATGGTGGAAGCATTCAGGTTGTATGGTTATGCTGATACGGTAATTTGTATCACAAATTACTCAGATGTAATTAATGATAATAATATGAATATGTATTTTTATGTAACATTGATTTCAGAGGTTTATTAATTGTAATTATTATTGGTAAATAATAATATACAGCTTTACTGAAACTGTCAACAATAACGCAATAATGCAGCAAGGGGGTGAGTTTTTTGTCATTGCCGGGAACAAGGAAGTTACGTAATGTTTCGCGCCTTTTCGATAGAAGCTTCTAGAACATTTCCTAAAGCATATGTATTCGTGGTTTTCATTGGATAGTAAAATAGACGCTAATGTTGGCGCGTTTTATTAGCCAATAGCAGTTCATTTATAATCTTTAGGTGTATCTTGAGGCAAGCGTATAAATAGTGTAGGTTCAAGGGAGCGTCCCCCCCAGTTCAACGGAATTCTCAGTACACTACATATCGCCAGTCAGTCCTTCATTTCGTCATAAGTTACACGCAACAGAATTAAGAGAATTCTTATAAAATATTATACAGTTAAATATACACAAAGTCGAAGTACGTGAGTTAAAAGTGAGAAGTTATTACAAACAGTTTCAGTTTGGCGAGTATCCAGATTAATTTGTAAAAGTGTTTGTGAATGTGTTCAGCAATAAAAGTTATAAAACCAATTTCTTCGTCAGTATAATTTCTGGATAAAAGATTCCTTTCCGATTCACACCCTGCAAGAGATACAAGTTCTACCAAGATAAGATGATAGCTAGCCGGAGGACAATATACATAACCTTAAATTTTTTCAGAAACTAATTGATACAAATTGCTACGCCAGAAGGAGCTACGAACCATACAAAGGAGTGACGTCACAAGAAGGCTTCAACACACGTGATGTAAACAACATTACGTAAAGCAGCAACCGTTACATATTGGCTCCCATACGTGGGGCAGTTAAAGTTATGTAAACAAACATTCATATGTAACATTAATACTACTTCATATTGGCGCCACAACGTGGGGCTCAACAACAAATTACGTAAAAACATATTACGTAAGTTAATACTACATCATATTGGCACCCAGGACGTGGGGCGTGATAACCAGGAAAGGAAGGCGAAGTGACCAGGAAAGGAAAACGATGACCAGGAATGAAGCAGAGTAACCAGGAATGCAGCAGTGAAATGATCTACAAGACGCAGATTCCAGAAACAAAAGGAACGACAGACTATACGGATGATTGGACATCGTAATTCCGAGATCAACTACAAGACGACGTAGATTCATCACAACACAACGCAGAAGCGACATACAAATCTAGGAGAATGGGGCAGAACGCTGGACATTAAAGTAACAGCAACATACAGCATCAAAAAGGTAAATAAATGTTCCTTAGGAGCGGTAGGATAATAAAAACAATGGCTGCTAGTAATACAGAAGAAATAATTATGGAGGGAGATAGTGTAACAGTTAGCTGTGATCCAATACAAATTACAGGAAATAGCCCAGACTTTTTAGGATTTGAAGATGAAAATGTTAGTGCAGAAAGGGAGAATAGAATAGCAGGAAATGTTAATTTTGATGCTGGTATGATGATGGAAATGTTTAGAAATTTTGGTGAAAAACTAGATCAGAATAATGAGAAATTGAGGGAAGATCTTAGTAAGAGTATTACAGATCAATTGAGGGAAGATCTTAGTAAGAGTATTACAGAACAAAACAGGGAAGATAGTAGTAAGAATATTGAGAAATTAGAACAAAAATTAACTCAGAGTATAAGGGAAGAAATTTGTAAGAATAATGAGAAATTAGAAAAGAAAATAGATCAAAACAGGGAAGATATTGATAGGAGTTTAGAACAAAAACTAACTCAGAATAATGAGAAATTGAGGGAAGATATTGGTAAAAGCTTAGAACAAAACAGGAAATCAATTGAAAACATTGGTAGGAGTAATGAGGTATTAGAGCAAAAAGTAGATCAAAGCAGTGGAGAAATTGAAAAGAAAGTTATGGAGCTAGATAGTAGTATGATTAGAATGAAAAATGAAAATCAAGAAATGATAGCAAATGAAATAGGTGAAGTTTCAAAGAAAATGTTAGACATGAGCAGGGAAATATCTAATCAAAAAAGTGAGGTTAAGAATAAAATAGAGCATGTTAATTTAAAATGTACAGAGCTAGGTAACCGAATGAGTAGTATTTCAAGTGAGCTAAGAGAGATAAAAGAGGTTATGAATGTAGATGTGAATCAGGCACAGGTTAATTTCAGAGGGGAGATATCAGAAATACAGAATGAGACAGTAATGCAAAGAAAGAAATTGTACCAAGATGTTCAAATTGAAAACTCCAGTCCAGTACAGTTCATTGCAGATTTGTCAGAGTATTATCAAGTTAAAAAGATAGCAGATGAATTGAAAATGAAAGTTGTTAAAAGATGTGTAATTCAAGAAACTGTAGATTGTTTTCAAATGTTATCAGGGGACGAAATTTCATATGAATACAAGAGGTTATTCATGAACAAAAATTTGAAGGTTAGGTTACAGCTACGAGTAATGTTTAGCCACCGACAATTTGATCCAGGAGGGTAAATAGCAATGAGATGTAAAGTAAATGCTGGATAGTTAAAGACGACTTGCAGAGAAATGTATTGGAACGTAAGAGGGTTAGCTATTTATATGTCATGAGAAAAGAGAAATAAATTATAAAAAAAAAAAAAAAAATTTTAGTAAGTGTAACAGTATTTGAAATTAAGAATGCAAAGATTGAAACTTAATATGATATTAAAGTAAAAGTACGTAAATACAATTCCAAGAGTTTTGTTAAAATAAAGTATAAAATAACAAAAAGAAAATTGGTAAATATAATTAAAAATAATTGAAACAAATACTTATGTAGCAAACAGAAAATGTGAAACAGTACTTAGATTTAAGAGATTTAAATTTGTGTAGAGGGTGAATATTTTGGTAAATATGTGTAATAATTACAAAAATCTTAAATGTATAAATTTTTGTCAACAATGTAAGAGAGTAAACAATTTTGAAACAGTGATTAAATAATTTAGGGTAAAGTATTTGCTATAAAAAAAAAAAAATTTTTTGTGATGTCAGATTAATATCTAAATTAATTAAACCAGAGCCAGTAAGTAGTGGCGAGATAGGGGAAAAACATGTCGTGTGTTAAATGCGTGTGAAGTGTTAAGTGAAAGTGATAACGTGTGTTCCAAGATTTAGGAGACTAAAAACACAATTTTAAAATTTCTAAACAAGTTATAAATATTTATAATTATGTTTCTAGTGGGGCATATGATACGGTAATTTGTATCACAAATTACTCAGATGTAATTAATGATAATAATATGAATATGTATTTTTATGTAACATTGATTTCAGAGGTTTATTAATTGTAATTATTATTGGTAAATAATAATATACAGCTTTACTGAAACTGTCAACAATAACGCAATAATGCAGCAAGGGGGTGAGTTTTTTGTCATTGCCGGGAACAAGGAAGTTACGTAATGTTTCGCGCCTTTTCGATAGAAGCTTCTAGAACATTTCCTAAAGCATATGTATTCGTGGTTTTCATTGGATAGTAAAATAGACGCTAATGTTGGCGCGTTTTATTAGCCAATAGCAGTTCATTTATAATCTTTAGGTGTATCTTGAGGCAAGCGTATAAATAGTGTAGGTTCAAGGGAGCGTTCCCCCCAGTTCAACGGAATTCTCAGTACACTACATATCGCCAGTCAGTCCTTCATTTCGTCATAAGTTACGCGCAACAGAATTAAGAGAATTCTTATAAAATATTATACAGTTAAATATACACAAAGTCGAAGTACGTGAGTTAAAAGTGAGAAGTTATTACAAACAGTTTCAGTTTGGCGAGTATCCAGATTAATTTGTAAAAGTGTTTGTGAATGTGTTCAGCAATAAAAGTTATAAAACCAATTTCTTCGTCAGTATAATTTCTGGATAAAAGATTCCTTTCCGATTCACACCCTGCAAGAGATACAAGTTCTACCAAGATAAGATGATAGCTAGCCGGAGGACAATATACATAACCTTAAATTTTTTCAGAAACTAATTGATACAAATTGCTACGCCAGAAGGAGCTACGAACCATACAAAGGAGTGACGTCACAAGAAGGCTTCAACACACGTGATGTAAACAACATTACGTAAAGCAGCAACCGTTACATATTGGCTCCCATACGTGGGGCAGTTAAAGTTATGTAAACAAACATTCATATGTAACATTAATACTACTTCAATGCTCTGACAATATTTGGTCAAACAGAAAAGCTTTTTCCAAGCTTGTTGACTAGTATTCAATCACCTTTTGATGTTATTCTCATAAAAGAGGATTGTAATTTTGTAATAAAAAAATAGTGTCTCTTTAAGAACTTCAACTTGGAGCATTCTCTATTACTAGCACTGAGTTAATTTGGAATTACTACTGTGCAAAGTCATTTGACAATTTTCAGTATTCCTTTCTTATGAAAATCTCCAGTTTTCTGTTCTGATTTATAAACAAGGAGGGAATTTGGTATGAATCTAAACCTTCCACTTGAATGCACAATTATAAGTCACTCCACTTTTGATACCGGTGTCACAGAACCTGAGCTGCTGTCATTGTATCAAGGGTTAGGAACTGGATGCAAGTCTCATCTCTGTAAGCTATTAGGCCATGTTACTACATGCCTGATCCCCTCCTCCCTTCTTATGATACAAAGCTTGTAGATCTTCAACATTTATTGTGCTGCATAGTGTTTTTGTTGGCATGGTCTTTTCTTAGGAATGGAACTCATATGGTGCATGCTTACAGATTTGTCAAAATTACCAACTTTTGTTATTCTTTTCAGGACATACACAAGTCCCAGAAGATGTTTCTTCCTCTTCATACTTTTGTCTTTCTTGCAAAATTCTGCAAACAAAACTTGCAAAATTGCAGTGACTACACCAAATCTTTCTTGCAGTTTTTTTTATTTCTTTGAAAAGCCAAGCTTATGCTTGGCTTTTTCCATAAACATTATCAATCATCTCACAATTTTGATTAAGTGTTCCTTTTAACTTCAAAATTACAGGAGGCACTATCACAATACTAACACAAACAAAAGCACACTAACATCCATATGACAATACTTTAAACTCAACTGTAAGCAAAGACAGATGATTCACACTGCATATTGCATCAGTAACATAAAGAACAAATTTGCTGAAGCAGAGGAGAGAAGAAGGGCAGATCCTGGCTCTAATTGTTCTTTAGAGTAAGTCATTGCTCAAGAATGAATGCATGGGCTATAGCTTAAGGACAAACAACTTACTCCTCTATGTAAATGCATGAATGAGCCATTTTAAAGACATTGCATCTGTCTTTGTGCGTTATTATTGCTTCTTTGCCATAGAAAATTCTTTGTATATTTTTAATTCTAGGATCAGTTTTATGGGAAGCCCAATGAACCCAAGATTTCCTAATTTCGTTGCTACTATCCTCCTCCTTTTTATTCTGTTAAACATATGAATGTATACCAACTCTGGAAGTGTGTGAAAAGTTGCCATTGTTTAAGCATCATTTGAAAGTAAATAATGTTTCTGAAACCTGAATATGGATTTAATCAATGTTCAGCACAAGATATCAAAAGCATCAATTTCCTGTATAGTCCAAAATGTCATCATCACCAGTCATACCCTGTTGAGCAGTGTATTACTGGTTTAACTCCTTGCAGCAAGTTTATCCAAGTCAGCAGTTCTCAAACAGTGGTGAGTATGGCATCAATATTAAATTGGCAGCAATACCAGTGTTGGCAAATGGAGTTTACAGTCCCATATATTAGGTTATCCTTATGTCTTATGTAGGGAGTACGACATACAAAAGTTACACTGCTGTATTTGGTTATCTTTCTGTCCTGTACGAGATATGAAATACAAAGGTTACTCTGCTGCATTTGGTTATTTTTCTGTCCTGAAGGGCATATAAATTACAAAGGCTACACTGCTGTATTTGGTTATCTTTCTATCCTGTAGCAGATATGAAATACAAAAGTTACACTGCTGTATTTGGCTATTTTTCTGACCTGAAGGGCATATAAAATGCCAAAGTTACACTGCTGTATTTGGTTATCTTTCTGTCCTGTAGGAGATATGAAATACAAAAGTCACACTGCTGTATTTGGTTATTTTTCTGACCTGAAGGGCATATAAAATACAAAAGTTACACAGCTGTATTTGGTTATCCTTCTGTCCTGTAGGGGATATGAAATACAAAAGTTACACTGCTGTATTTGGTTATCTTTCTGTCCTGTAGGGTGTATGAAATACAAAAGTTACAATGTTCGAATACCGATTCCATGAAATTTACTTAAAAATTTAATAACTCGTAATCTAATTTAGATAGACACGTTAAGTCAAATGTAAACAGAGTAACTAGTTTCTATATATCGTTATCATGACAAAAATTACTTTAAAGTACTCAAATCGAATCCCTAATGGACGATTTCATATATATCTTCAAGTCATACCAAGTTCGAGTAAAGGACTAAATGGTAGATGCTGATGCGGGGGAGCTAAGTTACTAAAATATATTTATTAAAGCATTATTAGATTCGATTATAAGAACTTAAAAGCTGTGTAACTCTGGAAAAATTACTTTAATCGTGATTGTAGTGAAATGTAATGGTCTTTTTGGGGGGAAATGGAAAGGAGGAATTGAAAAGGGAATGAAAGCATGAGATAATGTAGTATATACATACATTTAACTTAGTAAGGGAGAAAATCATCTACGTTACATTTTAAGCTTTTACTTTTAAGTATTGTGATAATAGAGATTGAGCTAGCTTTGGTGTAATTGGCGATGGTAGCGGTGATGGTGATGGTTGCGGTAGGCTTTGAATGGAAACATCTGTCTGAATGAGCGTGTGAGAATACTTCTCTTGTTGGTGTGACTGCATATATAGGTAATTATGGGACGAGTTTAAACATGTTTGATACTGCCAGACATCCTGTCTCTGGGTGTAACGTCAAAGGCATCGAGTATCTTTAGAACTTCACGATCTACACAGCGATCCTGCCTGAGTGTATGAAAACATTGGAATCATCTATATAGAAACTTATACCTCATCTTGGACCTCGAAAGAAGTATGTAGTACATTACATGGCTTTGAAGCAAACTCTTAATCGTGGGTTACGTTTGAGTAAAATCCCTCGTGTGCTACAATTACACAGTCACAGCGGTTAAAACCTTATGTGGAATTTAACAACAGGCTACGATAACAAGCTGCAAATGATTTCGAGAAGGACCTCTACAAGCTCTTTAATAACGCCATGTTTGGAAAAAAACTATGGAGAATCTGCGTAACCGTATGCATATACGACTGATGACAAATGAAAAGACTCTGGAGAAGCTGATCGACAAGTCTACGTTTATCGATAGGACAATATATGCTGCTAATCCAGCTGCTGTACATATGGCTTCTCGTCAGATTGTATTCAACAAGCCTATATACATTGGTATGAGTGTGTTGGACATCTCCAAGACATTAATGTATCACTATCATTATAAGTTTTTACCATATTACGGAACTGAAAACCTGAAGCTCATGTACATGGATACTGATTCATTCATTCATCGTGTAACAACTGAATATGTGTACCACGACAAGCTACGTAAATAAATGTTCTTGAGCATCTGGATAATGTACATTATCCTACAAGTCATATATGCTATTCAGCTCTAAACAAGATGTTGGGAAAATTTAAAGACGAGGCTAATGGTAAAATCATCCAGCGCTTTGCCGGACTACGACCTAAGATGCAAGCACTAGATATCCACGGCTCAACGATAAAAATTAAAGGTATAAAACGTAGTACTATTAAACAGTACATTACGTTTCACAGCTATACAGACTGTCTTAAAACCTGTGAAATCATCAGAACGCCTATGAATCTAATCCTATGACGAAAGCACGCTGTTACCACAGTGCAGGTGAATAAAGTTACATTGAATCCCTTTGATGATGAGAGTTATTGCCGAGGATGGAATAATTACCTATTCGTATGGACATTACAGTATTACAACCAGTGCTTAAGAGAATGTAATTCGAAGCTGGAGATTTTCTCGCGAGTCTACAATCTTAAAAAATGAAGTTTATCCGTGTGCTGTGTATGCAACTAGCAGACGCCTGATGAAGAAAGAAGGTGGAAGGGAAGGTGTTAACCCTGCCTTTAGGAGCAATCCTAGTGCTAGTCTCAAACCTAGAAAGGGGAGAGGCAACTACGACTAACTAAACCAAAGGTATGTTGACGTAAATCTTTCCAATTTGTCAACCAATATGCAGTTTATTCCTCTCCGCCTCGCACAGTAACTGTTTAATATATAAAAGGTTTGTAAGATTTATAAAAAAAGTCTATAAAGTGTTGTAACGTTGGATGAGAAATCTTTATTATGTGATTACTCTATATTACCATGAATACCTGAGATAACACCTAAATTACCTGTTAAAATGACTTAAATACGTGTGATACTACCCGAATCATATGAAATTACCTTAAATAGCTCTGATACGAATCCCTGTTCGAAATTAACACGAGCTGTAATACTATCTGGTTCGCCCTAAAAATCAATGATACTAGTTGAATTACCCGTTAAAGTGACTAAAATACATTTGATACAACCTGAATCACCTGCAATTACCTTAAATAGTCGTGATAAAAATCGCTGATCAAAACTATCACGAATATCTGTGAAACTATGCCGATTACCCCAAATACATACGATATTACTTGAACTATCTGAAATACGAAATATGTTATAACCGACCCCTGGAACCTATCCTCCTGTAATGCTAGCTGAATTACTCTGAACACCTACTATGATACTTGAATTATCCTAAATACCTACAATACTCTCTGAATTACCTGTGAAATACGAGACTATGCTATACCCCAACCCCTGGAATCTATCCTCCTGTGATACTAGCTGAATTAGTTTAAATACCTACGATACTAGCTGAATTACCTATGAAATCATGCACAGCTATGATGCAGTCAGCCTATGAAATCTAGGCTTCTGTGATATTAGCTGAATTAGTCTAAATGCCCACGATACTAGCTGAATTACCAGTAAAAATCATATGCGCTATGATACGCCCTGCCCCTGGAATCTAGCCTCCTGTGATACAACCTGAATTACCCTAAATACTTACCATACTAGCTGAGTTTCCTGTGAAATCATCAGAACGCCCATTAATCTAATCCTATCACGAAAGTATGCTGTTACCACAGTGCAAGTGAACAAAATTACATTGAATCCCTTTGATGATAAAAGAGTTACTGCCGAGGATGGAATAACTACCTGTGTGTATGGACATTACAGTATTACAACCAGTGCTTAAGAGAATGTAAGTCGAAGATGAAGATTTTCTCGTGAGTCTACAATGCTAAAAAATGAAGTTTATCCGTGTGTTGTGTATGCAACTAGCAGACGCCTGATGAAGAAACAAGATGGAAGGGAAGGTGTTAACCCTGACATTAGGAGCAATTCTATTCTAGCCTCAATCCTAGATAAAGGGGAGAGGCAACCACGACGAACTAAAACAAAGGTATGTTGACGCAAAGCTTTCCAATTTGTAAACCAAAATGCAGTTTAATCCTCTCCGCCTCGCACAGTAACTGTTTAATATATAAAAGGTATGAAAGATGTAGAAAAAATGTATATAAAGTGTTGTAACGTTGGATGAGAAATATTTATAATCTAATTAGTCTCTATATTACCATGAATACCTGTGATACTATCTGAATTACCTGTTAAAAGCTTTAATATCTTTTAATACTACCCGAATCATTGAAGTTACCTTAAACAGCTCTGATATGAATCCCTGCTCGAAATTAACACGACCACCTGTGATACTATCTGGTTCACCGTAAATATAAATGATACTAGTTGAATTACCTGTTAAAATGACTAAAATAACTTTGATGCAACCTGAATCACCTGCAATTACCTTTAATAGCTGATACAAATCGCTGATTAAAATTATCACGAACATCTGTGAAACTATGCCGATTACCCCAAATACTTACGCTATTGCATGAACGATTTGTGAAATACGAAACTATGTTATATCCGAGCCCTGGAACCGACCCTCCTGTAATGCTAGCTGAATTACCTACTATGATACTTTAATTATCCTAATATCTACGATACTCTCTGAATTACATGTGAAATACGAAACTGTGCTATACCCACCCCTGGAATCTATCCTCCTGTGATGCTAGCTGAATTATCTTAACTACCTACGATACTAGCTGAATTACCTGTGAAATCATACAGAGCTATGATGCAGTCAGCCTTTGAAATCTAGCCTCCTGTGATACTACCTGAATTAACGTAAACAGCTATGATATTTGAATTGTCCTAAATAGCTATGATGCTTGGAATTATCTTAAATACCTATGATATTCTCTGAATTACCTGTGAAATCAAACAGAACTATGCTATAGCCACTCCCCGGTATCTGAATTACTTACCTTTTTGCGTGAGCGGATCACCTATTTTTGCGTGAGCGGGTCACCTTTTTTGGCGTGAGCCGATCACCTTTTTTTGCGTGAGCGGGTCACCTTTTTTGCGTGAGCGGGTCACCTTTTTTGGCGTGAGCCGATCACCTTTTTTTGCGTGAGCGGGTCACCTTTTTTGCGTGAGCGGGTCACCTTTTTTTGCGTGAGCGGGCTACCTTTTCAGCGTGAGTGTGTTACGTGCTGAAGCTGTCTAGAATTAGCGCTCTAACATTGTCAGTAAACAGCTTTCCGTGACGATTGCTCTAAAGTAGTTTTCACTCTCCCAAATAAAAATCATATTCAACCCTTCAAGTCCTGACTAGTCTAGCCCCTCGCCTGGTATTCGCTATCTCTCGTGTACATAAGATCATATTCCTACTCCTTCAGTATCTGTCTAGCCTAACACCGCTCCTTCCGTTCCTATACCTCTCATACACATTAAAGCATACTCTACTCTCAACCTCTGTCTAGTTTAGCATCTCTCCCCGTAATCCCTATCTTTTCCATATAAACGCATACTCTACTCCTCAACATCTGTCTGGCGTAGCACTTCTCCTCGTATACTTACCTCTCATAAGGCGGATTCCCCTCCTGCTCCCTGTCTAGCTGAGTATCTCTCCTTGGTTTCCTATCTAACCTATATAAAACACATTCTACCTTTAACACCTGTCTATCCTAGCATAGGATCTCTCCGTTTTCTCGTCTCTTCTTATAAACATTTACTCACTCTCCTAGCCTAATACCTCTTCTCGGTTTGCTATATCTGCCATATAAAGAGTTTATTCTACCCTTCAAGCCCTGTCTAGTCTAACAGCTCCTCGTTTCCCTATGTTTCCCCAATAAACGCATACTCTACTCCTCAACCTCTGTCTAGCCTAGCACTTCTCCTCGTATTCCCTATCTCTCCCATATAAAAGACATACTCTACCCTTCGACTCTGTCTACCCTAACACCTCTCCTCGTTTTCATATACCGCTCATATAAACCATACTCTACTCCTCAACGTCTGTCTAGCCTAACACCTCTCCACTATCTCTTCCATATAAAGCACTTCCCTCCGTCAACCCTGTCTAGCCTAGTATCGGTCATCGTATTCCTTATCTCTCGCATATGTACCCATTTTCCTCCTTGAAGGCTCTCTCAACCTAGTATCTACCCTTGTTTTCCCTATCCTTTACCATATATGCCCAAAAAGTGGCCTCACTGTCTCCTAAATATCCTACTGATCTCAAAATCTTACAAGGCAAGAAGCGTACAAACACTAAATTATTAATACAATTACCAGAACACTTTGCAACATTAAATGTAACATTGCCTAAGGGGTAGCTGCGAACTGTGCAATGCAACTGTTCGCTCATTAGAATTGAAGTTCAAACTTCAGACAGGCAAACAGCCAAGTTGGTGACTAGCAGTTTTGGTATAATGAATATAAAGTTCTTTAGGGAAAACTGTCAGAATAAAATGGAACTCTACAATTATAAAACTTAAATTCAGTTTTATTTATGGACGCTCTTTAACTACTATGGTTCTTAGCGTCCCATTCCATATTGGCCGTGAAAGACCGGTAATTTTGCTCAGAGGCTCTTTATCAGGCTTGAGGTTCTTTTACGTGCCGTAAATCTACGACACGGGACCACCGGCTCTACTTCCCTTCCGAAGGAAGCCATGCTAAAGATTTTTACTCCCGAAAAAATCCATCGCCCTCCGCCGGGTTTGAACCCGCGACCTTGGGAACTAGAGGCTAGCACAGTACCACTAGTCCACGGAGGAAGACTACAATTATAAAGGTTGGCCTTGAAAAGTGCTGAAAATAGTTGCAAAGCAAAGCACGCCAACTGGTAAGTTATTTTTACCCAATAAAATACTAGGGAAAAAGTAAACTTCAAGCGCATCCTGATAAAGGATGTAAATGAGCCTGGCAAGTTGCTTTTACAAGACCGTTAGATTGTACTCCTGCATACTTAACGCGGGCTATTTCAAACCTCCAAGCCTCTAACGGTATTAAATAGCATGGCAAACATACGAGTCATTAACACAAAATCTAATTACCTCAAGGTTCAACCCTGTAAAAATCGTACACTTTAAACTGTAAACAGGATCAAAGAAGGGTACAGGTACACTGATCGTGCCCAATTCGACATAAAAGTAATGGCGCCCAATGCTACCAACTCGCGCCAACACTATTCACCAAGAAACCCGATAAGCGAAGAATTACTTGCCTAGCGTGTTTATTAAAAGACAAAGGAAAACACCCATTAAAATCAGACTCCTCTTATAAGATTTATTTCCAAAAAACGTACCTCAAATGAAATACTAATTATAATATTAAATTTCAAGAAAACGTACGCAGAAATACTACACTGCTAAGGCATTTGCCTAACTTTCAACACACTCAAGAAAAACAAAATTTCAAACACGGAAGGAG
This sequence comes from Deroplatys truncata, assembly GCA_030765065.1. Lineage (NCBI taxonomy): Eukaryota > Metazoa > Arthropoda > Insecta > Mantodea > Mantidae > Deroplatys > Deroplatys truncata. The sequence goes on from JAUKNL010000032.1 coordinate 201,516, forward strand.
GCTGCCCTACTTGCTTTCATCAACCATCATGGCCTGCATCTCCTATCAAACTTTGTACATCTTCACCCTCAACTTTCCCATCGCAAATACCTTACCCCTTGCCACTAGCCAGCGTCACGCCAAATAAGGGAAACTAGAAGCAGGCATACTAGGATAAGGCCCTAGCGGAACTTGCACGTACTACAGCGAACAAAAGTACCTAGCACCAACAAATGGCGCAGGCAAAGAGATGTTAGGTACAACAGTATTGGACACTTGATTGGAAAGAACCCTTCAAGGGTAACCCAACTGTCCAAAAGAGGACTGTGTTTCAAACTATTCCATAAGATATAATGGAACATTATGAACTGTGAATATTCATTATATTCTCTAGAATAAACATTTTTAATACTTATGGATTTATTAATTTTTTTACAAAATGTTCATATTATAATATCAATATTTGAATTTTAAAGTTTTTCTTTGGTTATCTAAAACGTTAAACACATTAAATTCCTCCTAAATGTTTCCTTAGCACTTTATTTATTATGATCCTATAGAATTTTATTTGTTTCCCTTTCTATCTTAATAGGCTTCTTTGAATAAATATTTCTACTAATTTATGTATTATTTGCATAGTATGGGTTTAAATTGCCTAAGAGGAATGCGGGATAAGAAAATAAACTTGTCACAACAAAAGTAAACTGCCAGTGATTCACAACTCTTGGGGCTACGTAATGCTCTGTTAAAGTAATGCAGAATACCTAATGAGTGGGCAAAACAAGTTAACCAAATGAACCGAGTATGTTGGCTTTCAACTTTTTCTGGCCTATGCTGTATATTAATTTATTTTCTTTTTTCCAGGTGCTCGCAACATTGTTAACTTTTTCATAAAACTAAGGTTTCATGAATGAACTGTTTTCAAGTTTAAAACGGGGAAAATTTACTTTTAAGGTACACTGGTTAAAAAAAAACTTGTGATTTCAGAATGGGGACGAAAAGCCAGCTGTAGTGAAATGTTTTGTGCACAAAGACATTCAGCATCTCATGTTACACTGGAGCTACTATAGTAGCACGTTACAATATGCAGCAAATAGATAAGTGCAACTATTAAGTAAACTGTGTTTACTTAAATGCGGTACAACAAATATTAATTTCATTAAAGATGTAAAGTCGACAATATATAACCTACAGAGATGAAATTATTAAAATAATAAGTATCTGCCTTGTAAAAGCAAAACTGCAGTATTTCTTCTAACCAACTGGTAGAGAAAATAAAAATACAAACATTGTAAATTTAATTCCAGTTAACATCAATACATCCAATCACCAATTTTACTGGGCTTCCAATTTCAGTTCCTGCACAGTTATAAAATATCAGGGACATTGCTTGTTAAGCCGAGCTCATTTGGGTGATGAAGTCCGTTCTCCTATATTCTTCATGCCAGACATACACGAGACATTTGATGCAGCGTTTCCTGATAGTGTGCCAAAGATTTGTTCACTTTCTCCCAGAAAGGCTAGCTATTTGATGACAGATACTCTGGGTCCGTTCAAGAAACAAATATTTAATTAAATGGAAAATGTTTATTTTTCTCCTTGCTTTGATAAAACAACAAATTCTGCTTCTTCTTACAAAGAGCTACAAACTGCAGTCAGGTACTGATCAGCATCAAAAGAAGTGGTTGTAACAAGCCATTTACAGACATTTTTTGGGGGTTTAAAAACAACAAATGACTTTCAAAAAATTTGTGAAGCGTTAGGTAATGCTAACTTCCACGATTAAACTTGTTAATGCTTAGCAGTGACGGATCTAATGTGAATAAAGCTGTAATTGAGTTAATAAATGAATCTATACTTCTGATAAAAAAAACGATTGACATTGGTATTTGTAATATTCATGTGTTACATAATGTATTCAGAAAAGGAGTTAGGAGATACACCTTTGAATTCCCCCCTAATTCATTTTTTTATGGTTGGCCTACAACGCGGGAGAGCTGTTCTCAAATTCAGAGAGATCTTAAATTACGCAATCATAGTTTTATGAAGCATGTATCTTTCCGATTGTTAACCTTGCAGCCTGCTGGTAGAAGGCTTCTGGAACAGTGGCCAGCAGTAGCCAAGTACTTGACATATATCTCAAAGTATTATAAAAACGATTCGATGAAGTCTACAAAATAAAAAAAAATATTGTAATTCTGCTAAAAATGGACGCAGTGGAAGCAAAATTATGTTTGCGTGCTCAAATGTTCACTTATTTACACAATTTATGACTGTTTTCTAAACGAAGAGCCTCTTGTTCACACCGTGCTTCAATTGCTAAGGTCTATAACAACCCCCTCTAATGGACAGAATTTGCCACACTTCCGCAAAATTTTCTGTTGAAACATTTAACTATAAGAAAAATGTCCTTCCTGTGTGCAGGAAATTAACTCTGCAGAAGGAGTAAAAGAAGATTTGACTAACATGAAAAGAATAAAGCACCTTCGTGCAAAAAAATCACTGTTGCGGACTGTAAGCATATAGTTATACATCAAGTCAACGGCCATTGCAGTTAAATGGAACAAAAAGCAATTTCCAACAAAGAATAATACTGTGAATATATAAACAACGTTTACTTAAATGCGGTACAACAAATATTAATTTCATTAAAGATGTAAAGTCGACAATATATAACCTACAGAGATGAAATTATTAAAATAATAAGTATCTGCCTTGTAAAAGCAAAACTGCAGTATTTCTTCTAACCAACTGGTAGAGAAAATAAAAATACAAAACGCTTTCATCTCATATGAAATCTTTTAATCTCTCAGAACCTTGTGGAACCTTTTATCCCTTCCCTAATAATCGGGCCACCAAGTAGTAATCCATTTTCATTCGTTGGCTTCTTTCCAATTGGGAATATTTTGGAACATTTTATTCTTGTCCGTTTCGATACTACTTTCCCAACATTTATTCTGGATGCATTCCACCTGTCGGCTTATGTATTCAAAATACAGTTGTATTACTGACATTATTACTAATTGCGTTTTACAATTTATGACATTTTACTGCAAGCTGCACCAACAGATGCTGACCGTTTTCAAATTCATTATAGGGATTCGTAAAGGGAAACTTTAGTGAAGTGAATTTAACAAAAAGTCTTGTGGATGTCCTTGTTCTCAGAATGTAAATACTCAACTGCTGGCTACAGAAAATAGCATTGAGAAACGCTTTTCCACCTTGAGTTAAATAAACGTGAGAGGCACAATCTCTCTTCGCTGCATTACAAATCAAGTTATTGCTTTTGGAGGTAACGGTTCTTTAAATAACTTAATTGAAATGCAGAAAAAAGATGATTTAGAGAATGAAAATGGATAAGGGAATGTGTAAACATTTAGAAAGCATGTAACTCGCTGACCCGCTCTTTTTAACAACTACACAAGACAAACCAACGCTTCATTACGAATGCCGGCGGAGAGTGCCATTGCACACACATGGAAATTTCATTGGAAATACACTAATTGAGGTGTTCTGTATAGAAAAATGTTATCTAAAGGTCCAGTGAACAGCTAGTTCTTAAAAAAAACACCGGTAGTAGGTTATTTAGAAGAGATCTGGCGCACATTTTGGGCATATATGGGAAAGGATAGGGAAAACAAGGCTGGATGGGGTGGTTCAAGGAGGAAAATGGGTCTATATGGAAGAGATAGGGAATACGACGACCGATACTAGGCTAGACAGGGTTGAAGGAGGGTAGTGCGTTTATATGGAAGAGATAGTTGAGATTTGCTAGACTAGACAGAGGTTGAGAGTAGAGTATGCGTTTATATGTATGAGAGGTATAGGAACAGGAGGAGAGGTATTAGGCTAAACAGATACTGAAGGAGTAGAAATATGAGCTTATATACAGGAGAGATAGGGAATACGAGGGAGGAGCTAGACTATTTAGGACTTGAAGGGTACATTATGGCTTTTTATACGGGAGAGATAGCAAACCGACGAGAGGTATTAGGTAAGGAGTGTTTGAGTATGCGTTGATAAGGAGAGACGAGAAAACGGAGAAAGATCCTATGCTAAGAGAGAGTTGAAGGAGGGGAAAATGTGCTTTATATGCGAGAGATAAGACATACGAGGAAAGGTGTTAGGCTAGAGGAGTAGAGTATAGCTTATATGAGAGGTATAGGAAAACGAAGAGAGGTATTAGGCTAGGAGAGTTTGAGTATGTGTTTATAAGGAGAGGCGAGAAAATGGAGAGAGATCCTATGCTAGAATAGACAGATGTTAAAGGTAGAATGTGTTTTATATAGGTTAGATAGGAAACCAAAGAGATACTCAGCTAGAGAGGAGGCAGGACGGGAATGCGCTTTATGTGAGGTAGGGGATACGGGGAGAGATGCTAGACTAGAAGAGTCTGAGATTGGAGTATGCGTTTATATATGAGAGGTATAGGAACAGGAGGAGAAGGGGTGTTAGGTTAGACAGAGTCGAAGGGTAGAGTATGCCCTTTATATGAGAGGTAGAGGAAAACGAGGAGAGGTGTTAGGCTAGACAGATATCGAGGAGTAGAGTATGGTTTATATGAGAGGTATAGGAAAACGAGGAGAGACTGTAGGCTGGACAGATAGTAAAGGAGTTGGAATATGGACTTACATACAGAAGACATAGGTAATAGGAGGGGAGGTGCTAGACTTTGAAACCAACTTTAGACGAGAACTTCACGGAAAACTGTTTCCTGCCAATAATGGAACACTAATTCTAAACAGCTTCAGCACGTAACCCACTCATGCTAAAAAGGTGACCCACTCACACAAAAGGTGATCAACTCAAGCAAAAAAGGTGACCCACTCAGGGAAAAAGGTGACCAACTCACTGAAAAAAGGTGACCCAATCAAGGAAAAAGGTGACCCACTCAAGGAAAAAGGTAAGTAATTCATTTAGTATCTCAGGGTAGGACAGATCACGGAAAGCGGATATAGCATAGTTCCATATGATTTCATAGGTAATTTAGATAGTATCGTAGGTATTTATGATAATTCAAGTATCATAGGTGTTTAGAGCCGCTCAGCTAGTATGGCAGGAGGCTAGATTCCAGAGGCTAACTGCATCTAGCTGTGCATCATTTCACAGATAATACAGGTAGTATCATAGGTATTTAAGCTAATTCAGTTAGTATTACAGGAGGATAGATTCTAGGGTTGGGTATAGCATAGTTTCGTATTTCACAGGTAATTCAGAGAGTATCGTAGGTATTTAGGAGAATTCAAGTATCATAGGTGTTTAGAGTAACTCGGCTAATACCACAGGAGGCTAGAATCCAGGGGCAGGGCGTATCACAGCTGTATATTTTTCACAGGCAATTCAGCTAGTATCGGGGGAATTTAAGCTAATTCAGCTAATATTACAAGAGGTTGACTGCATCATAGCTGTGTATGATTTCACAGGCAATTCAGTTATTATTGTAGGTATTTAGGCTAATTCATCTAGTATCACAGGAGGATAGATTCCAGGGGTCGGTTATAACGTAGTTTCGTATTTCACAGATAGCGCAGGTTATATCGTAATTATTTGGGGTAATCAGCATAGTTTCACAGATACTGTGATAATTTCGATCAACGATTTGTATCACAAATATTTAAGGTAATTGCAGGTGATTCAGGTTGTATCACAAGTATTTGAGTCATTTTGACAGGTAACACAAATAGTATCATTGATATTTAGGGCAAACCAGATAGTATCACAGGTGATCGTGCTAATTTAGAGCAGGAATTCGTATCAGAGCTAGTTAAGGTAATTTCACATGACTAGGGTAGTATCAGAGGTATTTAAGTCATAACAGCAGCAGCAGCAATTCCAACAACTGTAGATTCAGCATCCTCAGCAACAGGAAGCATCACAACAAAAGCAACAGCAAATACCACAAGATGTAGTGGCAGATACAGCATCAATAGCAAGAACAGCTACAATGATAGCAGCAATAGATCCTACAGCTACCGAAACATCAGCCGCAACCTGCACAATAGCCGTAGCAGAAGCAAATACAACAGCTACCGTAACAGTTACAGCAGCTGTACCACAAAAGATGTAACCGATCCTACAGCTGTAGCAACATCTACTACAATAATAGCAGTGACAACAACCGGTTACATAACAGCTGTTAACAGCAGTCATCACGGATGCTGTAACATCAAATACGAGAGCTGTAGTAGTAAATAAAAGGCTGTAACATCAGCTACAACAATAGCAGCTTCAGATCAGGTAGTTGTAGTAGCATTAGACACAGTCAGGACAATAGCTGTAGCAGAAGCAAGTACAGCAGCTATCGTAGCAGATACAGAGACTGTACAACAATGGTTGTAACAGATCCTACAGCTGCAGCATCTGCTACAACAATAGCAGCAGCAGTCGCATTACATAACAGCTGTAGCAGCAGCAAGTCCAAGAACTGTAGATTCAGCATCCTCAGCAACAGCAAGCATCACAACAGCAACAGCAAATACGACAGATGTAGTAGCAGATACAGCATCTATAGCAACAGCAGCTACAATGATAGCAGCAATAGATCCTGCAGCTACAGAAACATCAGCCGCAGCCTGCACAATAGCCGTAGCAGAAGAAAATACAACAGCTACTGTAGCAGATACAGCAGTTGTACGACAATAGATGTAACAGATCTTACAGCTCTAGCAACATATACTACAATAATAGCAGCGACAACAATCAGTTACATAACAGCTGTAGCAGCAGCTAATCCAGCGGCTATGGATTTAGCACTCTTAGCAATAGCAGGCATCACAGCAATGATATTCCAGCTGTAGATTCACCCACCACAGCAACAGCAGTCATCGCGACAGCTGTAACATCAAATATTAGAGCTGTAGTAGTAGATACAACACTGTAACATCAGCTACAACAATAACAGTATCAGCTCAGGAAGCTGTAACAGCATTAGACACAGTCAGCACAGTAGCTGTAGCAGAAGCAAATACAGCAGCTATCGTAGCAGATACAGACTGTACAACAATAGATGTAACAATCCTACAGCTGTTGCAACATGTGCTACAATAATAGCAGCGAATATAACCGGTTACATTACAGATGTAGCAGCTGCAGATAATTCATTTTTGTTCAAATGCAGCAGCTTTATCAGTTAAATCTTTGCTTCATTAAACAAGGATTGTAAGGGTAGACGTCTCTCCCCTTTATCTAGGCCTGAAACTAATACTAGTATTTGCTCCTAATAACAATGGTTACCGCCTCCCCTTCCGTCTTCTCCTTTCTTCACCATTTGTCTGCTATGTGCATACCTAGCACATGAGAAAACTTTAATTTTTTTAAGATTGTAGACTCACGGAGAAAATCTTCATTTTCGACTTAAATTCTCTTAAGCGTTGTTTGCAATACTGCAATGTCCATATGCATAGGTAGTTATTCCATCTTCGGCAATAACTCTTTTATCATCAAAGGGATTCAATGTAATTTTATTCACTTGCACTGTGGTAACAACGTGCTTTCGTGATAGGATTAGATTCATGGGCGTTCTGATGATTTCACAGGTTTTAAGACAGTCTGTATAGCTGTCAAATGTAATGTACTGCTTAATAGCACTACTTTTAAATACCCTTAATCTTTTTTACCATTGAGCAGTGGATATCTAGTGCATACATCTTAAGTCGTAGTTCAACAAACCGTAGGATGATTTTGCCACTAGCCTCATCTTTAAATTTTCCCAATACCTTCTTGTTCCGAGTAGAGTGGCATATATGCTTGACAGGGTAATCAGCTGTACCGAGATGCTCAAGAAAACATAGCTTGTCCTGGTACACATCTTCAGTTGTTACACGATGAATGAATGAATCAGTGTCCATGTACATAAGCTTTAGGGTTTCAGCTCCGTAATAAGGCAACAACACATCATAATGATAGTGATACATTAATGTCTTTGAGATGGCCAACACACTCATACCAATGTATATAGGCTTGTTGAATACAATCTGACGAGAGGCCATATGTACAGCAGCTAGATTAGCAGCATATATCGTCCTGTCAATAAACTTAGGCTTAGCGATCAGCTTCTCTAGAGTTTTTCATTAGTCAATAGTCGTATATCCATACGGTTACGCAGGTTCTCCATGGTTTTTCCAAACATGGCGTTGTTTAAGAGCTTGTAGAGATCCTTCTCGAAATCATTTGCAGCTTGCTGCCGTAGCCTGTTGTTAAATTCTACATAAGGTTTTAACCACTATGAGTGTTAGAATTGCAGCACACGATGGATTTTTTTTAGTTGTAACCCATGATTAAGAGATTGCTTCAAAGCCATGTAATGTACTAAATACTTCTTTCAAGGTCCAAGACGAGGTATCAGTTTCTTTGTCTATGATTTCAATGGTTTCATACACTCAGGCAGGAACGGTAGATCGTTGTGTAGATCGTGAAGTTCTACAGGATACTCGATGTCTACGACGTCACACCCAGAGACAGGATGTCTGACAGTATCAAACATTTAAATTCGTTTCATAGATAACTATATGTCACACCAACAAGAGAAGTATTCTCACACTCTCATTCAGACAGATGTTGTCATTCAAAGCCTACCACAACAACAACCATCACCACCACCGCTACCATCACCCATTACACCAAAGATAGCACAATCTCTATTATCACAATACTTAATAGTAAAAGCTTAAAAGATAACGTAGATGATTTCCCCCCTTATTTAGTTAAATGTATGTATATACTGTATTATTTAATGATTTCATTCCCTTTTCAATTCTTCCTTTCCATCTTCTCCCAGAAAGACCATTACATTTCACTACAATCACGAGCAAAGTAATTTTTCCAGAGTTACAGAGATTCTAAGCTTCTAGAATCGAACCCGGTATTACTTTTAATAAATGTATTTTATTAATTTAGCTCGCCCGCAACAGCATCAGGCATTTAATCTTTACTCGAACCTGATATGATCCATAGGCTTGAAGATATACGAAATCACCCCTTCGGGATTTGATCTGAGTACTTTAAAGTAATTTTTGTAATGATAACGATATTTAGGGAGCAAGTACTCTGTTTACGTTTTACTTGACGTGTCTATCTAAATTAAATTATGAGTTATTACATTTGCAAACAAATTTCATTGAATCGGTATTCGAACCCAGAACACCAGGAACAAAATAATTTGCATTATTAGCTTGGCATGTTAAGCAAAGCTGTATGCAGTTACGCTATCAATCTAAGTGATACGTTTTAGGGTATAGAGGAAAATTAAGGAAGGCATTAAAAGATGGGGGTTCGAACCAAGCACAACTGATTGGCAATTATATATAGCATTAATTATGAATTGTAGGAGCTATCAATCACGTTTTGGTTAACTCCTCTACAGTGCTTAATTCCCGAGATAATGGAGATTTAAAACTTAAGAATCAAACCCGGGACGTAAGGTATATAAATATGCATTCACAAAAATACCTAATGACATAAATGTAATAAAGTTTATTTGACGTCTTTATCCTAAGTAGTTTAGGAGTTATTAAATTTATAAGTAAATTACATTTCATCGGCATTCGAACCCAGAACACCAGAAACAAAATTATTTACAATATTAGTTTGATTTGTTTAAAAGAGCTGTATCCAGTTATAGCATCAATCTAAGCGAAATATTCTAGAGTATAGAGAAAAATTAAGGAAGTCATTGAAAGATTGGGATTCAAACTAAGGACAACTGTTGGGAAATTATTTACAGCGTTAATTACCCATCACAGGAACTATCAATCATGCTTTAGTCCACCCCTCTACCTTTCTTAGTTTGCGAGATAATGGAGATTTAAAAATTAAGAATCGAACCCAGAACGCCAGGTACCCAATTATACATTCACACGAAGCTACCTAATGACATTAATGTAATAAAGTTTATTTGGTGTCTATCTTAATCAGTTCCTGAGTTATTAGAATATGAATTTGTAATCACGCCTAGGATTTGAACATAGGCATCCCCGTCAACTTGGAGTAATAGCCCAATGACGCGGCGCGTTCTAAGAAATTAATTAGTTTTTATCCCATTGTTCTATCTTTTTCATTCAGGAGCTATAAGCGATTAAAGAGTAGTATAGATTTGGGAATGGGTGCTAATTAGTGGGAGTGGGGACTAATTAGCATATTAATTGCGCCAGAACTCTCAATTGTATACTACTTTTAATCGCTAATATCTCCCGAATGAAAAGAGATAGAACAATGAGATAAAAACTAATTAATTCCTTGGAACGCGCCGCATCATTGGGGTATTATTTCAAGTTTTACCGGGATGCCTAGATTCAAATCCTAGGAGTGATTACAAATTCATATTCTAATAACTCAAGAACTGATTAAGTTAAAGACGCCAAATAAACCTTATTACATTAACGTCATTAGGTAGTTTCTTGCGAATGTATATGTGGGTACATGGCGTTCTGGGTTCGATTCTTAATTTTTAAATCTCCATTATCTCGGAAAGTAAGAAAGGTAGAGGGGTGGACCAAGCATGATTGATAGTTCCTGTAATGAATAATTAACACTATATATAATTTCCAATCAATTGTTCTTAGTTTGAATCCCGATCTTTCAATGACTTCCTTAATTTTTCTCTATACTCTAGAATATATCGCTTAGATTGATGCTGTAACTAGATAGAGCTCTTTTAAACATATCAAACTAATATTGTAAATAATTTTGTTTCTGGTGTGCTGGGTTCGAATACCAATAAAATGTAATTTATTTATAAATGTAATAACTCCTAAACTACTTAAGATAAAGACGTCAAATAAACTTTATTACCTTTACGCCATTAGGTAGCTTCTTGTGAATGCATATTTATATACCTTACGTCCTGAGTTTGATTCTTAAGTTTTAAATCTCCATTATCTCGGGAATTAAGCACTGTAGAGGAGTTAACCAAAACATGATTGATAGCTCCTACAATTCATAATTAATGGTATATATAATTGCCAATCAGTTGTGCTTGGTTCGAATCCCCATCTTTTAATGGCTTCCTTAATTTTCCTCAATACTCTAGAACATATCACTTAGATTGATAGCGTAACTACATACATATTTGTTTAACATGTCAAGCTAATATTACAAATTATTTTGTTCCTGGTGTTCTGGGTTCGAATAGCGATTCAATGAAATTTACTTGCAAATGTAATAACTCGTAATTTAATTTAGATAGACACGTCGAGTTAAATGTAAACGGAGTACCTGGTCCCTAAATATCGTTATCATGACAAAAATTACTTCAAGTACTCAGATCGAATCCCGAAGGGGTGATTTCATATATCTTCAAGCCCATGGATCATATCAGGTTTGAGTAAGGATTAAATGCCTGAAGCGGATGCGGGGGAGCTAAATTAATAAAACACATTTATTAAAAGTAATACCGGGTTCAATTCTAGAAGATTAGAATCTCTGTAACTCTGGAAAAATTGCTTTACTCGTGATTGTAGTGAAATGTAATGGTTTTTCTGGGAGAAGATGGAAAGGAAGAATTGAAAATGGAATGAAAACATTAAATAATACAGTATATACATACATTTAACTAAATAAGGGGGGAAATCATCTACGTTATCTTTTAAGCTTTTACTATTAAGTATTGTGATAATAGAGATTGTGCTAGCTTTGGTGTAATGGGTGGTGGTAGCGGTGGTGGTGGTGGTGGTTGTTGTGGTAGGCTTTGAATGACATCTGTCTGAATGAGAGTGTGAGAATACTTCTCTTGTTGGTGTGACATCATATATAGTTAGCTATGAAACGAATTTAAATACGTTTGACACACTCTGGGTGTGACGTCATAGACGTCGAGTATCCTGTAGAACTTCACGATCTACACAACGATCTACCTTTCCTGCCTGAGTGTATGAAACCATTGAAATCACATACAAAGAAACTGATACCTCGTCTTGGACCTTGAAAGAAGTAAATAGTACATTACATGGCTTTGAAGCAAGCTCTTAAACATGGGTTACGACCAAAAAATCCATCGTGTGCTGCAATTCCAACACTCACAGTGGTTAAAACCTTATGTGGAATTTCACAACAGGCTACGGCAGCAAGCTGCAAATGATTTCGAGACGGATCTCTACAAGCTTTTAACAACGCCCTGTTTGGAAAAACCATGGAGAACCTGCGTAACCGTATGCATATACAACTGGTGACCAATTAAAAATCTCTAGAGAAGCTGATCGCTAAGCCTACGTTTATCGACAGGACGATATATGCTGCTAATTTAGCTGCTGTACATATGGCCTCTCGTCAGATTGTATTCAACAAGCCTATATACATTGGTATGAGTGTGTTGGACATCTCCAAAACATTAATGCATCACTATCATTATGATGTGTTGTTGCCTTATTACGGAGCTGAAAACCTAAAGCTTATGTACATGGACACTAATTCATTCATTCATCGTGCAACAACTGAAAATGTGTACCAGGACAAGCTACGTTATCTTGAGCATCTCGATACAGCTGATTAACCTGTTAAGCATATATGCCACTCTACTTAGAACAAGAAGGTATTGAGAAAATTTAAAGATGAGGATAATGGCAAAATCATCCTATGCTTTGTTGGACTACGACCTAAGCTGTATGCACTAGATATCCACTGCTCAATGGTAAAAAAGATTAAGGGTATAAAACGTAGCGCTATTAAGCAGTACATTACATTTGATAGCTATACAGACTGTCTTAAAACCTGTGAAATCATCAGAACGCCCATGAATCTAATCCTATCACGAAAGCACGCTGTTTCCACAGTGCAAGTGAATAACATTACATTGAATCCCTTTGATGATAAGAGTTATTGCCGAAGATGGAATAACTACCTATGCATATGGGCATTGCAGTATTGCAAACAACGCTTAAGAGAATTTAAGTCGAAGATGAAGATTTTCTCCGTGAGTCTACAATCTTAAAAAAAATAAAGTTTACTCATGTGCTGTGTATGCCCATAGCAGACAAATGGTGAAGAAAGGAGAAGATGGAAGGTGAGGCGGTAACCATTGTCATTAGGAGCAAATACTAGTGTTAGTCTCAGGCCTAGATAAAGGGGAGAGATGTCTACCCTTACAATCCTTGTTTAATGAAGCAAAGATTTAACTGATAAAACTGCTACATTTGAACAAAAAGTAGATTATCTGCAGCTGCTACTGTTGTAATGTAACCGGTTATTGTCGCTGCTATTATTGTAGCAGATGTTGCTACAGCTGTAGGATCTGTAACATCTATTGTTATACAGCTGCTGTATCTGCTACGATAGCTATTGTATTTGCTTCTGCCACAGCTATTGTGGTGACTGTGTCTAATGCTGCTACAGCTGAAGGATCTATTGCTGCTATCGATGTAGCTTCTGTTGCTATATATGCTGTATCTGCTACTACATCTGTCGTATTTACTGTTGCTGTTGTTGTTATGACTGCGGTTGCTGTGGTGGGTGAATCTACAGCTGAAATATCATTGCTGTGATGCTTGCTATTGCTAAGACTGCTAAATCTCTAGCTGCTGCTACAGTTATGTAATGCGACTGCTGCTGATATTGTTATAACAGATGCTGCTACAGCTGTGGGATCTGTTACAAGTATTGTTGTACAGTCTCTGTATCTGCTACGATAGCTGCTGTATTTGATTCTGCTACAGCTATTGTGCTGACTGTGTCTAATGCTGTTACAGCTACCTGATCTGATACTGTTATTGTTGTAGCTGATGTTACAGTGTTGTATCTACTACTACAGCTCTCATATTTGATGTTACAGCTGCCGCAATGACTGCTGTTGCTGTGGTGGGTGAATCTACAGCTGGAATAGCATTGCTGTGAGGCCTGCTATTGCTAAGTGTGCTAAATCTATAGCCGCTGGATTAGCTGCTGCTACAGCTGTTATGAACCTGGTTGTTGTCGCTGCTATTATTGTAGTAGATGTTGCTACAGCTGTAAGATCTGTTACATCTATTGTCGTACAGCTGCTCTATCTGCTACGGTAGTTGTTGTATTTTCCTCTGCTACGGCTATTGTGCAGGCTGCGGCTGATGTTTCTGTAGCTGCAGGATCTATTGCTGCTATCATTGTAGCTGCTGTTGCTATAGATGCTGTATCTGCTACTACATCTGTCGTATTTGCTGTTGTGATGCTTGCTGTTGTTGAGGATGCTGAATCCACAGTTGTTGGATTTGCTGCTGCTACAGCTGTTACGTAATGCGACTGCTGCTGCTATTGTTGTAGCAGATGCTGCAGCTGTAGGATCTGTTACAGCCATTGTTGTACAGTCTCTGTATCTGCTACGATAGATGCTGTACTTGCTTCTGCTACAGCTATTGTCCTGACTGTGTCTAATGCTGCTACAACTACCTGATCTGAAGCTGCTATTGTTGTAGCTGATGTTACAGCCTTTTATCTACTATTACAGCTCTCGTATTTGATGTTACGGCTGCCGTGATGACTACTGTTGTTACAGCTGTTGTGTTACCGGTTGTTGTCACTGCTATTATTGTAGTAGATGTTGCTACAGCTGTAGGATCTGTTACATCTATTGTTGTACAGCTGCTGTATCTGCTACGGTAGCTGTTGTATTTGCTTCTGCTACGGCTATTGTGCAGGCTGCGGCGGATGTTTCGGTAGCTGTAGGATCTATTGCTGCTATCATTGTAGCTGCTGTTGCTATTGATGCTGTATCTGCCACGACATCTGTCGTATTTGCTGTTGCTTTTGTTGTGGTGCTTCCTGTTGCTGAGGTTGCTGAATCTACAGTTGTTGGATTTGCCGCGGCTGCTGCTGGACTTAAATACCTCTGATACTACCCTAGTCATATAAAATTACCTTAACTAGCTCTGATACGAATTCCTGCTCTAAATTAGCACGAGCACCTGTGATACTATCTGGTTTGCCCTAAATATCAATGATACTAGTTGAGTTACCTATTAAAATGACTCAAATACTTTTGATACAACCTGAATCACCTGCAATTACCTTAAATATTTGCGATACAAATCGTTGATCGAAATTATCACGAGTATCTGTGAAACTATGCTGATTACCCCAAATACTTACGATATTCCCTGAACTATCTGTGAAATACGAAACTACGTTATAACCAACCCCAGGAACCTACCCTCCTGTAATGCTAGCTTAAAGACTCTAAACACCCATGATACTTGAATTATGCTAAATACCTACGATACTCTCTGAATTACCTGTAAACACGAAACTATGCTATACCCAACCCCTGGAATCTATCCTCCTGTGATACTAGATGAATTAGCCTAAATACCTACGATACTAACTGAATTACCTGTGAAATCATACACAGCTATGATGCAGTCAGCCTCTTGTAATACTAGCTGAATTAGCTTAAATTCCCCCGATACCAGCTGAATTGCCTGAGAAAAATATACAGCTATGATACGCCCTGCCCCTGGATTGTAGCCTCCTGTGGTATTAGCCGAGTTACTCTAAACACCTATGATACTTGAATTATCCTAAATACCTACGATACTCTGCGAATTACCTGTGAAATACGAAACTATGGTATATCCAACCCCAGAATCTATCCTCCTGTGATACTAACTGAATTAGCTTAAATACCTGTGATACTAGCTGAATTATCTGTGAAATCATGCACAGCTATGATGCAGTTAGCCTCTGGAATCTAGCCTCCTGCGATACTAGCTGAGTGGCTCTAAACACCTATGATACTTGAATTATCATAAATACCTACGATACTATCTAAATTACCTATGAAATCATACGGAACTATGCTATATCCGCTTTCCGGGATCTGTCCTACCCTGAGATAATAACTGAATTATCTACCTTTTTGCGTGAGTGGGTCACCTTTTTCCTAGAGTGGGTCACCTTTTTCCCTGTGGGTCACCTTTTTGTCTGAGTGTGTCACCTTTTTTGCTTGAGTTGATCACCTTTTGTGTGAGTGGGTCACCTTTTTAGCATGAGTGGGTTACGTGTTGAAGCTGTCTAGAATTAGTGTTCCATTATTGGCAGCAAACAGTTTTCCGTGAAGTTCTCGTCTAAAGTTGCTTTCAAAGTCTAGCACCTCCCCTCCTATTTCCTATCTCTCCTGTATGTAAGTCCATATTCCTAATCCTTAACTATCTGTTCAGCCTACAGGCTCTCCTGGTTTTCCTATGTCTCTCATATAAACTATAGCCTACTCCTCGATATCTTTCTTGCCTAACACCTCTCCTCGTTTTCCTATACCTCTCATATAAAGGGCATACTCTTCCCTTCACTCTGTCTAACCTTACACACCTTCTCCAACTGTTCCTATACCTCTCATAAATATAAACGCATACTCCACTCTCAACCTCTGTCTAGTCTAGCATCTCTCCCCGTATCCCCTACCTCCCATAAAGCGCATTCCCCTCCTGCATCCTGTCTAGCTGAGTATCTCTTTGGTTTCCTATCTGACCTATATAAAACACATTCTACCTTTAACACCTGCCTATTCTAGCATAGGATCTCTCTCCGTTTTCTCGTCTCTCCTTATAAACACATACTCAAACTCTCCTAGCCTAATACCTTTCCTCGTTTTCCTATATCTCTCATATAAACCATACTCTACTCCTCGACATCTGTCTAGCCTAACACCTCTCCTCGTATTCCTTACCTCTCTCGTATAAACCATACTCTGCTCCTCAACCTCTGTCTAGCCTAACACCCCTCCTCCTCCTGTTCCTATACCCCCATACATATAAACGCATACTCCACTCTTAACCTCTGTCTAGTCTAGCATCTCTCCCCGTATCCCTTATCTCTCATAAAGCGTCTTCTCCTCCTGCCCCCTGTCTAGCTGAGTATCTCTTTGGTTTCCTATCTAACCTATATAAAACACATTCTACCTTTAACACCTGTCTATTCTAGCATAGGATCTCTCTCCATTTTCTCGCCTCTCCTTATAAACACATACTCAAACTCTCCTAGCCTAATACCTCTCCTCGTTTTCCTATACCTCTCATATAAGCTATACTCTACTTCTCTAGCCTAACACATTTCCTCGTATGTCTTATCTCTCGCATATAAAGCACATTTCCCCCTTCTTCAACTCTCTCCTAGCATAGAATCTTTCTCCGTTTTCTCGTCTCTCCTTATCAACGCATACTCAAACACTCCTAACCTAATACCTCTCCTCGGTTTGCTATCTCTCCCGTATAAAAAGCCATAATGTACCCTTCAAGACCTGAATAGTCTAGCTCCTCCCTCGTATTCCCTATCTCTCCTGTATATAAGCTCATATTTCTACTCCTTCAGTATCTGTTTAGTCTAACACCTCTCCTCCTGTTCCTATACCTCTCATACATATAAACGCATACTCTACTCTCAACCCCTGTCTCGTCTAGCATATCTCAAGTATCTGTTCCATATAAACGCACTACCCTCCTTCAACCCTGTCTAGCCTAGTATCGGTCGTCGTATTCCCTCTCTCTCCCATATAAACCCATTTTCCTCCTTGAACCGCCCCATCCAGCCTTGTTTTCCCTATCCTTTCCCATATATGCCCAAAAAAGCGCGCCAGATCTCTTCTAAATAACCTACTACCGGTGAATGAGATGAGTAACAGAGTATTTAATTGAGCCAAGGATTCAGAGGGCTTGAGGCTACTTACTGTTTAGAATAAGAGTAAATTTAAAAGAAAAACAACTCTGATGCTTACATTCACCTCTATCATTTGCTAAGGGGTATAAAAACTATTCTTAGAAAGTTTATTTTTCTATTTCATTTTAATCTGGCATTAAAATTCAACACTGTTTCCATAAAATCGCTAGAAACATCGACAAGATTTTGGTATTTATCAGACGTTTCGTTCTTGAGATATGTTGTTCACACACACACACACACACACACACACACACACACACACACACACACACACACACGGACCTTTTTCTAAAAATCTTATGTTACATTTACATGACTTTCGCTACCCTCTAGCGGTTATTTAGTTCGTATGCAAATTTTTCTTACGAAAGTTTATTTTCCTATCTATTTCATTTTATGGGGAGAAACCTTCCCGGAAATAGCTGCATTGCAGATTTCGTTCCAGATACAAAGCGAATAACAGTAGTTAAATGTTTTAGAACTGGACTTTATAATTGCTGGCCTTAAAATTCCATACTCTTTCCACGACATTCGCGAAAAATAACTGAAAATCAATAGGACTTTTATAAAAAGGAAGAATTGAACAACAATTAATAACGAATATATCGGAAATGGCTTATGCCAAAAAATGTTATTTGAAATAAGTCGTGTGTTATAAAAAGATCTACATTTTTTGTGTGTGTAGTACGCTTTCGTCTATCGCTTAACGTTTACCAGTTGTACAAGATTATACAAAATTCATTCCGAATGAAGAGGACTACACCAACTTTTCCAGAAAATTCAAGATACATATTTTATTTGTCATGCAAGTATATTTAATATATTGTATTTTAATGAAAATCGTAAGCCATATTTTTAGAAAGTAAGAAGTTTCGAAAAATGTTCCGTGTATGGGATAGTTAGCGGTGGGGAAGCGGATTGCTAAAAATCTTCGTGTCGCATCTTTGGAAAGCACTGAACTTAAATAGGAAGTTTGGTATTTATCAGATTTTTCGTTTTTGAGTTATGCTGTTCATAGACATACACACGGAAGTTTTTCCAAAACGGTTGGGTTCAAGGTGCCTCAAAACATACATTTCCGGTAAAATCTCGATATAAAACTTTTAGGTGGAATGCAATACCCTTTCTTGTTACTGCAATCGTCGTAGAGAAAGTCAAAAAAAATTTTATTCAAGGGGCTCCAAAACATGCATTTCCCGGGAAATTTCGTTTTCGCAGTTTTGGATGAAATGCAATATTTCATCTACCTGCTATGTGTGTGGTAGAGAAAGTAATGTGGTTGCACATATAAACGAAGTAAAAGGAAACTGAACCGTTTAAAAGCGACGCACTATAAAATAGTAGATATATATTATGCTGCCTTTGGAATTCCACACTCTTCCCAAGACATCGCGACAGAATTTTCAAAATTACAAATATCTCTTAAATAACTGATGCCACAAAAAAAGTTATGTGAAATAATTTTTGTGTTTTAATATGAACAAACCACAAATAGAAATGTGGCATCATGTTTACAATCATAGCGCGTTGTCAGTGTGTTGAAACCTAAAGCCGGCCGACATAATTCGGCTCTCTCCGCCGGCATTGGTAGTATAACTCAAGTTTTAAAGACATTATTACATTTGAAATAAATCGCTAAATGCCAACAAAGTACTCCATTTTGTTTACACTGCGCATGCCCGGAAGAAAGTGCTAGCGAAAATAGCGATAGTTTTAGTTTCTTCTTCCAAGCGCACTCGTTATTTAGTGTATCTATCCCATCAAATAAAGTTTCGTAATTCATTGGGGTCTACCCTCACAGATCCTAAGGCTGTCGTCTCCCCGCAGTTTCTTATAAAACAACTTATATCGTTACGCTTTGTGGCTTAAGGCTCGCCTTGTTTTTCGTTCACATGTTAGCGACTCTCCCGTATGAACAGCCCGTCGGCTTACCACCGGTCAAAAGGCGAACTAAATTTTGCAGGTTATACCAGAGCTTTGGCTTCCAGTGGACAGAAAAATCTAAGAATAGTGCTGCCGAGCCGAGCTTAGAGGAAAAGCATGTTGAATAGCCAGAGAACAGAAAACGAGCGTGGACAGGCGTGCTCTGTCGATAATAAATTCAACTGCATAATCGTTGACAGCTGTAGTTTCATTCCACCAGTCATGCTTTCAGAGCGAAATGGCGCCACTATTGGCGTTAGAATCTGAAGATTCATCAACCGTGTATATTGCCTAAATTTCTCAAAATCTTGAGGTGTAAATTTAGTTAAAATTTTGACCAGTAAAATTCTTGTGTATATTTTCAAAAGCAGTGAACGTATCATTTAAACGGACCATATCAGCCGAGTAGTAGATGTTGAAACTTCTAGAAATGTATTGGGAGAGCGTTTAAATACAAAGGTCTTATTTGTGTCAGACTTCCGCTAGTGGAGCTGTCACAGATGTGATTCAATTACATTACTAGCTTTTAAATTTCTGTTCCTTAATTTCTACAGAAACTTTTCTTCTCAATAATTGCTGTTGTGGTTATAAGCTTTTTTTTTTTAACTTCGCATCCTTTAACCGAGTAAAAAATTAAATTGAGTTTTATTTATGGACGCTCTTTAACCGTTGTGGTCCTTAACGTCCCATTCTATATTAGACGTGAAAGACCGGAAGTTTTGCTCTTTATCAGGCTTGAGGTTCTTTTACGTGCCGTAAATCTACGACACGGCACCACCGGCTTTACTTCCCTTCCGAAGGAAGATACGCTAAGCATTTTTACGCCCGAAAAAATCCATCACCCTTCGCCAGGTTTGAACCCGCGACCTCGGGAACTAGAGGCTAGCATCTTTAACAGGGTAGGTAAAAGTGGACGGCGAATGAACCAAATAGTTGAAATGTGCCCAGGGATTCCTAGAGCTTAGAGCTGCCCAACATTCGTATTTGCAGGATATTGGAAAACCCCGAAGAAAGACTTAATCTGGTAACGCCCTAACCCAGATTCGAATTCGGGACGTCTTGAATGTGGAGCAGACTCGTTATGACCAATCCATAGAGACGCGTAATTTTATTTTGAAAGTCTGTTGTACTCAATGTTTTGCCACTGTTGAAACATTTGACAACTGCAGTTGAATTCCAAATGTGCAACGAACAAAACCAAGGATGCGAGGGGTCCCGGGTTAGATTCCCGGCAGGGCGTAGGATTTTTTTCTCCAGCCAAATTCCCTATCCTCCCAAACAACTAGAAATCCAATGACAATGTATACGAGTTAACACCATTGTCGATAGACAATACGTTAAAGTTAAAAGGTCGCCGTTAAAAGCCGAGTATAAATGGAATTTAAAATAAACGAAGGGTGACTGCGCGTATGACTATTAAAAGCAAATCAGGGTTACAATTACATCATATCTCCGAATCTCTAAAGTTACTGTTTTAGATATACAAAATGGTTCTAGACTAACAGTTATTCGAGTACCCTGAAATCTGCTGTAATGTCCTAATACAAATAATTCGCCACATGCTGCACCATTCGCGCGAATGCCTCGGGTAAGTATCAAACGTAGTCGCCAAATGCAGTTGAATTCAAAATATGGAATGCTCAAAACAAATGCAACTGTGCACAGAATTGTTTGTGTGACTATTAAAAATGTAAACTAAGGCCACAATATAAATCAGATATCCGAATCATAAACCTTTGTTTTTACAGATAATTTTTTTTCCAATTTAACAGTTATTCGAGTACCCTGAATTCTGTCCAAGTCATTTGTATGATTTACGTAGCTTTTTATAAGTTAAATAACAACTATGGACTTATTTTTGAATCAACTAACGGTCTTTGAAAGGCAGAGGTCTTAAAACACTAGAAATCTACATATGCTTCTCTTGCCTGCAAGACATTTTCTAATGTAGATGTCGCCATATTCTGCACCAGTGCCCATTCCCGTGAACGTCTCAATAATGCACCAAACGTATACGTCAAATGCAGTTTAAGGCGACTGCACGCAGAGTTGTTTGTACGATTTAAAAACATAAAATGTGGCTATAACGCAAACCGCATTTACGAATCCTAAACGCTAAAGTGTTCAACTATACAAAATAATTTCCAGACTAATATTTTATTCTACCAACCTGAAATATAACAAAGACGTTTATGATTTTGTAGATTTTTCACAACTTAAATGAAAATGTTGGAAATAAATTACAAATTACCATCTTTGATATGCAGAAGTCTTAGAATACCAGAGATACAGATCGCTTTCCCTTACCTGCACGGCTTTCCTAATGCAAATAAGTTTGTCTCCCAGGTTTGGTACTCCACCATGTGATTTCAGCCAACCACCACACTAGTGGAACTGCGAATGTTACCTCCTGACGTCCAATACGACACTAACAAATAGCAGCGGTGCGATGTTACCTCAGTCTGCTAACGTGTCACGTGACGCGGCAGTAGTACTTGGAGCGCCACAAGTGCCCCTTATTTGAAGCTGACTGCTAATGGACAAAGAGTAGCAAATCTTGAGTTTTTTCATAATTCTCTATGCTGCTATTAATCTCTTTGAAACAAACATATGGTATATTGTTCAAAAATGTTTATTATACACCAGTAAATGCAACCTTCCCGCCGTATTATTGAAATTATAGACATACAGGGAATCATCGAAGCGAATTGTTCACTAATTAAAATGGATTGTGTTGAAGCTTTTACTGGAGAGCTACTTGTACGAATTATATTTTCTTTTTAGAAAATGTTCTCTGCAAAGTTCGCCTTTTAAGTGACTAGTGTAGTTACTTAGATACACCAGCAGCAGTGGCGGCCCGTGCCTCAAATATTAAGTGAAGGGCTGCAGACTTTAATAAACAATGACTTAAACATAATAGTTTAGCTAAAAAATAATTACCATGCGAGACTCACCTATTTTACTTCTTGTATATTAAGTCAATCCCCCGATCTTTGAGAACAGCAAACTTATCCGTGATGTCCCCATAAAATGGCCCATTCATTATTTGCTTACACAAAAGTCCTTCTGGATAGACGATATGAGTCTGCCTTATGATACAGTGTTTTGAATGACAGATTTAACTCTTTACAAACACGAAAACCTTCTTTCCACTGATGCACTTGTGGATAGAATTGTTAAAACTAAACCAAATAACTTGCATGATTTCTCAAATAAATCCTTATTTTCTTGGCACAATTTAAAACAATCCACTGTAGTAACAGACCATATACCTCATTAGTATACACAAGATGGAGTTCTTTCTTTAAACAAGCAATTCTTTGAAATATTTTAAATAAATCGTTGTAGGTTTTTAAGAGCTGAAGAAGGAAAACCTTTAGCGCAATTTTCAAATTTTGTGGTATTCACAAGGGCAACAAATTCTAAATTGCCACAATCACCAAACCATACCTTCATTTCCACTCCAAATGGAATCCAAAATTTCGACAAACAAAATCTTTAAATTTTTAAGAATTTAATCCTCTCTCAAGTTTGTATGTTCTCTTCTTTGAGTCAGATTGGTCAGGTTTTTGGTTTTCTCAATTCCAAAAGGTAAGTAGTTATAACACCCCCGGGGACGCACCGAATGATGACGTCACTGGCGCCAGTGCTAAGTAGGTGTACGTCTTAAGTAGGTGTAAGAATTGGAAATGTGTATGTGATGAAGGTATAGGGTTGTAGGATGTTTTAAGTAGGTGTAAGTATTGAGGTGTAAGAATGTAAAACGTGTGACGAGTGGAAGGTATTGGGTTCGATGTGGGTGGGGAATGAATGGTGCAGGCGGCGGGGCGCGCGCGTGTCTTTTTTTGGATGTGGAGATTTTTGGGGGGAATGGTTGTTGTTTTATGCTATGGCGTTAGTTTTGACCTAACCTACCTAACTTATACATGTAGCTTTTCTTTTTTAAGCCTAGAAATGGAGAATTAGGAGGAAACGGTTAGGGAAGGAAAAGATTAAAGAAACAGAACATAATTTTTTTGTGCGCTCATGGCGAGTACATTTTTATTATGCTTTGACCAGAAGAGAAGCAGAAATGCATTACACAGGTATATGACACCCTTTTTAAAAAGACACGAGTGTGTTAGCAAACAATAGCAGACATACGATATTGACACTTGGGCAATACTTGTAGCAATAATAACTTTTAAGCACATTATATATATTTTGAACTACATTGATTTACATACAGTTAGCTGGAATACTTTGGTAATACTTGAAGCAATAATAAACGTTTAAGCACATGATATATGAACAATTGGGTAATACTTGAAGCAATAATAAATGTTTAAGCACATGATATATGAACACTTGGGTAATACTTGAAGCAATAATAAACGTTTAAGCACATGATATATGAACACTTAGGTAATACTTGAAGCAATAATAAACGTTTAAGCACATGATATATGAACACTTGGGTAATACTTGTAGCAATAATAAGCGTTTAAGCACATGGTATATAATATAGTTAGCTGGAACACTTGGGTAATACTTGTAGCAATAATAAACGTTTAAGCACATGATATATATTCTGAACTACATCGATATACATATAGTTAGCTGGAACACTTGGGGAATACTTGTAGCACGTTTAAGCACACGATATATTTATTTGGAACTACATATATATAGATAGATAAATACCTTCACCACGAAAAGGACTGCTGTTTCTTTTTGTCTCTTTCTTTTCATGCTTTGTTTTTGCACTTAAACAAGTTACTGGCACGTTGAAAGAATTGAGAGAGAAAAAAAAAGAACCACTGGAGCACAGAAGAGGGAGGGGCGTCATTAGTTTTTTGTTAAACGTGGCACTTACATAAAAAAGTGGCACTCAATAGTGTTGCAAACACGAGGAAATAACAATACTGGACATTATTTAATGGCTACGTGGCGCTTCTTATATGCACGTGCTGGTGACGAGGAGCAAGTGGACGAAGGTGGAGAACTCCATCGGCGGGAGGAGCGGGGCGACGTAATCGTCTTGCGTGGAGATGTTGGCGGTGCCGATGCTGTTGCTACAGCCGTAGGTGGGCGAGTTGGGAGGGTTAGGGATGAAACATTCCTGCGCCTTGGTAATGCAGAGGATGCGGGCATGTTTAAAGTTTTCATCTTGCACAAATTCGAGAGGAGGTATGTGAAGAGAGTAGTAAAATAAATAGCGACTCTGGCTCACAAAGGATATGCCGCCATCTGATAAGGTTCTTTGTTCTATGCCGACAAGCCCCGCCCCTCCCTTTGAGGGCTTAGATGCCGCCTGGTAGCGCGTGCCGCTAGCCCCGCCCCCTCCCTTTGTGGGCTTACTTAATGCCGACAGGGTCTGTGCCGGCAGGTCCTCCCCCCTCCCCCATGTGGTCTGGTCGCGTGCCGGTGGCCCCGCCCCCTCCCTCCCTCCCCTTTGTGGTCTGGTTGGTTCCCTGTGGATAGGTGGGAGAGTGTGTATTGTGCCTATACGGTGGATACATTCCCGCCCCCCCTCATTGTGACTTGTCTAAATCTCTGCCGTGTGATTGGTTCCCTCCGGATATGTGGGGGTTCTCGGTGCGTGACGCTGGCGACGTCACCCTGCTCTCATAGCGTCCTGTCTAAATCCCCCGCCCCTGGTAAGGTGTGTGGGGTAGGGAATGCGATTCTCGATGCCTGCCGCACATCGGCAAATCGCTTGAGTACATAATTGTGTCAATCAATTAGGTAATGTGTTATTGAAATAAGAATCAATGTTTATATACTGCTAATGCAATTAAACGCTGCTCGTCAATCAATTAAGTATTTTTGATTGATTAATTGTATATGAATTGATCGCGTGCGCCTGGCCGCAGTCGTATATGTATGCTAGCATATGTATAACTATCACGCTCACGGTCTTAACCTGTCTCCGGCAACAGTCCGGTATGTAATGGAAAGCCCGCCAGTCGACTTCGGTCTGGTAATAACCAGTTTCACCCCCACTCCAAGACTGTATGCGTGACGTCACTAACAAGCCTCGACGTGTAGACTAGCCAGGCTCCATTCTGTCGGCGTCGGTAAATCATGTTAAAACACGCTCGCCAATGGCTTTCCTTTGTATTCAAAAACAGACAGCTGGCTTCTGCCTGGAGGGTGAATAACAGGTCTCAACATGCATTCCACCTCCTCCACCACCTCGTAACGTCACCGTCTGCAGTATATAAGGAACACCGGCAGCCGGAGCGATCATTTATTGTTTTTTCAGTGTTCGTTCAGTGAAAACCGAAATGGCTGGTGATCATCGTGCATCTGATGTGAATGATTACTGGAGCGAGTGCGGAGAAGATTATTTTCACTACGTATACTTCCATACCGAAACATGCAATGGTTTAATGCATTCAGTGTTGTGTACTCAACCATCGCATCATGATCAGATGACTACACTGGAAGTGTGTACAGAGAGCTGTCCTGTTTATCGAGGAGCGAACATGTAAGTAATATACATATTTCTATAACTCGGTAATATATTGTACGTATATTAAATGAAATCTAACTTGAAATTATTTTATTCTTTCAGTGAAAATCGCATGGATGATGATGTGGAGGATCTTAGCGATGTCGATGAAGTTGACGATGTCTTCGTCTCGAAACACCTAGCTGAATGTGATACAGAGTCGTGCACCGGGTACATGCATTCTGTACTTCGTACTAACCCGGCCCAGCATGAACGCATGACATCCTTCTTCCTATGTAACGACAACTGCGAGGTCTACCAGCGCAGGAGGAGAAAACTCGAGTAAGTAGAAGAAATGTTAAATTACATATTCATTTACTGCTTCCAATGCTACTCTGTGTCTAACCTAAAAAATTAAATTATTACAGACTGCGAATGACTGCGCCTAAGGTACCCGTGCCAATAGAGGAGCTGGATCCTGAGAGAAGCGATGTCGATATAGTGGAATATCCAATCGCAGAGCGCCATACGCAGCCCATGGATGAGGATGCCTCTCCACTACCCGACATTACTACTACCCCTGATGATAAAGCAACGAGGGTACAGGAGTGGATAAATCCGACGACTCCAGATTGCTCGCCCAAGATACACACAGAATCGTGCAAGCCAGTGAAGTGAGTATGACACTCTTTGATAGTACTTTTTTGTGCGACAAGGGGAGAGGATTTTTCTAATATATGTATTTTCTCTTTCAGACGCATGAAATCATTAACTAAACCTATTTCTAACATTGTTTTGAATATATGTTTCAGGGGTGTGAGGAGGGAGCGGAGGAAGAGACGGAACGAGACTGGTGAGAAAAAGCAGAAGAGACGGTGTAAGAGGAGGATCCTCAACGAGGGTCCTATGGTCTTCTTATTCATTGAAGATACCCCGGAGGAACATGGAGAATCGATCACATGCGCTTGATGACGTCACCATCTCCCCCTCCCATTCCGTGAACATTGGACTATACTATGACGTCCCCTCCCTCTACATAAATTGTGAAAGTGATAAATCATTTGTTTATATTACAAAATCAGACTGGGATCAATGATTGAAGATTACCTACGCCAAGAAAAAAAGTTTGCGTGTGATGAATATTGTGACAATGTAATTTATGCATACAATATTATTGTATTTTTTGACCATTCAATTCATTTCATAAATACTTGTTTAAATAATAATGTAATATCTTTAGACATTGAGGGTGTAAGGAACCTAAAACGGCTATTGCCCTATATTGAAAGACATTTGAATATTTTAAATGATTTCTGCAAGTCAGGAGCAACTAGTTTTTCAGGGAGTAGGAGGGGGAGGAGGAAAATGCTTGAAATGTATGCTAAAGTCAATAAAAGAGTGTTTTAGTATATGAATTCAATTTATTATTCATAAACTTATCCCAGTACATTCCTTCACAAAAACCATTCACCCAAACATATACATAATTATATCAGTGCTTGCATCACGTGAGAAAGAGGTTTGTAGGTAAATACTTTGTCATGTAGAACCAGGCAGTACAGTGACGTCTGGGCTGGTATATTTGCAGATGCTTGAATCTCGATTCTGATGTTCACAGCTCCATTTATAACCTCCTCGGGTTGGTGAGAACAGTCTATTACGAATAATGGTGCATGGTGAAGAAAATCCTTTCTCTTCAAGAGGGGATAATTATCTCTTTCATAATAGGAACTTTGAAATTTACAGTACATTTCATATAGTGAAGCAAACTTTGAATTTTTAAAGTCCAAGTTCAAATCATGGTAGGGGTAGCATTCACTGTTGAGAAATAGCCTCAAATTAGTAATGTTGCAGTGATCAAACTCGGAACTGTTCTTGCTATAATCACCCAATCTTGCAGTCTGCGCGCACACTATGATGAAGCGAGGTTTCTCGAGCTTAGATGTTGTTGCTACATTCCAAGTGAAAGATCTTGTCTGGGGTACAGCAGGCTGTGTATGAAGATCCATAGATCGAAAGGCAAGGTGTAGAGGTTTATCAGACTTGACAATTTTTAGAATGTGAACCCTTTCAGCATCGGAAAGACGAATTACAGGCATCCTCCATTCGATTCTAGTTAACTTTACATTAGCTTCCTCTCCATTCGAACTCAGGACACAGTTTCTAGAATCTTTGGATCTTATGAGAATCAATTCAAACTTGCTGTTGAGTATAAGCTCCTTGTGGTCATCAGCAAATCCTAGGAGCATCGAGAGAGGGACTACAGCATTGAAAGCTCCATTCGTTGCGTGTACTATATCAACTTCTTCACCAGGATAGGCCCATCCAGCATTCAGCAGCCGATTCGACTCCATAGGGTTGAGAGTCACATAATTTCGTATAGTTGTAGTAATTCCCGGATTCCTTGTTCTGTCTATAGTTGTAGCATTCATATCTAGACTTATCTCATCAAACATGAAGGCTATAGCATTATTAGTGAGCTTCGCTGTAGTAGGCGATCCATCTACCTTGGTGAGAGCACCTTCGATGTAGAGACAACTCTTGTTAGGTAGCGTATACAAATCTTCAGCTTGGCATGGTATTCTAATTTCATCGTTTACATCCAGAGCGGAGGTGCTGTATGGAAGAAAAATATGCTCCTCCTCCTTGGTGATCTTGTCGTCAAAGGCTGGAACTTCTGTCACGTTTAAGATGTCCATTATAGCGTCCTGTAACCTAACCCTTCGAGGAACTTGCGGTTAGCACGTGTTAACTCCTCGGAAGCTGGAGAGGTAGTATGCTTCGAACGTGGTGTACGTCGTCTATTATAGTATTTGCGATGTCTTTTAAAATGTATTGCCATTGCGTCTTATGTGCAGTCTTGTAATGATAACTTCGTTCCTGAAGTTGATCGCCTTTCCGTGTTGATCTACCACTCGAATAGTGATCTGGTCTATATAGTTTGTATCTATGACCGGTAAATATATCGGGTTCGAGGGTTCTTGAGAGATATGATAGCCTGGTGGAACAGAAGGGAAAAACTCGTAGAGCGAATGTCCGCTTTTACCGTCAATGAAAGAGCCTGTTGCAATACTGCACTCCACACGTATGATACTCACTTTAAATATATTTACAAGATCGTCAGATTCAAACGCTTCTCCAGCAGGAATTATTTTAGTGTCTGTGAATCCTAGAAGCGAGCCAATAAATCTAGCCTTAGAAAAGTCTATTGTATAAGGACATTTAATCTCAGCCTTCATTGTATTATTGTTAGGCCTTATAAAGAAGACTTCAACATTCAATCCTAGTTTATCCTTTAGAAATGCATTGATATCGGCAATCTCGTAGGTTCCATTCGGGATGACAATGGTTTCAGGTTTACCATTATGAATATAATGAAATCTATTATTACTTTCATCGACATTTGGTATTGAATAGAATGTTTCAAAATTCAAGAGAGCAATCTCATAATGACCTGGAGGATCTAGCTGTAGAGGAGGGTTTAGATACGTTGAAATAACAGTGTCTGACCCACTCACTGTAACTGTATAACTCATCTTGACGATGTAGCAGCTTCTAGGATAAAAGAAATTGTAAGCACAAGTGCCCGCAGATGACTGATTCGAAATTCTGGGATCTCCGTGTATTATAGTAGATTTTAACACCTTGTAGATATTTCTCAATCTCAGGAGGCGGTTTCAAATTACCGAAACTATCAAAGTAGTATGCGAGATCACCTTCTTTCCTTATAGCATCCCAGTGTGTACCTTCATTATCGGAGGTATCGAGATTGGTAATAAGTCTCTCTTTGAAGTGTGGTTTTAAAGGAAGTTTGTCAATCATAAAAACTCCTCTAAAATAAGGAATTTTTAAACGTTTAGCATAATATTCGAGGGCCACGTTACTTAGGGCTTCCTCCGGTATATGTACAATCCTCTTCCACCGTTTTTTGCCTTCTTCTTTAAACCCCTGCCTTTAGATCCTCCTTTTTTCAAGGACCTTGCTATTTTAGATGCAGCGGCTAAAGACGACATCAGCGGCATTGCAGGTAAGAATCCTCCTTTATTCCTCTTCTTACACCTTCTCTTTCGGAGTCCCTTTCCTCGTGTCTCCATCGCCTTGTTATGCCTCGCAACTTCTGCTAAGTGTCTATCAGCAGCCTTTTTTTTATTGACTGGAGAGGCTATCTGAGCAGCGCCGCCTTCTGCAGCGCCTAAAGCAGCAATGATGGGTATCAATGGTAAAATCCCTCCTCTCTTCTTCTTCCTCTTTCCGGCTCCCACTGCAACCTTTCCCATTATGATTGCAGTTACTAGCCTTGCAGCTAACCTTTCACCAAAAGTTAAATCTGATGACTGCACCCGTTTCCAAGCCTTCTCTGCAAGAATCTTATCCGCTATTTGTCTTGAAGCGGTGTCCTTATTCTCAGCGTACGTGAGGTCGTGCTGTTTGCAAGCTTCGTCTAATTGGTTAATTCCGGGGTCTCCTCTTTTTAGACGTTTTTCCAATTTAGTACCAGGCCCACAATATCTATATCCAGGTAAGTGAGCTTCAAAGGGGAGCGAATTAATTATGGAATTAATAATTCCGGAGCCGCGCTTATACTGCAACGACCTTCCTCTCTTAGCTCTCATGATATACTAAGCGAGTAATTGCATGCATTAGCCCTTTTATATCATTGCATTCAATCATTAACTACTTTACATCCGGTAATATATAAACATCGCACATACATTTCATAAGTTAGTTGTTAACATGGAGCTTGTTAAGCAGCACTGCTCTCTACCTATTCAGGTATTAGACTTTGAAAGTGACTTTAGAAGTGATCGTCATGGCAAGTTATTTCCATCTAATGTCAGAGCTCTTATTTTAGGGAGCTCCAGTGCAGGGAAAACAAACGTATTACTCAATATGCTACTCCATGAGAATGGACTACGTTTTGAAAATTTGTATATTTATTCAAAGTCTCTCTATCAACCAAAGTACCAGTACCTAATTAAAGTGCTCGGAAACATCGAAGGTATAGAAGTGAACACCTTCGACAACGGGGATGATGTTTTGCATCCTTCTGAAGTCAAAGAAAATTCAATCTTTATATTTGATGACGTCATCACTGAAAAGCAGGAAAAGATAGTATCCTTTTACAGTATGGGCAGACATCGAAATGTCGACTCTGTGTATCTAGCACAGTCCTATGCTAAAGTTCCAAAACATTTAATTCGCGATAATACAAACATGATAATACTCTTCAGACAAGACAATTTAAACTTAAAGCACATTTACGAAGATTATGTAAATACCGACATGACCTACAATGAATTTAAAGATCTATGTAAGAACGTTTGGGAGAGTGTATCAGAAGGAAGACCTTTTGTTGTGATAGTTCCTGAATTTCATATGAATGAGGGACGATATAGGAATGGTTTTGATGTATATATTAAGCTCGACAAAAAAGAAAGTGATCATTCGTAGTTAACCATGAGCATCGATAGGTTCGGTTCTCAGAGAACTGGTCCAGTTAGAAGAGTGTTTGATCGTTTTATCATAAATAGAGATGTCAAGGGAAACTATCAATTCAAGAATAAGAGATTGTGCAATGTTCACGATCCTGAAGATAATCATGATGCCTCCAATAAGAATTATGTGGATGCTCTCGAAATTAGGATGCACGATTTCTCTCAGCAAGCTGCTAACAATGTTGAGGTTATGGATAAGACCCTGATCGATGAATTTATTTCAAGACATATCCTCAAGAGAGATAAGGAAAATAACATCGTGATCGAAAAAGTTAGATTGAAGGTATTGCTAGATCCTGTTCACGATAATGATGTTGTGAATAAAACGTTCATCGCTGGATATGTCAATTCACGCACGCAGTCGAGAGATGGTAATGGTAACATTATATTCGACAATAAGAGAATTATTGATATAGCAGATCCTCTCGGAGATACGGATGCTGTAAATAAAAGATATGCTAGAGCTATGATCATTAGGAAATCGAACGAGACGCGACAGCAGTTAAACAGGTACTTACGAAAGGAAATCGAGATGCAAATAGGTAAGAAGCTACTAGACATCACAGCAAATCTGAATAAAACTACGAGTAAAGTGGATACTCTAACAACCTCTACAAAAGACAGAGTGGATTCTGTAATGGACTCTATTAAACAAGTTACCGCAGAGCTTGATAGAGAAAAAACAAATCTTCAGAATCTTTGCAATCAGAAAATTAGTAATTTAGAAAAGTTAGCGATGAAGCGAGTTTCAGATTTAGAGGCTACAGTCAGGCAGATAAAGATAGAGGTTTTGAATACTCTCAAAACTGATTGCTGCAATGATAAACTTAAGAAAATGGAGGATAATGTAAATATGATGATGGACGCCTACAAAACTAATATGCAGCAAATGACGAGTCTAGAAGAATCAGCCAGAAGCCAGTACGCTAATACGGCAATCTTTGCTGAAGCGTTCAAGACACATACACAGGAGCATAAGAAAGAAACCGAGCAACTGAGAACTTCGATAGAGATGTTAGCTAAGGCTATCGTCACGTTGAGAACTCAAGCTGGACGCAGGCTATAAATTGAAGGTAATCGTCTATTTTCACATCATTTGTAAGATGGATAGTGAAAGCATAAGACTTAAAGAGGCTGTAGCTGAGCATACCAGGGCTGTAAAAGAAAAACTGAGAGCTCTAAAAGGTCTCAGGTTTGAGACTCAGCATGGCATGTCCGAAGCTTTGAAGCCTGTAACCGCCCCCCTCAAGGATATTTTGGACACTCAACGAGGGTTGACTGTGAAGACCGTCAAGAATGAAGATGGTGATTCTACAAGTATTTCTACTTACCTTCAACACGTTCGCTCAAAAGACAAGGATCGTATTGATACATTGTACGGTGTGAGATATCAGGATGGAATTTATATGCTTGGAAATAAAGATATTCATTTTATAAATAATCAAATATTGATAGGTGATGAAACGTATTAGTCTGCCGCCGGTTTGACGGAGCTCATCTTTAAGCGAACGCCTCAGATTTCTGCATACACTAGTGAAGACTTGGAGACGTACGCTAAGATTATGAAAAGTACTTTTCTTCAAAGAAGTGGTTACACCAGACACGGTCGTTTGAAATCTGGTAAATCGTTTAAATACAAGAATATAATACGACCCTTGCTCAATACACATTCAGGTCTAGGACTGGCATGGAAGGAGCATAAGCCTGATAAGGAGGTTGACTACGTTTTCTGGAGAAATCCTAACACATTAGTGAATAGACTGAGGCTACTTATTGCTTCGAGGGACGCTGGTAATAATAGTCACGCTCAAGAGATTGAGGAAATTATCCGGGAGTTGAAAGCATCTAAAATTATAGCACGACCGCCAAACAGAATATCGCCAGAGAGCTTCACGGATCGGCGAGGAGGAACTATTTACGACGCAAAATTATCAGCAAAGGTATGAATGATTTATTACAAATTGATTTGATTGAAATGATACCATATGCAAGAGTGAACAAAAATTTCAAATACATTCTGATTGCAATCAACTTTTACTCCAAAATGGCATATGCAAAACCCTTAAAGGATAACGGCGGAGTTAATGCTGCAAAGGCTATGGAGGATATATTACAAGAAATGGATGTCCCTCCCCGGAATATTCAAAGTGACAACGGGAAAGAATTTTATAACAAGTACTTTAAACGATTAATGTTTAAGTATAATATTAACCACTACAGTACCTATACCAATGTGAAGGCTGCGGCTGTTGAACGTTTAATTCGAACCTTGAAGAATATGATGTACCGAGAGTTTTTAGTCCAAGGCTCCTACAAGTGGCTAGATCTTTTACCTAAAATCCTTGTAAAGTACAATGATACTTTTCATTGAACTAACCGCATGAAGCCTAATGAAGTGAAAAACAACGATCTTCTTCTGACTGTGTATAATTATAATCAAGACCGAAGAGAGAAGAAGGCTTCAAGGAAGTTTAGTGTTGGTGATTATGTCAGGATATCTAAACATAAAGGTCATTTTGAAAAGGGTTATGAATCTAACTGGAGCGTTGAAATCTTCAAAGTATTTCGTGTGAATCGTACCAAGCCTACAACATACCTACTAAAGGATAGGAATGGTGAAATCATAAAAGGTGGCTTTTATGGACATGAACTAAAAAAGACTAACTATCCTAACACATATTTAGTAGAAAAGGTTATACGTAAACGTGGAAACAAAGTTCTTGTAAAGTGGTATGGTTTTGCAGATACTCAATGGATTGATATAAAGGATTTGGTGTAATGTATGAAGACTTAATAAAGACCAGTTGTTATGATTGTAAAATCATGAGTATTTTTTATTTTAAAAAATCCTTCATATTTTTTGTTTTTTTTGAGGGAAAATTAATATATAAAAACACTCACATGCTTTAAATGAATATATACAATGACATTATCAGAGGGAAAAATTAATATATAAAAACCCTCATACACAATTTAAATGAATATATACAATAACCTCATTAGAGGGAAAATTAATATATAAAAACCCTCATACACAATTTAAATGGATATATTCAATAACATTATCAGAGGGAAAAATTAATATATAAAAACCCTCATACACAATTTAAATGAATATATACAATAACCTCATTAGAGGGAAAATTAACATATAAAAACCCTCATACACAATTTAAATGGATATATACAATAACATTATCAGAGGGAAAATTAATATATAAAAACCCTCATACACAATTTAAATGAATATATACAATAACCTCATTAGAGGGAAAATTAATATATAAAAACCCTCATACACAATTTAAATGGATATATACAATAACATTATCAGAGGGAAAAATTAATATATAATAGCCTCATACACAATTTAAATGAATATATACAATAACATTATCAGAGGGAAAATTAATATATAAAAACCCTCATACATAATTTAAATGGATATATACAATAACATTATCAGAGGGAAAATTAATATATAAAAACCCTCACATACTTTAAATGAATATATACAATGACATTATCAGAGGGAAAAATTAATATATAAAAACAATCATACACAATTTAAATGAATATTTACATTATACATATTTACAAGTTTAGGCACTAGCAATCACCAGGTCTAAGGGAATAATGGCCCCACGCTAGAGTCTTATAACTTCCCTCCATCAACTTCCTCTTATCGTCACCCCCCTTCAACGCCAATTTATTTGTTTCAATTGTTGTAATTTTGTGGTGTTTACTCCGAAATGTTTTTTGTACCGAATAAATTTTTAGGCTATGGTCTTTTAAGCATTCAAAATAATCGCCGAAATCTATTTTATCCATGCCTGCCCTGGTGATGCCCTTAGCTTTCTTAATTGTCTGCCCTCCGTATCTGTATGCGTATAGCTTTGCTCTAATACCGACATACTCCTCCATAACCAAGCCGCCCAATTCGTCCTTGAACAACCCAATCTTTTTCCTATTGGCTTGCTTAATACCAAATACATTATCCTTTTCGAAGTTTGAAGTGTCGAAATATTGAGGGTTCTCCCTGATGAATTCATAGATATCAGAACTCGTTTCAAAAATAAACGAGTCTGTATCCATGTAATTCAGCAGCAAGTCTTTTAAATTTGGTTTCATTATATTGTAAAAGAAGTCATACATGATAAATTTTGAAATGTCCAAAATTGCGTGTCCTATGTAGATTGGTTTGTTCATATGTACTTCCTCTCTGCCCAGTTCGATTCCTACAAGATTTTCCTCAAAAATTATGGTGCGTAGGTAAGTGCTGCGTGCTATCAACTTCTTTGCCTGTTTCCAGGTTCCAACTATTTTGAAATCAACGTATTTTCTCACATTCTCTATAAATTTTCCATATACGGCGTTATTCATCTTTTTCCACAGGTTTTGCCCGAATTTTGACTTTTCTTGTGCTCTCTTCTCGGTGTTGACGTCGATATATGTCTTCAACCAGTTAGACTGGTCGTAGGACACCATTCTGTGACTATGTCTCACAGTTAGACCTTGCTCGATACACTGCTGCATCACCCTGTAGTGCAAGACATATTTGCTTTTCTGTTCTAATGTTGCAAGCAGTTTCTTGTATTGGCCATTCGGAGGTGTCGCGCTCTGTGGGCAGAAAGGAAGCTCGTTATGGACGTCGTGGATATGGTCAGGGTATTCGATATCTGCTTCTAGCACATATCCAGTCTCTGAGTCTTCTTTGATTTCTGCGAAGTTTATGCTGTCAATTTCTTCTCTGGTGAGCCATTTCAGATTTTTGTACGGTAGGGCAGACCTCATAGAAGCTCCATATAAGTTGTTTATGTCCCAATAGGACAGGTGTTTAACAGGAGCATGCTGGTCAAAGTTGGACATGTACCTATGGTTAGCTTTGGTATAGCCCTTCACCACTGTGCACAGTCCGCCTCTAATTCCCGACTCGAAAAATTCCAGCATGCTCTTGTCGGATATTAAGGAAAGTTTCGCCTTTGTTATCTTCAACATAGCGTCAAAGGCGAGTCCTGGTAATGTATAAAACCATGCTGGGTCAAGTTTATACATTCCCAGGATGAGATCTCGAAACTTTTCGAAAATATCCGCCAAGAGCAGTATATCTGTTTTCAGGTATAGGTCACTGTATTCTCCGAGATTCCGGGTATTAAAGACCTCCCAGACTTTTACAGCATGCCTGTATTCTTCTTCGGTAATGTGGTTGTCAGTGAGAGTGCTGTAGAAGGCCTCCTTCGGTGGTAGAGAAGTTTCTTCGAGTATGGCAAGGCTTGAAACATAATCATATGGAAATATTCCCTTGCTCTTCGCCAGCTTAAAATGCTCCTCAACAGGATATTCTGCCCTTGTTATTTTAAAGTCACTCTGCTCCAGCATGTCAGCCAGGCTGGACAGCTTATCGTCAAGAAACTTAAAGCTGTCCAGAAACCTGAAGCTGATGTTCCTGTACCGTTTGCTAAACGCTATATACCTTTCACCACTTTGAGCGATGCACGATACGGGCTTATTATCACATGTCAGGCGTCTTATCAAGAAGTGGTTGTCATAATTAGATAGACAATGAAAAAAGATCGGTATGAAATCAGGGACCTTTCTATTCAAATTGCATCTATTATGAGCAGCACCCAGATATTCCCCTGTCACATGATCGTGATCCCTCACGCGCAAATCGCTCATACTGAAAGCAGCGAGGCATATATGACACTCAGAGGCATTATCAAAATTCTGTTGCTCTTCAAGGCTTAAATCCATGGGTTTAGGATTGGAATACACATCGATGACGTCATCAGCAATTGATTTCAACTGTTTGATAAAGTCATCGACGGCATTTGGACCTCTAAAGAGAAAGAATTTTGACATTGACTCGTCATGTCTACATACCACCTTCAAGGCAATAGACATTGCTTCATGCTCTTGAACGGTTTGGGTCCAGCTCGAGCTGCTTGAGGGCTCGCAAGAGTGAATCTTCGCCAGAACAGATTCAATATCTGCGTATATAACAAATGGCACAGGAACGCTCTTGGAGAATGCTTTAAATTCAAGGTATTCATCCTGTTGAGGCATTTTAAGCAGTTGGCATTTCCCACATCTTAATCGGTGCGTTTCCAGAGCCTTTTCATTGGTGCATCTCTTGAGGCATGCCTCATATGTCCATATTCTATGTTGGTATTTAGTAACTTGACTCCTTACAAGCCTGGACAAGTCTTTAATGAGGCAGTAGTGGGACTTTTCCCCCTGCTCAATATATAACAGATTGGTACGGTGCTGCTTCTTTTCAGCTGTTTGGTATAGAGAAATAATGTTCTCATTCTCCTCCTCTATACCGAACACTGAAATGGATACTCCGTTGTTCTGCTTTTCAAAGCATTCAATTTGATGGATGGGTGTCGGAAATTCGATACCTTCATAATTGAATGCTTTGAAAAGCAGATCAAGGGGGTATACTGTGGTTCTATAGCCAAGACGTTTAACAGGGTATTTAGAGGCAAGCATGCACCATGCGAAGCAGTAATTGTCTTCATTCTTTATGTTTATGACTGCATGTTTTTTCGCAATTTTCTGCGGTAGTTCAATGTATGAACCTGCGTGTAAAGGATCGTAGTGTGTAAAGCCCATCACCAGGCTGAGTATCTTTAACAAGGACTTCGATGATGCTCCCCCCTCAAATTTAGAAATGTTTTCCAAAATATCCCCCGCAATTGAAGAGAAGATCTGATTGAGATCGCTTGACGGAAGAATCAGTACAGGCTTAGAATTAAAGCCAGTGGAGAGACTCTTCTCTTCATCAGGTTTGTGGATTAAATATTCAAGTTCCATGGAACAATGCATCTTTAATCCACAAATGCTTCTCTGCAAAACGATTTCCACTTCTTTAATAATAAGCTCCTTGCATTCATCTAAAAAGACTCTGGGCTGGAGTATTTTTAATGTATTTTCTATTCTACTATTAAAAATACGTCCCTTGAACGCCGATTGGATGGTATTGCATTCAAGTCCCTGGCAATTACTAGCACTAACCTTGGCTTTTTTGATTGTAAGCTGCTCGCTCTCGTCCGATGCCGGTCCTCTCTTTCCATTCATATGTTCTACATCATTGGATGATGATGAGGAGGTTGACGGTGCAGCGGCTTCATCGTTTGCATATGAGGAGATCGATGGTGCAGCGGCTTCATCGTTTGCGTCTGAGGAGGTCGATGGTGCAGCGGCTTCATCGCCGCCGACTGAGGAGGTTGATGGTGCAGCGGGTACAACTTCCTCCAGAGTGTCGAATGATGAGGAGGCGGTCGGTGCAGCGGTCGAGTCTTCACCAATCTCCGATGATGCTGACTCCTGTGTTGCTAGATCCATAGACTGGCTTCCAAGGTCACCCAGATCATTTCCTGGAATAATAATAATAATAATAATAATAATAATAATAATAATAATAATAATAATAACAATAATATTAATAATATAGAATGTGTAAAAGAAGTTCATAAAATGTTGAAAAATTCTTACCATTCAGTGGTTGCTGCATGTATGGGGCAGAGCCCCACCACTGCTGATTTGGTGTAGGGAATGCGTGGGGTGCATAGGGTGCGTAATGAACAATACCGCCTCCGAAATAAAGTCCACTTCCTGGATATAATAACAATATTAATAATAATATAGAATGTGTAAAAACAAGAAGCTCATAAAATATTGAAATTCTAACCGTTCGGTGCTTGCTGCATGCATGGGGCAGGGCCCCAGCCCTGCTGATTTGGTACCAGGAAGTTCTGGAAGCCTAGGGGTGGCGGTGCAGCGGTCGCGAAGCCTGCTGGTGCAACGGTTACGAAGCCTGGAGGTACCGGTGCAGCGCTCGCATGTTGACCGATGCACCTTCCGAAATATGGTCCACTTCCTGGAAATAATAATAACAATATTAATAATAATATAGAATGTGTAAAAGAACTTCGTAAAATGTTGAAAAATATACTTACCGTTCGGTGCTTGCTGCTTGTATGGGGCAGGGCCCCACCCCTGCTGATTTGGTACCAGGAAGGTCTGGAAGCCTGGGGGTGGCGGTGCAGCGGTCGCGAAGCCTGCTGGTGCAACGGTCGCGAAGCCTGGAGGTACCGGTGCAGCGGTCGCGTGTTGAGCGATACCGCCTCCGAAATAAAGTCCATTTCCTGGAAAAAATAAATAATAATAATAGTATAGCATGTTTAAGTACAGAGTTCTTAAGAATTTACACGCTATACGTGAAAAAATACATGTTTTAAACACCCGTGTGAAAAATACATAGCATTCTGGGAGACC
This sequence comes from Deroplatys truncata, assembly GCA_030765065.1. Classification (NCBI taxonomy): domain Eukaryota; kingdom Metazoa; phylum Arthropoda; class Insecta; order Mantodea; family Mantidae; genus Deroplatys; species Deroplatys truncata. Next base: position 241,242 of record JAUKNL010000032.1, read on the forward strand.
GAAAGAGTAATGTGACTGAATATTGGGTGAGAAACTCCCCTTAAATATATCCTTTTCTCCTTATACAATCCAGAACTCTATGCTATCGTAGGTAGGGCTTTGTGTGCTAGAAACCCCAATGAATGTCTACTATTAAATAATTTTTTAGTTACAATTGCTCAAACGCCAGTCTGTAAATTCCTACCGTACGAGTGTTGCTGCATGTATGGGGCAGAGCCGCCTCCATGATGATTTGGCCCCATGAAGGCTTGGAAGCCATGTGGTGCCGTTGCAGCGGTCGATGGATGGTCGATACCAAAATAAAGTCCACTTCCTGGAAATAATAATAATAATAAAGAATATGAACAAGAAGTTAATATGAATTGTTACATTACTTTTTTAAAACTCTGAAGAATGCTTACCATTCGGGTGTTCGGGTGCCTGAATCATTACGGTATTTGATGAGCAATCCTGCAACCGGCGGCGGGTATCCTGCTGGAACTGGATGTACGCTTCAGTTATGTTAGCAGAACTGAAGGCTGAAAACGCAATTAATTTACGCGTTAGATTTTTATTTATTTATTTATTAAAGAAAAGTTATATTATTAAGTTAATTTCCTTTATTGCGAATAGTTTATACAGGGAAAATGTCGATGTATTTTAAACACCTGAGAAATTTTTATTACAAATAAAGCAAGTGTATTTCACGACACAATCATGGAAAATATCTCTTTAACATGATGGAAACAGGCTGAAAGTTTTTACTAAATAAATGCACGAGAGGAATGAAACATTCACAGTGAATGTTCGACCAGTGCATGCAAACAGGAAGTCCACGGCTCGATTACCGTCGGTTACCCCCGGAAGAATATTTATACAGAACATTTTTATTCGATTAATTGTATTTTCTCTAGAAAGGAATATAATTCACTTTGTGAAAACACGTATTTAAATATCCGGAATAATAATTACTCAACAAGATGAATACTTAACTAAACTGTTCACATTTTTTTGAAAATTCACCTGTCTAGCTATTAACTTTTAGAATGCTCAGCTATTCGCCTATAAATACCATACATTAAAAACAAGAACGCAAATATAAGTTAAATGTACAGAGAAATAATTTAACTTTTAAAAGTAAATGAAGTGTTTTGTTACAACTTACCAGACATGATGTTCGTTGAAATTTCACTTTGAATGAGAAAAGTTTGCAGAGGCCTTAGCTCGTTGATTTCAGCGGAGAAACTGTAAGAATTCCCGATGAAGCAGCATTTTTATAGTGTTCTTTTGCAATATAAAAATGTATGCGTGAAAGTTTAAGATATATAATACAACGATTTTGATTGGCTACTCCAAAAATTCGAGAAGAAGGAGAGGGAAATGCTAGCCTCGCACAGTGGCATTTCGTAAGCAAGCCTAAACCTGTTATGGGGAAATCCATCGATCACGCCACCTCACCGTAAGGGAAATGTTTCTGCATATGACGCTAGAAATAAAAAATATATTTTATTTTTTGCATTTACCGCTAAAATTCATTGTTAATTATTGTTACATTACCAAAATAATCACAGGGTGAAAATAATGCATTTTTTCTGTTGATATAATTTTCCTCGAACCAGAGACCTTTCGATTGTGAATAGACACGTCACAGATGTTTAAAAAAAACCTTATGCTATGTGATGGCTTTAGAATTCTATTCTCTATGCATTACCACGGGGAAAACGAATAGCGAGTTACCACTTGAGAAAAGTTAAAAGTATTTGAAAATTTAAACCAATATCAAAAAAATCTGATGTGTTACACTCACATGACTTTCTCTACTCTTGTACAAACTATTTTTACAAACACTTATTCCCCATATGCTTCATGTTAATCGATATATCGAGATGTCAATGTTATTGGTAATTTTCATGTCGATACAAGGGGAATATGGTAGGTTGTAAGCGATAGTCAAATATTTTAACGCTGGTTGCTATGTGGCGCATCCCATTCTCTTTGCATGTCCAGGACATAAAAACAAGAATAACGAATTTGAGAAAAAGTATAAGTATTGGAAAATTTAAGGGAATAACAAGCAATATCTCGAAAACGGTTTACTCAACAACAAGAATGTATATGATATAAATTATGTATTTTAACGCGCACTCCATTTTTTGTAGTAAAAGTTTGTCTATCTCTTATGCTTTACCAGTTTTGCAAAAGTCGTTCAGAATGAAGAATACTTTTGGAGGCATTCCCTGAAAATTCGAGATATACATTTCAATTCTCATTACAATATCTTAAACATATAATATTTTATTCAATATCGTTAGAGTTATTTTTGAGAAAATTAAAATTTTCGAAAAAATGTTCCATGTAAAGGATAGTCTGGTGTGAGGCATTTTCTTTAAAACCTTTGTGTCGCATCTCTGGAAGATACTGAACCTAAATACCAAGTTTGGTGTTTTATCCGTCTCTTCGTTTCTGAGTTATGCTTCACAAGCACACTCGCAGACAGCCATGCTTTTTTTTCGGATTCAGAGGGTCTCAAAACATGTATTTCCGGTAAAATCTCGGTATCGATTTTTTTGGGTGGAATACAACACTTCCTCTACTTACTATACGTAGTAGAGAAAGTAAAAACTCATTCGCAAATACTTAATGTCGCAAAAATATTACTTGAAATGAATTTTTGTGTGTGTATTAAGTTTATATTTAACATGCTGGAATATTCAAAAAATATCTCTCGAATGGATGAGGTATTTAAAAGCGTTCTCGTCCTTTGTTTACTAAGAGAATAAGCCAATCTTTTTAAATGAAATAAATTAAGAGTAACGAGGATTGTTTAGGATAGGCTCCATATTTCATTATTTATTTAGAATTAAACAAATGCTATTAGTCGTAATAGTTATACACGCGTAATAATCACGCACATACGACAGCAAGCAAATGCGCAAGGCAATTCATATACAATTAATTAATAAAAAATATTTAATTGTTTTCATCGATCAGCGAGAGCCTTATTTATTTTTAATAGCGTATGTAATATTTAACTATAATGTTAACCGTATTTATTTTATTTTTAATAACATATGTAATATTCACCGTTCTGATTAGTTTTTACTCTCGCCAAATCATATTTCTTTGTTTAACATACCGAAAAAAATCAGTTTAATTTTTGATATCATGCATGCAATTCTTGTATGTGAGTATTTAAATAATGACAAAGATACAATCGAATGTTTAAGTACAGAACCTATACAGTATACGTTTAATTATAATTATAATAGTGCTTCTCACCGTTTCATATTCCTAACGCTTGAGTCATATTCAATATTTTATTGAAGGAAATAAGAGCTATGAAACTTAATCATTAATAACCTTCATGTAGAATTTATATTAATTATCGGGGAAAATTGTTTTGTGGTAAGCTTAAAACATGACTAGACTTAGTTTTCCACGGTTTGTGATGGAATTTCTGCACAGAGGAAGCCATTAAGAAATTCTATTGTATCGTTAATAGTTATTTACCCAGAGGGTCTGTGGTTTTTCAGAGCACTTAGGATGTTTAATGAAGGGGAAACGTCTGCCATTGTCCACTAATGGCTCTATACAGGACCCTGTTTTGCATTCTTCAAACCCTCTTAAGATGTTTAATGACGTGGAAGCGTCTGCCATTGTCCTCTAATGAGTGTCTACATGTCTTCTTCCGAGAAGTCCGCAGGCGTTCTTCAGGGTTGTACAGCATATTTCTTTCAAGCAGGGTACGCAAGTGAATAATTCGTTGAATTTCTCAAAGTTCGCTACGTCTTTAGAAAGAACATTTAAAAACGAATATCAAATTTATATTTGAGGTCCTCGCGCATGTTTCGAATTTCTTGTAAGGAGAGAGAGAGAGAGGGAGAGAGAGAGAACATTTAAAAACGAATATCAAATTTATATTTGAGGTCTTCGCGCATGTTTCGAATTTCTTGTAAGGAGAGGTAGAGAGAGGGAGAGAGAGAGTGAAGGTTCTGTATGGAGAGAGGGAGAGTTTACGTGTTGGAGACGAAGTCTGTTTTTGATATTCCCTGCTCTGTATTTTTCCTCGAATGTCTCTACCTATATACATTTCTATTGAAAATGAGTGAGATAGCTCTAGGTGCGCAAGTCAATTACATTAATTAATAAAAAATATTTAATTGTATTCATCGATCAGCGAGAGCCTTATTTATTTTTTAATAACGTATGTAATATTTAACTATAATGTTAACCGCATTTATTTATTTTTTTAATAACATATGTAATATTCACCTATAATGTTAACCGAATCGTTTTATTTTTAATAGCATTTATAATATTAAACTATAATGTTAACCGTGTTTATTTTTTTCATAATCAATTCCTCCGGAATTATAACGAGACAATACGAACGCACCTCGCATGTTAAACGAGTATTATTTAACTAAAATGTTAATTCGCCTTTATTTTTTTTCCGGAATCATATTTCGCTGAATTATATAGAGTTAAGATGGCCGCCTTGCGCGCACCTTGAGTTTAAATATGGCGAATTCACAACTTTCGGATATGACCACCAGGGGCGCCGTGAGGAAACCCTCGCTGGTTCAGAGAGAAAAAACCAGTTTCACTCATATTACCACCTGGCGCGCTGGTGTAGGTTGCGAACTGAAACGCGAGTGGAGGGGGTGCCGTAGTCGACTTGTCACTACACTGGCCGAGAGTCGTTCACACCAGTCTGGCGCTCCATGAAGGAAAGGGCTGCGCGCGGGTTTTCAGCGAAATTATCACACGATAACGACTGTCACGGCAACTCTGTCCTTTCAGCTATGGATTCATCTAAGTGTTGTAATATTCTTATAAATCCAAAATATATTTTCCCTCAAAAGTAGAATTAAATAAATGTTATTACTCGTAATAATTATACACATGCTACCACACATATACGATGACGAACAGTTGCGCGCGAGTCAATCACATTAATCAATCAAAAATACTTAATTGTTTTCATCGACCGACCAGCCGCGTTTCATTAGAAGTGTAATTTGTGGACATTAGTAGATGTAAAAATGGGGGTTTAGAAGCAGGTGCGCAAGTCAATTCATATACAATTAATCAATCAAAAATACTTAATTGTTTTTCATCGATCGAGAAGTATCGTTTCATTAGATATGCAATGTTAGGACATTAGTAGTAATATGAAGGCGATTCTTTTTTTTAAATAATGTTTTATGCATGGACGAACATTATCTAATTGATTGACACAATTATGTACTCAAGCGATTTGCCGATGTGCGGCAGGCATCGAGAATCGCATTCCCTACCCCACACACCTTACCAGGGGCGGGGGATTTGGACAGGACGCTATGAGAGCAGGGTGACGTCGCCAGCGTCACGCACCGAGAACCCCCACATATCCGCAGGGAACCAATCACACGGCAGAGATTTATACAAGTCACAATGAGGGGGGCGGGAATGTATCCACCGTATAGGCACAATACACACTCTCCCAACTATCCACAGGGAACCAACCAGACCACAAAGGGGAGGGAGGGAGGGGGCGGGGCCACCGGCACGCGACCAGACCACATGGGGGAGGGGGGAGGACCTGCCGGCACAGACCCTGTCGGCATTAAATAAGCCCACAAAGGGAGGGGGCGGGGCTAGCGGCACGCGCTACCAGGCGGCATCTAAGCCCTCAAAGGGAGGGGCGGGGCTTGTCGGCATAGAACAAAGAACCTTATCAGATGGCGGCATATCCTTTGTGAGCCAGAGTCGCTATTTATTTTACTACTGAAGAGGAAGAACGAGGTGATGGTATCGAGTAGGGTTGGGGAAAGGGGTGCACCCTGCGTTGTGGACCCTGCAGTTTAAGGTGGGTACGTTGTTCGTTCCGACGAAGACGGTGCACTTGGCGTCGGATGCGTTGGCATCCACCTTTGAAAGTTCGAAGTTGATGCTGATGACGTCGGCGTTGGAGACGCACGCTTTGACGGTGATGGTCTTGAACCTGTCGAAGCGGCGCGACTCATGTGGGTGGATATGATTTCGAATTTTGCTTCATCAGCGAAGCTTCCGTCTCTGGCGAGGGAAAAGGCGACGTCGATGGCGATCCTCATGGAGACGTTGTTGCCGACGTCGAAGGCATCCGTGCGGAACATGCCTGGCTTAGTTTTCTGTATCTCGCATGAACCTGGGCCCGAAGGTGACAAATCCAGAGGCGGTACGTTGCTCTCCGAGGAAGACGAGTTAAAACGGCTGTTGATTGAGTTTGTCGACGAGATACTGCGGGTAGTCGTTGTACCTCGTGGGCAAGAAGTAGTCTTGTCCATCAATGCTGACGACGAGTCTTCGTCCAAACTTGGTGCGAACGGCTCTGATAACATCGACGAGGTACGGGTCGTTCTCGCGGAGATCTCTCAGCGAGGAAGCGGCGAAGCCGGAACCGGAGGCGTCACCCCTGAGGTTCAGCTCCTCGATGGCGTCGAGGTTGTCGACCTGGCGCAGCGTATATCTGGATTCGGGCGCCGGCAGGTCTGCGTGTTCGTAAGCGTCTTCGCGCAGAGGGCCTCTGGAGGAGTCTGGGGAGCGGGACTGCTGCTGGCGCGATTGACCCCTCTGGCGAGTCGTGCCGACGTGTCCACTGCGTGGCATGGGTGACGTGCTGGAACTATCGCTGCTGCTGCTGCAACGGTTGGCAATGACGTCGCTGCGAAAACCTTGCATGGTAGTTTAGGAAGTGCTCGACTTGGGCGTTCAGCTCCCTCAGGTCTCGGTACACTCCGACCTGGCAGCGGGCGCAGCAGAAGGACCTTCGGTAGCGTATGCTGCAGGAGCAGACGCTGTGGAAGCAGTGCGAGCAGTGGTAGATGGGGCAGGGTAGCAGCATGATCCGCTCCTCCGACGACTGTGAGGATGGCCGAGCAGAGCTGCAGATATATAGCGAGGAGTCCATGGGAGTGGCGAGGAGAAGGAAGGTCGGTTGCGTGACTGGAAATGGTAATCCGATGCATTTTTTTATCTGCGTCTCGCCGTCATCCGGCGGGAAGTTGTTTATGTTTCTTCGGCCGCGTGCGATAACCATGTAACCATCTGCAATGCCGCCCACATCCCGTCTGGCGCCGCGCATCGCATCCCATCAGGCCTTCCTCCCCGCATCCGGTGTTGGCAAAGGTTGAGCCGCGAGAGGGGGCGGTCGACGCATCAGCTCGTCGCGGAAGCGATGTCCGCTTGCATCTTCTCGACCGCTGCGAGGAACGTCTTGGGACTGACGATAGAGCCGCAGCGCGGGTCGTTGGGCGACACGAGGCGCGTGTGAAGGATGATCGTGGTGCCGTTCTGACGCTCCATCTTCGCGCGATCGATGGCCTCCTGTATGAGCCTGGCTCCGATGTGATACGAGATTTCGTAGAAGGCTCTGGGAGTGGCGACGAGGGAAAACCTGGTGAAGTGGGAAAGGTTCATGTCGCCGAAGAAGTACTCTTCGGTGAGGGCCACGTGAAGGGCGTAATTCTCGAAGGTCGCCACCAGCAGGCGCATCTCCCCCTCGTTGTTCTTCAGGTGGCGGTAGAGCTCGCCGACGAGTCTGGCGAGGCGCTCCAGAACGCTCCACTCCCATTCTGTGAGGGAAATGCTGGCGTCGGCGGTGGTCTCGACGACGGCCGTTGGCACGCCGAATATCGGCTTGAGGAGAACGGAGATCTCCGGCGCGACCGCGTGCCTCTGCCTCTCTCGGGTGGGTTTCTGGTAGTAGGAGTTGACGATGGGAGATAGGGCCATGAGCTCGTGCCATTCCTCGGCGGAGCTAAGCTCGACGACGGCGGAATCTCCGCACCTGGATAGGGCGATGACCGCGTTGTACGGCGGGTAGGCGGAGTAGCCGACGCGCACGAACTTGGTCTGCGCTCGGTTGACGAACAGGACGTTGGAGAACGGACCCATGATGGCCGGTCGGAAGCGAAAGGCCACGGCGGCAGCAGCGGCGCGGTGGCGACGGGGGGAACGGGTCTGGCCTCCTCCTCCGAGGCCGGCATCGGTTTAGGTGGACCAACGCCGTTCTCCTCCTCCTCCTCCTTGACCTTGCAAGCCTTCTTCTTCGACATGGACCTGAAACGAGAAGAAAAAAAATGAAAGCAATGTTCCCAAAAGAAAAAAAGCCTTTTTTACCGAACGATAAAAATAAAGAGGTACTTACATGTTTCTTTCTTTTCGTTCCGATATGCCGAAAGTCTGCGCGTCGACTGGAGGCCCGGTGGATGCTTTACCGTATTTATACTGCGCCGTCGTCGTCATCGTCGTCGGGCGTTGTCTTCTAGAACGATAGAAAAAAGAACACGTTGAGAACGAAGTCATGAGAAAAAAAAGCAACATTTACAAGATAAAAAAACAGGGGGTTGGGAAAAAGAGGGAAGCGATGCCAGACATCATGTGGAAACAAAACTACCCACGTGCAGAGGTTCGCAGCGCTGATATCTGCCTGCGTCCTTGCAGCTTGCGAGGCGCACGTTTCGGAAAGCGTTTAGGATGAGGCTATCGTTGTAGGCGAAGTTGGATATCTTGAATTTTGACAGAAAGTCGCGTTCCGGAAGATGACGGCAGCGATGCTGGAGATAGGAAGCCACGTAGTGTCCGCAGGTGGCGGATCGATGCCCTTACAGGCGACGGGTGTTGTGACGCTAATTGGTCCCGCAGGATCGATGCAGAAAGCAGGAAATGGTGATTGAGAGAGGGGGTAAACCGTAGCTGTCGAAGTAACTTCCGCGTCCGTCTCGGGAGATGTAGATGCCCACCCAGTGCTTTCCAGGAGGCGTGCTGGGATCAGTGTTGACGACGAAGACGGCGGGAAGCCGGGTGGGGGACCTTGCCGGTAGCATGTCGGAGGGGAAGACTCCAGTGAAGTGCGGGCACTTGGATAGGATGCGATGAATCTGATGCGTGTTCATGACACGAGCACGGATCTGTTCTCGTCGACTTCCACGGTGCGATGCATCTCCGATAAGACAAGCAGGTTGATGGATTCTGTGAGCTGCGACTCGAATCCGATGCTTATAGAGAGAGTGCCGTGATGGGAGCCCGAGATGTAGCCCTTGTTGCCCGAAAGGTCCGGGGTGAGGTCGAAGGCGAGTATGGTGTATCCTTGTTGATAATCGGACCTCGAGATGGTGTGCCCTTGTTCTTCAGGTAGGTTCCGAGACCGTCCTGCAGGGTCTGATAGCATCTCAAGTACCTCGATTTGGCAAACTTGGGTTAGAGAGGATGGGTGGGAACGGGGCGACCGTTGACGTACACTTGAAAGTAGTAATTGTTGAAGTGCTGAAAGTTGTAGGGATTCTTCTGAACGTGACCCGTGTAGGCTGTGTCGGACACGAGCGAAATCGTATTTCTGGAGGTACTGAACCTTGTGACGCTAATTCCAGTTCGCCATTTTTGTGGCGCGACTTCGCCTATCCTAAGAGGCTGTGTCCCATCTCTTCTTCAGTTTAGTGGCGAGATGGAGCACCAGGAGTTCGTCACAAATATTGTTGCCTGGATAACCTAGCCGCGATCCAGGATTCGTGTACCTGTGGATTTCATTATTGTGCCACATAACAGTATGGCCAAGAAATGAAATTAGAAACTTCAAACTGCTATATTTTGTGCAACTTTAAAAACAATAAAATAAATATAGACAAAAGATACATATTTAAATTCACATTTATATAGCAAACCAGAATTTAACTTTAGTAAAATTCCTGTAAATGAACTAAGAAAATACATTTAAAAAGAAGAAATGAAAATTAACATAATATAATTCCTGCATATAGTATACGCAATTCGGGTGGAAGCATTAATAATACTTTTGCACAACCCAGGTTGAAGAAGATATTTAGTATATTTGTTACGTAATTTTTATTTACTTAAAAATTAGTTGTTTTAAGGAGTTTGCAACACGCTTTGGGCGTCGGTTTAATTTGTTGATTACGTAATATGCTGCTACGCTGATTTTAAGATGTAATTTTGTTGTTACACTCCAAGTTTTACACTATAATATTTAACTTTGTTATTAAAACTGCTTCTATATTATTTTTGTTTGAATTTGCCTCGGCTGCGTCAGTAATATTTGTAGAGTCATGTATCTTAGGTAGGGTGCGGTATGACAGTAATTGTAGACATCACAGAATTTAAGTTTTTTTAAATTCACTTCTTTTATTAATCCTGGCACATTTTTATAAAGCACTACACTTTTTAAGAGCTGTGAGAATCTTTAATATTTTCACTTAGCGCGTATACATATTTTACGATTCACACGTAACATTTCTGTAGAGAACACATCTTCCATCTGGTCACTGCCAAGGTTTGCCAGCAACTGAACATTATTTCAAACGTTAAACCTGTAAGCTTCGGTATTTCAAGTCTGTGATTGGCTAATTCTAGTCCAATAGAATATCTGCATTTTACTTAAAGCTTTTCTTTGCTGATGATTGGCTAATTTTAAACTGTAACAGAATTTACATTATCGTTGCTATAATCATGACTAGTAATATTCAAACTCTCAAACTCATTATTGCCACAAGGTTACCTCATTATTACCTCATTGTTAGCAACTTAAAACTTATTATTCTCACAGCTCTTGCATTATTAAAGTATGTAATGTATTCACATAACATTAATAAAACATGTTTACAATAAAAATAAGCATTTGCAATGAATGTTACACACAATTTAAATAATTATTACATACACGCTGTTTCAAGGCGGGCTGTTATTGAATTTACTTACTATAAAATACAATTAAAATTATTTAAGTATTAAAATACTGCCTCAAGGTTGGGGAACGTTATCGTAGAACCAACATTGCTATACATATTATAGAGTTTGTGTTCTTTGCGCTAAAGGCTATTACGTAGTACAGCTTTAACTACCTGAAGAGCGGCTCCTATTGTGTATATCTACACTAAAACTATCCTAAAATGCATAAGATAGTCCTGGCCAGTCTATTTACATTCACACCTAAATAATATTTAAAGGAATAAAAGAAACATTTCTAGTGCTATACTCATGCACATGTCAATGAAAAATATAGACAATTGCACACACATACACACACACACACACTTCTAGAACAAAAGAGTCAACACCGTCTCTCTATACTTGGCGTAATTTTTGTCTTTAAAACCGTAGACTGGCCTGGAGCTATCAGAATCATGGATTCCTACCTTACTCTGTTGCTACCGAACACATACCACAAGTATTTCACCACTTTTCTTTCCCGATGTGCTCTAAGCACTGCAACTGTCGTTAGCAGGACCCAAACCCACCATGTACAGGGGCTTCAAATGTTTTCCGATGGACCAAGGGGCGTAGAGGAAGAAGGGGAAGAAATGTCTTCTCGACTAGCCATGCCTGGCTATAGCCAACAGCAAGTGCCAGATCGTTTCAAAGGTTATATTTACTTCTGTGTATGCTCGTATATTTCAGCGACCTGGCTCTAAGAGGAAAGAAGACGAAACTAAATAATTTTCTCTTTACTAGATCTATTGAAGCGAAATAAATTAACATTTTCGTTACATAATATGCTGTTCAAAAGTCAACTATTACACTCTTTATGCGGGTGCTACACAAGTTTAAGACTCAGTACTCTTCTTGAGAAGCAAGATTCGCATAATGTATATCTTGTTTTTAACGTTTGTAGGTTAATAATAAATAATAATAGTATGAATAATAATACTTTCATAATTATCACCAATAGAACGTTCGGCGCGTACTCCGAGGGTGTTTATTACCTCGAATATAAATTCGTTTTGCTTTTTAATTGTCATAGATATCTATCACAAAGTTTAGCGCTAAGTGTGTAGTTCCATACAGTTTGCACATTCAGTTCTGATAATATTCAACTAATGTTTTCAAAACATGGAAGCAAAAGTAATATTAATAGCAAACTGTTGAAGCAATTTGGAAACAATCAAGTGCAGCATTAAATTTTCTTCAAAATGAGATTTTGCTTTTGTTACTGAAAAGCGAATAAAGATTGTTTTGTTTGAAACATAATTCCCCTTACACACATACTCACAAGAGAAAGGAAGAAAAAACGTGCCTGCCAGTCGTATAGTGGACGTAGAGTAAAAACACCTATGTAGGTGTTGTATCCAAAAGGAGAAAATGTTAATAGATACGAGGAAACAACGTTTAGCGCAAAATATACAGTTTCTATATAGCTATTTTATTCGGTTAAGATAACATATAAGCTAAATTTTCAAAATAGTGACCCCAAAGTGTTAATGCAGACAGGTTGATGTGCTTTTGTTGCAATTGTTTCATTTGAAAGCACCCTATTTTGAAAATTAAATTGCTTTCAAGTTACAAATCTGAAGATGCCGCCCCCAAAAAGACTTTGTATTACAATTCACTTTCCAAATACTTAAAATGCTTCTCTTCTCTGGTCTAGAATGGAATGGGATGTGTAACGGAGGGGACTCGACCCTGATCCAGTGAGTGAGGATATTCAGTTTGTGCCCCTCGAAGGTTTGCTCCCGGGAGGGAGGGACGAGGTGAGAGACACCGGGCGACCGTAATCAGGAGTGACGGCACAGCAATGACAAGGTTCCTAAAATTACCAGATTGAGACGCCCTGACAGTCGCGCAGGCAAACCGGGGACCCCACCCCACACAGAGGGTCCAACGTCCCCCAAGAAGCGGTCCGTATACCTTGGCAACCAGCTGAAGACCGAGAGACGATAAGGTTCCACAGAGAGCATCCTTTTTCTCTGCCACGCCGCACCGGAATACCATCGCCGACACTTCGAACCCTGAAACAGACCTAACGGGATTAAGGATGAATGAAATGAGGAATGGAACGATATTCGGCGGCTGAGAGAAATCATATCAGCATTCGCCTGACGACCCGGGAAAACTCTCGAAAAAGAAAACCGTGGGTCACATTGGGCGGTAGCCGGTAAGCGAACTAGGAATCTCCTGAATGCGAGTTGCACGCGTTACCGCGGCGCCACCTGGACACAGACTGGAAGATCCGTAGTTCAAATCTCGGCTATGGCATTGAATTTTCAATCTGATTCTATCTTTCCAGCCTTGTCCTACACACGGCTTGAGTGAAAGAGCCTTCTTGTTAATTGAGATGAACTGCCAATACAAACTTCCTTGTAAGTATAAGAAGAATGCAGTAGCTCAAACGATAGTCAGATTTTTATGTGGTGTCTTTGAAACTCCACGCTCTTTGCGTTACCACGAGAACAAACCAACGTGTTGCATTCACATAACTTTCTATTCTCACCATTTTACAAATCTTTTTCTCTAAATCTCATTTTTCTGTCTACTTCTTATAATCCAGATAAACTTGCAAATCACATTTAGCTCATCTGTGTGTTGTGTGGGTCTGCCTCACATTCTAGAGGTCCCGACTTAGAATCTCGGTTAAAGTGAAATACCTGGGTAAACTTTTTTCCAGGGTTTCTTCTTATCCTGAGAAGATGAGTGGGCCCATTTGAGCATCATTTTAACCATTTCGTTCATTCACCGTCCGTAATTGCCTAACCGGTTAAAGGAATTTAATTAAATAGCAAAAGAAAAAGTTCACATTTACACGTTTCGTTGTAGTATATGTAGATAAAGCGATAGTCACATTTTCAAAAAGCAGGTCACTACGTGATGCTTTGAAATTCCATGCTGTTTGTATGACCGCGAAAAAAACAAAACGAATAGCGACTTCTCAGTTACAAAAAGTATTCAAACTAATAACAAAAAATATCTGGGAAATAATTAATCTCACAAAATGTATGTATAACAAACTCTGTGCTTTAACGGGGTCTGCATTTCTTGGTTAGCAAAACTTTGTCCAATCTTTTAGAGTTTACCAATTATACAAAAGTCATTCAGAATGAAGAAGACTTGAAAGGCTCTTCTCAGTAAGTTCAAAATATATATTTTGTTTGTCATGAATATATTTTAAACAGAGAGCATTGTAAACAAAATCATTAGAGCAATTTTTAAGAAAATAAATTTCGAAAAGTTTTCCATGTAAAGGGTATTTCACGACGGGGGAGCTTTTCTTGAAAATCCTTGTCACATCTTTGAAAGATGCTGAACTTAAATATCAAGTTTGGTATTTAACCGACTTTTCGCTTTGGATTTATGTTGTTCACAGACACGCAGGCATATGGAGCTTTGGCTTTAAAATATGTGTTGCATTCACATGATTTTGTCTACTCACTCTTCTACAAACTATTCTTACAAAGCTTATTTTGCATCTATATCATGTTAATACCGATAAACATTCATCACTTATTTTCACAATTCGTTGTATGTATAACCAGAACACATTAAGCTAAAGCGATAGCCAAATCCTTCAAAGCTGATCGCTATGTGACAGCTTTGGATTGGTTGGCTACGGAAGGGACTCGGCACTGATCCATATAGTGAATATTGTGCCTACGCCCCACTAGGGGACGTCTCCGGGAGGAAGGATGAGGCGAGACAAGACACCGGGCGTCCGGAACTAGGGGTGACGGCACAGGAATGGCAGAGTCCCTAAGTTTTCAGACAGAGACTCCCTGTCATACGGACAGGCAGATCGGGGACCTCACCCAGCACAGTGGGGGTCCAACGCCCCTTAAGGAAGTTAGGATACTCCCGACAGCCAGTTGAAATCCAGGGACGAGAAAGTCACAAAAAACATTCTTTTCCCCTGCCACACTGCACCTAAACACCATCGCCGACACTTCCAACCCTGAAAGAGACCAACGGATGAAACATGAAGGGAAATTAGAATGGAGATGAAATGGAAGTTCAGGAAATTCGGAGATGTGAGAATCCTTCCCAGCACTCGCCTGGCGACCCGGTAAAACCCCCCGAAAAAACCCATGGGTCAGGAAGGTCAGCCACGACCTCCGGAATGTGAGCCACAGAGGTGATAACTTTGAAATTCTGATCTCTTTGTATGAACACGAGAAAGAAAGAAAAACAATAGCTATTTGCAGTTGAGAGAAGTATAAAGTATTTGAAAATTCCAACTAATAACAAAGAAAATTTCAGAATAAGTAAAATATAAAAGTTATTTGACATAAAATAAAAATGTTATTTTATATAAGTTTTATGCTTTAACAAGATCTACATTTGTTGTGCAGTAAGATTTTGTCTCTCTCTTACGATTTACTAATGATCAACAGTCATTCATAATAAAGACTAATTTACAGACCATTCCTAGAAAATAAAAATATACATTCTATTTATCATGAAAATAGCTTATACGTATTTTAATCAAAATCTTTGGAGCCATTTTTGAAAGAATAAAGCATTTCAAAAAATGTCCAATGTAAAGGGTGGTTCGCAGTGGGGGATTTTCTTTAAAATCTCAGTGTCGCAATTCTTGGAAGAAGTTAAACTTAAACACTAAGTTCGGTTTCTAACCAACATTTTGCTTTTGAGTTATGCTGTTCGTGGACACACACGCACGCACGCACCCAACCACACCCACACACACGGACCATTTTCTAAAATAAGTTCGTTGGATTCAGGGGGTAACAAACGTGATTTCTGGTGAAATTACGGCATGGAATTTTTAGGTGGAAACACAATACTTTCTTTGCTTACTGTTGCTACGTAGTAGAGAAAGTAAAAATGCTTACTTTAGATTAAGGGATCTCAAAATTGGTATTTCCGTTGAATCTCGTTATTCAATTTTTGGGAGGAACGCAATACTTTCTCTACTTATTGTAACTACGTAGCAGAGAAAGTAAAAATGCTTTCTTTGGATTCAGGGAATCTCAAAACGCGTATTTCCGTTCAATCTCGTTATTAAATTTTTGGTTGTAATACAATACTTGCTCTACTTACTGTAATCACGTAGTAGAGAATGTAGAAATGCTTTCTTTGGATACAGGGAATCTCAAAACGTGTATTTCCGTTGAATCTCGTTATTCAATTTTTTGGGGAACACAAAACTTTCACTATTTACTGTAACTACGTAGTAGAGAAAGCTAAAATCCTTTCTTTGGATCCAGGGCATCTCAAAACGTGTATTTCCGTTGAATCTCGTTATTCAATTTTATGGGGAACACAAAACTTTCACTATTTACTGTAACTACGTAGTAGGGAAAGTGAAAATTCTTTCTTTGGATCCAAGGAATCTCAAAACGTGAATATCCAGTGAATCTCGTTATTCAGTTTTTGGGTGGAATACAATACTTTCTCTATCTCCTGAAGTTACGTAGTAGGGAAAGTAGAAATGCTTTGTTTGGATTCAGGGGTCTGAAAACTTGTATTTCCGTTGAATCTCGTTATTCAATTTTTGGGCGGAACACAATACTTGCTGTACTTACTGTAACTACCTAGTAGAGAAAATAAAAACGCTTTGTTTGATTTCAGGGAGTCTGAAAACGCGTATTTCCGTTCCGAGTATTAATCTCGTTGTTCAATTTTTGGGTGGAAATACAATGCCTGATCTACTTACTGTAACTACGTAGTAGAGGAAGTAAAACCGCTTTCTTTGGATTCAGGGAGTCTCAAAACGAGTATTCTCGATTAATATCGTTGAATTTTTGGGTGGAATACATTACTTTCTCTACCTCGTGTAACTATGTAGTAGAGATAGTAAAAATGTGTTCTTTGGATTCAGGGGGTCTCAAAACGTGTATTTCTGGTGAATCTCTTTATTGAATTTTTGGATGAAATTCTGTACTTGCTCTACTTACTGCAACTACGTAGTAGAGAAAGGAAAAATGCTTTCTTTTGATTCAGGGGGTCTCATAACTGGATTTTCGGTGAATCTCTTTATTGAATTTTTGGATGAAATACAATGCATGCTTTACTTACTGTAACTACGTAGTAGAGAAGGTAAAAATCCTTTTTTTTTTTTTGGATTCAGGGAGTCTCAAAACGGTATTTCCGATAAATCTCTTTATTGAATTTTTGGGTGGAATACAATAATTCCTCTATTTACTGTAAGTGCGTAGTAGGGAAAGTGAAAATGCTTTCTTTGGATTCAATGGGTCTCAAAACGTGTACTTCCGGTGAATCTCGTTATTGAATTTTTGGATGGAGTACAATAGTTCCTCTGCTTACTGTAAGTGCGTAGTAGAGAAATAAAATGCATTCTTTGGTTTCAGTGGGTCTCAAAAAGTGTACTTCCGGTGAATCTCGTTTTTTAATTTTTGGCTGGAATACAACACTTTCCCTAATTATTATAGGTAAATAGTAGAGACAGTAAACAGAAGAGCTGTGGAATACATAAGCGGCTGTTTGTCGTTACGGCATCTTGCATGCAACCAAATAGGGAAAAGTGTAACTTAGACTGTAACTTTAAATAATTTCTGGCCTAAATCGTTGTCACGATGCACGGAAAAATCATACTTCATAAGGACATTATGAAAATAAAGAACACATGTTAGTTCGTAATGGGTAAAGAAAGCGGTAAATATTGATAACCAAACCATTTTGTTTTAACACTTGCTTGTTATACAATACCTCTAATTCCTAAAAATTAGTTTGTATGCTGCTTATCGCTGTGTTGTAATGTTATTGCTGTTTTCTTTTCACAGTTATTACATTCTTACAGCCAAGTCTAAGGGAAATGTGTTGGAATGATATTTTCTTTAGCCTATTACATCCCTTAACCTTCCTTGTAGAGAAGGTGTGAGCTAAGACACCTGGCATAACCTCTCGATAACACACTCCGCTTGCTATGCTAGCGGTGGGACGAAAAACATTTGTTGCCGTCTGTACATACTGCCCTTCTATTTGCCCCCTCTTTCTCCACCGGGCAGTTGTTGGTTCAGGTTTACCAACTTGAACATAACAGATTTGTTCCAAAACACGGTTCTGAACACGTACCGACACATTCTTATGCACATGCGCCAGTCGAGTACGGAATTTTGTGTGGTTGGAACGTTACTTGAACCCTTCTGTCACGGCCATAGCATCAATTACCTAGCTTTGCTTAGAACTAAATACCTAACAAATGCCTTTGATATTCCGTATTGTAGAAGTAATTACGTATGGAGGAATACATTACGTCTTAAAATTTATTCCTCCAGCTTTTTCTGTGAATACAGAGAAATATTACCTGCAGAAATACTTTCAACTCTATTGAAATCGTAGTTCTAATGGTCGGAGCAAGAGCAGGCAGATAATTAAGAATGTAGTATGGCATTCCACCCAAACATTCGATACCAACATTTCTCTGGAAATACATGTTTTGAGGTTTCATGAACCCAAAAAAGCATTTTTTAAATGTGTCCAAGTGTGTCTGTCCGTGAATATCATAAACAAAAAATTAAAAGTCGATAAATACCTACCACATTTGGTGTTTGAGTTAAGCATATTGTAAGGATGCGACACAAGTAAAGCCCCCCCCAACCCAACTACCTTTACATGGAACAATTTAAAAAAAATATTTTCTAAAAAAGGTTCTAAAGATTTTGATTAAAATACCAGTAGTCTTATTGTGTTCCTTCAGAGCCAAAGGCGATGCCGACAACTGATAAGATCCTTTCTTCTATGCCGCCTGGTCCCGCCCCCCTCTTTGAGGCCTCACATGCCGTCTGGTTGCGTGTCGCTACGCCCCGCCCCCTCCCTTTGTGGCCTTACCTAATGCCGCCCGGCTCTGTGCCGCCAGGTCCTACCCCCTCCCACATAGCGCCTGGTCGCATGCCGGTGGCCACCCGCCCCCCTCCTGTGTGGTCTCACCTAATGCCGCCTGGCACGCGCCCCCTTCCTCCCCTTTGTGGTCTGATTGGTTCCCTGTGGATAGGTGGGAGAGTGTGTATTGTTCCTATACGCTGGCTGCGTACACTCCCCCTCATTGTGACCTGTCTAAATCCCGCCCGTGTGATTGGTTCCTCTGCGGATAGGTGGGAGAGTGTGTATTGTTCCCATACGCTGGCGACGTCACCCCAATCTCATTGCGACCTGTCTAAATCCCGCCCCTGGTGATAGGTGTGGTAGGGGAATGGTTTTTCTCGATGTGTGCCACTGTTCGGCAAATCGATTTGAGGAGATAATTGTGTCAATCAATTAGGTAATGTGTTATTGAAAAAAGAATGAATGTTTATATACTGCTAATGCAATTAAACGCTGCTCTTCGATCGATGAATACGATTAAGTATTTTTGATTGATTAATGTAATTAAGTGTATATGAATTGACTCGCGCGCACCTGGCCGCCATCGTATATGTGTGCTAGCATATGTATAACTATCACGCTCACGGTCTTAACCTCTCTCCGGCAACAGTCCGTCATGTAATGAAAAACACGGCAGCCGACTTCTGTCTGGTAATAACAAGTTTCACCCCCCTCCACGACTGTGTGCGTGACGTCATTAACAAGTCTCGATGTGTAGGCTAGCCCGGCTCCACTCTGTCTGCGTCGATAAATCATGTTAAAACACGCTCGCCAATGGCTTTCCTTTGTATTCAAAAACAGATAGCAGGCTTCTGCCTGGAGGGTGAATAACAGGTCTCAACATGCATTCCACCCCTCCACCCCGCCGCGTGACGTCACCGTCTACAGTATATAAGGAACGCCGACAACCAGAACGATCATTTATTGTTTTTTCAGTGTTCGTTCAGTGATAATCGAAATGGCTGGTGATAATCGTGCATCTGATGTGAATGATTACTGGAGCGAGTGCGGAGAAGATTATTTTCACTACGTATACTTCCATACCGAAACATGCAATGGTTTAATGCATTCAGTGTTGTGTACTCAAGCATCGCATCATGATCAGATGACTACACTGGAAGTGTGTACAGAGAGCTGTCCTGTTTATCGAGGAGCGAACATGTAAGTAATATATATATATATATATATATATATATATATATATATATATATATATATATTTCTATAACTCGGTAATATATTGTACGCATGTTAAATGAAATCTAACTTGAAATTATTTTATTCTTTCAGTGAAAATCGCATGGGGGATGATGTGGAGGATCTTAGCGATGTCGATGAAGTTGACGATGTCTTCGTCTCGAAACACCTAGCTGAATGTGATACAGAGTCGTGCACCGGATACATGCATTCTGTACTTTGTACTAACCCGGCCTAGCATGAACGCATGACATCCTTCTTCCTATGTAACGACAACTGCGAGGTCTACCAGCGCAGGAAGAGAAAACTCGAGTAAGTAGAAGAAATGTTAAATTACATATTCATTTACTGCTTCTAATGCTACTCAGTGTCTAACCTAAAATTAAATTATTACAGACTGCGAATGACTGCGCCTAAGGTACCCGTGCCAATAGAGGAGCTGGATCCTGAGAGACGCGATGTCGATATAGTGGAATATCCAATCGCAGAGCGCCATACCCAGCCTATGGATGAGGATGCCGCTCCACTCCCCGCCATTACTACTACCCCTGGTGATAAAGCTACGAGGGTACAAGAGTGAATAAATCAGACGACTCCAGATTGCTCGCCCGGGATACACCTAGAAGCCTGCAAACCCTTGAAGTGAGTATGACACTCTTTGATAGTACTTTTTTGTGTGACAAGGGGAGAGGATTTTTCTAATATATGTATTTTCTCTTTCGGACGCATAATATCATTAACTAAACCTATTTCTAACATTGTTTTGAATATATGTTGCAGTGGTGTGAGGAGGGAGCGGAGGAAGAGGCAGAACAAGACTGGGGAGAAAAAGCAGAAGAGGAGGTGTAAGAGGAGGATCCTCAACGAGGGTCCTATGGTCTTCTTATTCATTGAAGATACCCTGCATTCGCCAGAGGAGCATGGAGAATCGATCACATGCGCTTGATGAAGTCACCATCTCCCCCTCCCATTCCGTGAACATTGGACTATACTATGACATCCCCTACCTCTACATAAATTGTGAAAGTGATAAATCATTTGTTTGTATTACAAAATCAGACCGGGATATAATATCCAAAAACATTCCAATGATTGAAGATTACCTACACCAAGAAAAAAAGTTTGCGTGTGATGAATATTGTGACAATGTAATTTATGCATACAATATTATTGTATTTTTTGACCATTCAATTCATTTCATAAATACTTGTTTAAATAATGTAATATCTTTAGACAATGAGGGTGTAAGGAACCTAAAAACGACTATTGCCCTATATTGAAAGACATTTGAATATTTTAAATGATTTCTGCAAGTCAGGAGCAACTAGTTTTTCAGGGGGTAGGAGGGGGAGAAGGAAAATGCTTGAAATGTATGCTAAAGTCAATAAAAGAATGTTTTAGTATATGAATTCAATTTATTATTCATAAACGTATCCTAGTACATTTCTTCACAAAAACCATTCACCCAAACATATACATAATTATATAAGTGCTTGCATCACGTGAGAAAGAGGCTTGTAGGTAAATACTTTGTCATGTAGAACCAGGCAGTACAGTGACGTCTGGGCTGGTATATTTGCAGATGCTTGAATCTCGATTCTGATGTTCACAGCTCCATTTATAACCTCCTCGGGTTGGTGAGAACAGTCTATTACGAATAATGGTGCACGGTGAAGAAAATCCTTTCTCTTCAAGAGGGGATAATTATCTCTTTCATAATAGGAACTTTGAAATTTACAGTACATTTCATATAGTGAAGCAAACTTTGAATTTTTAAAGTCCAAGTTCAAATCATGGTAGGGGTAGCATTCACTGTTGAGGAATAGTCTCAAATTAGTAATGTTGCAGTGATCAAACTCGGAACTGTTCTTGCTATAATCACCCAATCTTGCAGTTTGCGCACACACTATGATGAAGCGAGGTTTCTCGAGCTTAGATGTTGTTGCTACATTCCACGTGAAAGATCTTGTCTGG
Organism: Deroplatys truncata; assembly: GCA_030765065.1. Classification (NCBI taxonomy): domain Eukaryota; kingdom Metazoa; phylum Arthropoda; class Insecta; order Mantodea; family Mantidae; genus Deroplatys; species Deroplatys truncata. The sequence continues at coordinate 262,977 of JAUKNL010000032.1, forward strand.
GGTACAGCAGGCTGGGTATGAAGATCCATAGATCGAAAGGCTAGAGGTAGAGGTAGAGGTTTATCAGACTTGACAATTTTTAGAATGTGAACCCTTTCAGCATCGGAAAGACGAATTACAGGCATCCTCCATTCGATTCTAGTTAACTTTACATTAGCTTCCTCTCCATTCGTACTCAGGACACAATTTCTAGAATCTTTGGATCTTATGAGAATGAATTCAAACTTGCTGTTGAGTATAAGCTCCTTGTGATCATCAGCAAATCCAAGGAGCATCGAGAGAGGGACTACAGCATTGAAAGCCCCATTCGCCGCGTGTACTATATCAACTTCTTCACCAGGATAGACCCATCCAGCAATCAGCAGCCGATTCGACTCCATAGGGTTGAGAGTCACATAATTTCGTATAGTTGTAGTAATTCCAGGATTCCTTGTTCTGTCTATAGTTGTAGCATTCATATCTAGACGTATCTCATCAAACATGAAGGCTATAGCATTATTAGTGAGCTTCGCTGTAGTAGGAGATCCATCTACCTTGGTGAGAGCACCTTCGATGTAGAGATAACTCTTGTTAGGTAGCGTATACAAATCTTCAGCTTGGCATGGTATTCTAATTTCATCGTTTACATCCAGAGCGGAGGTGTTGTATGGTAGAAAAACATGCTCCTCCTCCTTGGTGATCTTGTCGTCAAAGGCTGGAACTTCTGTCACGTTTAAGATGTCCATTATAGCGGCTTGAAACCTAACCCCTCGAGGAACTTGCGGTTAGCACGTGTTAACTCCTCGGAAGCTGGAGAGGTAGTATGCTTCGAACGTGGTGTACGTCGTCTATTATAGTATTTGCGATGTCTTAAAATGTATTGCCATTGCGTCTTATGTGGAGTCTTGTAGTGATAACTTCGTTCCTGAAGTTGATCGCCTTTCCGTGTTGATCTACCACTCGAGTAGTGATCTGGTCTATATAGTTTGTATCTATGACCGGTAAATATATCGGGTTCGAGGGTTCTTGAGAGATATGATAACCTGGTGGAACAGAAGGGAAAAACTCGTAGAGCGAATGTCCGCTTTTACCGATCATTGAAAGAGCCTGTTGCAATACTGCACTCCACACGTATGATACTCACTTTAAATATATTTACAAGATCGTCAGATTCAAACGCTTCTTCAGCAGGAATTATTTTAGTGTCTGTGAATCCTAGAAGCGAACCAATAGATCTAGCCTTAGAAAAGTCTATTGTATAAGGACATTTAATCTCAGCCTTCATTGTATTATTGTTAGGCCTTATGAAGAAGACTTCATCATTCAATCCTAGTTTATCCTTTAGAAATACATTGATATCGGCAATCTCGTAGGTTCCATGAGGGATGACAATGGTTTCAGGTTTACCATTATGAATATAATGAAATCAATTATTACTTTCATCGACGTTTGATATTGAATAGAATGTTTCAAAATTCAAGAGAGCAATCTCGTAATGACCTGGAGGATCTAGCTGTAGAGGTGGGTTTAGATACGTTGAAATAACAGTGTCTGACCCACTCACTGTAACTGTATAACTCATCTTGACGATGTAGCAGCTTCTAGGATAAAAGAAATTGCAAGCACAAGTGCCCACAGATGACTGAATCGAAATTCTGGTATCTCTGTGTATTATAGAAGATTTTAACACCGTGTAGATATTTCTCAATCTCAGGAGGTGGCTTCAAATTACCGAAACTATCAAAGTAGTATGCGACATCTCCTTCTTTCCTTATAGTAACCCAGTGTGTTCCTTCATTATCGGAGGTATCGAGATTGGTAATAGGTCTCTCTTTGAAGTGTGGTTTTGAAGGTAGTTTGTCAATCATATAAACTCCTCTAAAATAAGGAATTTTTAAGCGTTTAGCATAACATTCGAAGACTACGTTACTTAGGGCTTCCTCCGTTATATGTACAATCCTCTTCCACCGTTTTTTGACTTATTCTTTAAACCCCTGCCTTTAGATCCTCTTTTTTTCAAGGACCTTGCTATTTTAGATGCAGCGGCTAAAGACGACATCGGCGGCATTGGAGGTAAGAATCCTCCTTTATTTCTCCTCTTACACCTTCTCTTCCGGAGTCCCTTTTCTCGGGTCTCCATCGCCTTGTTATGCCTTGCAACTTCTGCTAAGTGCCTATCAGCAGCCTTTTTTTTATTGACTGGAGAGGCTATCTGAGCAGCTCCGCCTGCTGCAGCGCCTAAAGCAGCAATGATGGGTATCAATGTTAAAACCCTCCTCTCTTCTTCTTTCTCTTTCCGGCTCCCACTGCAACCTCTCCCTTCATGATTGCAGTTACTAGCCTTGCAGCTAACCTTTCACCAAAAGTTGAATCTGATGACTGCACACGCTTCCAAGCCTTCTCTGCAAGAACCTTATCCGCTATTTGTCTTGAAGCGGTGTCCTTAATCTCAGCGTACGCGAGGTCGTGCTGTTTGCAAGCTTCGTCTAATTGGTTAATTCCGGGGTCTCCTCTTTTTAGACGTTTATCCAAATTGGTACCTGGCCCACAATATCTATATCCAGGTAAGTGAGCTTCAAAGGGGAGCGAATTAATTATGGAATTAATAATTCCAGAGCCACGCTTATACTGCAACGACATCCCTCTCTTAGCTCTCATGATATACTAATCGAGTAATTGCATGCATTAACCCTTTTATGTCATTGCATTCAATCATTAACTACTTTACATCCGGTAATATATAAACATCGCACATACATTTTGCAAGTTAGTTGTTAACATGGAGCTTGTTAAGCAGCACTGCTCTCTACCTATTCAGGTATTAGACTTTGAAAGTGACTTTAGAAGTGATCGTCATGGCAAGTTATTTCCATCTAATGTCAGAGCTCTTATTTTAGGGAGCTCCAGTGCAGGGAAAACAAACGTATTACTCAATATGCTACTCCATGAGAATGGACTACGTTTTGAAAATTTGTATATTTATTCAAAGTCTCTCTATCAACCAAAGTACCAGTACCTAATTAAAGTGCTCGGAAACATCGAAGGTATAGAAGTGAACACCTTCGACAACGGGGATGATGTTTTGCATCCTTCTGAAGTCAAAGAAAATTCAATCTTTATATTTGATGACGTCATCACTGAAAAGCAGGAAAAGATAGTATCCTTTTACAGTATGGGCAGACATCGAAATGTCGACTCTGTGTATCTAGCACAGTCCTATGCTAAAGTTCCAAAACATTTAATTCGCGATAATACAAACATGATAATACTCTTCAGACAAGACAATTTAAACTTAAAGCACATTTACGAAGATTATGTAAATACCGACATGACCTACAATGAATTTAAAGATCTATGTAAGAACGTTTGGGAGAGTGTATCAGAAGGAAGACCTTTTGTTGTGATAGTTCCTGAATTTCATATGAATGAGGGACGATATAGGAATGGTTTTGATGTATATATTAAGCTCGACAAAAAAGAAAATGATCATTCGTAGTTAACCATGAGCATCGATAGGTTCGGTTCTCAGAGAACTGGTCCAGTTAGAAGAGTGTTTGATCGTTTTATCATAGATAGAGATGTCAAGGGAAACTATCAATTCAAGAATAAGAGATTGTGCAATGTTCACGATCCTGAAGATAATCATGATGCCTCCAATAAGAATTATGTGGATGCTCTCGAAATTAGGATGCACGATTTCTCTCAGCAAGCTGCTAACAATGTTGAGGTTATGGCTAAGACCCTGATCGATGAATTTATTTCAAGATATATCCTCAAGAGAGATAAGGAAAATAACATCGTGATCGAAAAAGTTAGATTGAAGGTATTGCTAGATCCTGTTCACGATAATGATGTTGTGAATAAAAAGTTCATCGCTGGATATGTCAATTCACGCACGCAGTCGAGAGATGGTAATGATAACATTATATTCGACAATAAGAGAATTATTGATATAGCAGATCCTCACGGGGATACGGATGCTGCAAATAAAAGATATGCTAGAGCTATGATCATTAGGAAATCGAACGAGACGCGACAGCAGTTAAACAGGTACTTACCAAAGGAAATCGAGATGCAAATAGGTAAGAAGCTACTAGACATCACAGCAAATCTGAATAAAACTACGAGTAAAGTGGATACTCTAACAACCTCTACAAAAGACAGAGTGGATTCTGTAATGGACTCTATTAAACAAGTTACCGCAGAGCTTGATAGAGAAAAAACAAATCTTCAGAATCTTTGCAATCAGAAAATTAGTAATTTAGAAAAGTTAGCGATGAAGCGAGTTTCAGATTTAGAGGCTACAGTCAGGCAGATAAAGATAGAGGTTTTGAATACTCTCAAAACTGATTGCTGCAATGATAAACTTAAGAAAGTGGAGGATAATGTAAATATGATGATGGACGCCTATAAAACTAATATGCAGCAAATGACGAGTCTAGAAGAATCAGCCAGAAGCCAGTACGCTAATACGGCAATCTTTGCTGAAGCGTTCAAGACACATACACAGGAGCATAAGAAAGAAACCGAGCAACTGAGAACTTCGATAGAGATGTTAGCTAAGGCTATCGACACGTTGAGAACTCAAGCTGGACACAGACTATAAATTGAAGGTAGTCGTCTATTTTCACATCGTTTGTAAGATGGATAGTGAAAGCATAAGACTTAAAGAGTCTGTAGCCGAGCATACCAGGGCTGTAAAAGAAAAACTGAGAGCTCTAAAAGGTCTCAGGTTTGAGACTCAGCATGTCATGTCCGAAGCTTTGAAGCCTGTAACCGCCCCCCTCAAGGATATTTTGGACACTCAACGAGGGTTGACTGTGAAGACCGTCAAGAATGAAGATGATGATTCTAAAAGTATTTCTACTTACCTTCAACACGTTCGCTCAAAAGACAAGGATCGTATTGATACATTGTACGGTGTGAGATATCAGGATGGAAGTTATATGCTTGGAAATAAAGATATTCATTTTATAAATAATCAAATATTGATAGGTGATGAAACGTATGAGTCTACCGCTGGTTTGATGGAGCTCATCTTTAAGCGAACGCCTCAGATTTCTGCATATACCAGTGAAGACTTGGAGACGTACGCTAAGATTATGAAAAGTACATTTCTTCATAGAAGTGGTTACACCAGATACGGTCGCTTGAAATCTGGTAAATCGTATAAATACAAGAATATAATACGTCCCTTGCTCAATACACATTCAGGTCTAGGACTGGCATGGAAGGAGCATAAGCCTGATAAGGAGGTTGACTACGTTTTCTGGAGAAATCCTAACACATTAGTGAATAGACTGAGGCTACTTATTGCTTCGAGGGACGCTGGTAATAATAGTCACACTCAAGAGATTGAGGAAATTATCCGGGAGTTGAAAGCATCTAAAATTATAGCATGACCGCCAAACAGAATATCGCCAGAGAGCTTCACGGATCGGCGAGGAGGAACTATTTACGACGCAAAATTATCAGCAAAGCTATGAATGATTTGTTACAAATTGATTTGATTGAAATGATACCATATGCAAGAGTGAACAAATAATTCAAATACATTCTGATCGCAATCAACTTTTACTCTAAAATGGCATATGCAAAACCCTTAAAGTATAAGGGCGGAGTTAATGTTGCAAAGGCTATGGAGGAATTATTACAAGAAATGGATGTCCCTCCCCGGAATATTCAAAGTGACAACGGGAAAGAATTTTATAACAAGTACTTTAAACGATTAATGTTTAAGTATAATATTAACCACTACAGCACCTATACCAATGTGAAGGCTGCGGCTGTTGAACGTTTAATTCGAACCTTGAAGAATATGATGTACCGAGAGTTTTTAGTCCAAGGCTCATACAAGTGGCTAGATCTTTTGCCTAGAATCCTTGTAAAGTACAATGATACTTTTCATTCAACTATCCGCATGAAGCCTAATGAAGTGAAAAACAACGATCTTCTTCTGACTTTGTATAATTATAATCAAGAACGAAGAGAGAAGAAGGCTTCAAGGAAGTTTAGTGTTGGTGATTATGTCAGGATATCTAAACATAAAGGACATTTTGAAAAGGGTTATGAATCTAACTGGAGCGTTGAAATCTTCAAAGTATTTCGTGTGAATCGTACCAAGCCTACAACATACATACTAAAGGATAGGAATGGTGAAATCATAAAAGGTGGCTTTTATAGACATGAACTAAAAAAGACTAACTATCCTAACACATATTTAGTAGAAAAGGTTATACGTAAACGTGGAAACAAAGTTCTTGTAAAGTGGTATGGTTTTGCAGATACTGAATGGATTGATATAAAGGATTTGGTGTAATGTGTGAAGAATTAATAAAGACTAAAGTTTTATGATTGTAGAATCAGGAGTATTTTTATTTTAAAAATCCATCATATTTTTTCTTTTTTGAGGGAAAAACGTAGGCTCTTAAAAACCCTCACATACTTTAAATGAACATATACAATATTAACATCATTAGAGGGAAAATTAATACATAAAAACTCTCACACGCTTTAAATGAACACATACAATATAAACATCATCAGAGGTATAATTTAGATACTTAAAAACCCTCACACACTTTAAATGAACATATACAATATTAACATCATCAGAGGGAAAAATTTAGATACTTAAACAACCCTCACACACTTTAAATGAACATATATAATATTAACATCGTCAGAGGGAAAAATTTAGATACTTAAAAACCCTCACACACTTTAAATGAACATATACAATATTAACATCATCAGAGGGAAAATTAATACATATAAACCTTCACACACTTTAAATGAACATATACAATATTAACATCATCAGAGGGAAAATTAATACATAAAAACCTTCACATACTTTAAATGATCATATACAATATTAACATCATCAGAGGGAAAAATTAATACTTAAAAACCCTCATACACTTTAAATGGATATATACAATAAAATTCAGAGTGAAATTTAATACAAGAAATCCTGGAATATTTGAATTATTTACATATTTAAAGTTTAGGCACTAGCAATCACCAGGTCTAAGGGAATAATGGCCCCACGCTAGAGTCTTATAGCTCCCTTGTATCAACTTCCTCTTGTCGTCACCCCCCTTCAATGCCAATTTGTTTGTTTCAATGGTTGTAATTTTGTGGTGTTTACTGCGAAATGTTTTTTTAAAGTGAATAAGTTTTTATACTGTGGTGCTTTAAGCATTCAAAATAATGGCCGAAATCGATTTTATCCATACCCACCCTGTGAGAGTGTAACAAATTGTATTTGTAGCACCACGTGGTGGAAGCCAATATAATGGGAGAATGTTATGTTGATTTCTGCGTTGCCATCTTGTGTGACGTCATTCGTTGGTCTGGCTCGTAGTTCTCTCTGACGTAGCAATCTATATGAATTAGTTTTAAGGTTATGTATATTGTCTTCCGGCCAGCTATTTAGGTAGGCATTTAATTCTTGCAGGGTGTGAAGCGGAAAGGAATCTTTTATCAAAAAAATTACTAGTGATGAAATGTGTTTTATAATGTTTTATTGTCGAACACGTGCACTAACACTTTCACAGATTTTGTCTAGATAATCGCCATACTGAAACTGTTTGTAATAACTTCTCACTTTTAACTCACGTACTTCAATTTTTGTATATAAGTGACTTTGTAATATTTTAGATCTTTAATGATTTTCACTGCGCGTAACTTGGTGAACTAAGCGGCCAACGTGTAATGTACGGACGATGTGTAATGCTTCGTGAATCTTGCCGAACTGGAGGACGATGTGTACTGTGTCGAGAATCTTGCCGAACTGGAGGATCGTTACCTCAACCTGGCTATTTATAGGCTTGCCTCAAGATACACCTAAAGATTATAAATGAATTACCATTGGCTAATAAAACGCGCCAACATTAGCGTCTATTCTACTATCCAATGAAAACCACTAATACATATTACTTTTATAGAATATTCTGGAAGCTTTTACCGAAAAGGCGCGAAACATTACGTAACTTCTTGGTTCCCGGTAACGATAAACAACTCAAACCCTTCATTGCATTATTGCGTTATTGTGGACAGTTTCAGTAGAGCCATATATTATTATTTACCAATACTATTTACAATTAATAAACCTCTGAAATCAATGTTACATAAAAATACATATTCATATTATTATCGTTAATTACCTCTGAGTAATTTGTGATACAAATTACCGTCTCATATGCCCCAATAGAAACATAATTATAAATATTTATAACTTGTTTAGAATTTTATAATTTGTGTTTTTAGTCTCCTAAATCTTGGAACACACGCTATCACTTTCACTTAACACTGCACACGCATTTAACACATGACATATGTTTTATCTCGCCACTACTTACTGGCTCTGATTTAATTAATTTAGATATTCATCTGACATCACAAATTTTTGATAGCAAATACTGTACCCTAAATTATTTAACTAGTGTTACAAAAAATGGTTTACTTTCTTATATTGTTACCAAAAATTTATCAATTCAAGAATTTTTTTTTTTTTTTGTAATTACTATACATATTTACCAAAATATTCACCCTTTACACATATTTACATCTCTTAAATCTAGACAATGTTTCACCTTTTTTGTTTGCTACATAAGTATTTGTTTTAAAATTATTTTTACCAATTTTTGTTATTCTGAATTTTATTTTAACAATACTCTTTGAATTGTATTTACGTACTTTTAATTTAATATCATCTTAAATTTCAATCTTTGCATTCTTAATTTTCAAATGTTGTTACAGTTACTAAAGATTTATTTATTTATTTATCTATTTTTTTTTTTAAACATTTCTCTTTTTTTTTTTTTTTTATAACTTATTTCTCTTTTCAAATGACATATATATTTAGTTAACCCTCTTACGTTCCAATACATTTCTTTGCAAGTCGTCTTTAACTATCCATCATTTACTTTACATCTCGTTGCTATTTACCCTCCTGGATCAAATTGTGTGTGGCTAAACATTACTCGTAGCCATAACCTAACCTTCAAATTATTGCTCATGAATAACCTCTTGTATTCATATGAAATTTCATCTCCTGATAACATTTGAAAACAATCTACAGTTTCTTGAACAATACATCTTTTAACAATTGTCATTTTCAATTCTTCTGCTATCATTTTAATTTGAGAATACTCTGATAAATCTGTACTAAACTGTACTGGACTGGAGTTTTCAATTTGAACATCTTGGTACAATTTACTTCTTTGCATTACTGACTCATTCTGTATTTCTGATATCTCCCCTCTGAAATTAACTTGCGCCTCATTTACATTTACATTCCTAACCTCTTTTATTTCACTTATCTCACTTGAAATACTACTCATTTGACTTCCTAACTCTGCGCCTTCTACATTAACCTCACTTTTAGTATTAACCTCACTTTCTTTGTTACCTATTTCCATGCTCATGTCTAGCATTTTCTTTGAAACTTCTCCTATCTCACTTACTATTACTTCCTTTTCATCACTCATTTCTGGCCTACTACTATCTAACTTCATAACTTTCTTTTCAATTTCATCATTGCTTTGATCTACTGTTTGCTCTAATTTCTCATTACTCCTACCAATACTTTCTATTAATTTTCTATGACTCCTGTCTATAGCTTGATTTAATTTCTCAAAACTCTTTTGCATATCTTCCCTTAATTCTTCCCTCAATTGATCTTTAAAATTTCTCAGCATTTCCATCATTATTCTAGCATCAATAGTAATATTTCCTGCTATTCTATTCTTACTTTCTGCACTAACATTTCCTCCCTCCAATATTACATTGTTTGAGCTTTTTTTTGTAACCTGTATTGACTTACAGCTAACTGCTACACTATCTCCCTCCACCATTGTTTCTTCAGTATTCCTAGCAGCCATTGTTTTTGTTTTCTAAAAAAAAATTACAAACACCTGACCTTTGTGATGCTGCCTGTTGATGTAGCTTTGATGTCCAGCGTTCTGCCCCATTCTCCTAGATTTGATGTCGCTTCTGCGTTGTTTAGTGATGAATCTACGTCGTCTTGTTGTTTTGTAGTTGAATTCCTTGTTGTATCGTAATCTCGGAATTACGATCGAAGTCAATCGTCCCTTTCGTCTCTGGAATCTGCGTCTTGTAGACCATTTCACCGCTGTATTCCTGGTTACTTTGCCTTCCTTTCCTAGTCACTTCGCCTTCCTTTCCTAGTCACTTCGCCTTCCTTTCCTAGTCACTTCGCCTTCCTTTCCTAGTCACTTCGCCCCACGTCCGGGCGCCAATTTGAGAGTGTAACAAATTGTATTTGTAGCACCACGTGGTGGAAGCCAATATAATGGGAGAATGTTATGTTGATTTCTGCGTTGCCATCTTGTGTGACGTCATTCGTTGGTCTGGCTCGTAGTTCTCTCTGACGTAGCAATCTATATGAATTAGTTTTAAGGTTATGTATATTGTCTTCCGGCCAGCTATTTAGGTAGGCATTTAATTCTTGCAGGGTGTGAAGCGGAAAGGAATCTTTTATCAAAAAAATTACTAGTGATGAAATGTGTTTTATAATGTTTTATTGTCGAACACGTGCACTAACACTTTCACAGATTTTGTCTAGATAATCGCCATACTGAAACTGTTTGTAATAACTTCTCACTTTTAACTCACGTACTTCAATTTTTGTATATAAGTGACTTTGTAATATTTTAGATCTTTAATGATTTTCACTGCGCGTAACTTGGTGAACTAAGCGGCCAACGTGTAATGTACGGACGATGTGTAATGCTTCGTGAATCTTGCCGAACTGGAGGACGATGTGTACTGTGTCGAGAATCTTGCCGAACTGGAGGATCGTTACCTCAACCTGGCTATTTATAGGCTTGCCTCAAGATACACCTAAAGATTATAAATGAATTACCATTGGCTAATAAAACGCGCCAACATTAGCGTCTATTCTACTATCCAATGAAAACCACTAATACATATTACTTTTATAGAATATTCTGGAAGCTTTTACCGAAAAGGCGCGAAACATTACGTAACTTCTTGGTTCCCGGTAACGATAAACAACTCAAACCCTTCATTGCATTATTGCGTTATTGTGGACAGTTTCAGTAGAGCCATATATTATTATTTACCAATACTATTTACAATTAATAAACCTCTGAAATCAATGTTACATAAAAATACATATTCATATTATTATCGTTAATTACCTCTGAGTAATTTGTGATACAAATTACCGTCTCACCTGGTGATACCCTTTGCTTTCTTTATCGTCTGCCCTCCGTATCTGTACGCGTATAATTTTGCTCTTATTCCGACATACTCCTCCATAACCAAGCCGCCCAATTCATCCTTGAACAACCCAATCGTTTTCCTGTTGGCTTGCTTAATGCCATATGCATTATCCTTTTCAAAGTTTGAAGTGTCGAAATATTGTGGGTTCTCCCTGATAAATTCATAGATATGAGAACTCGTTTCTGTATCCATGTAATTCAGCAGCAAGTCTTTTAAATTTGATTTCATGATATTATAAAAGAAGTCATACATAATAAGTTTTGAAATGTCCAAAATTGCGTGGCCTATGTAGATTAGTTTGTTCATATGCACCTCCTCTCTGCCCAGTTCGATTCCTACAAGATTTTCTTCAAAAAGTATGGTGCGTAGGTAAGTGCTGCGTGCTATCAACTTCTTTGCCTGTTTCCATGTTCCAACTATTTTGAAATCGGTGTATTTTCTCACATTCTCTATACATTTTCCATATACTGCGTTATTCATCTTTTTCCATAGGTTTTGCCCGAATTTTGACCTTTCTTGAACTCTTTTCTCGGTGTTGACGTCGATATATGTTTTTCAACCAGTTAGACTGGTCGTAGGATACAACTCTGTGAATATGTCTCACAGTTAGACCTTGCTCGATACACTGCTGCATCACCCTGTAGTGCAAGACATATTTGCTTTTCTTTTCTAATGTTGCAAGCAGTTTCTTGTATTGGCCATTCGTTGGTGTCGCGCTCTGTGGGCAGAAAGAAATCACGTTATGGGCGTCGTGGATATGGTCGGGGTAGTCGATATCAGCCTCTAGCACATAGCCAGTCTCTGAGTCTTCTTTGATTTCTGCGAAGTTTATGCTGTCAATTTCTTCTCTGGTGAGCCATTTCAGATTCTTGTACGGTAGGGCAGACCCCATAGAGGCTCCATATAAGTTGTGTATGTCCCAATAGGACAGGTGTTTAACAGGAGCATGCTGGTCAAAGTTGGACATGTATCTGTGGTTAGCTTTGGTGTAGCCCTTCACCACTGTGCACAGTCCACCTCTAATTCCCGATTCGAAAAATTCCAGCATGCTCTTGTCCGATATTAAGGAAAGTTTCGCCTTTGTTATCTTCAACATAGCGTCAAAGGCGAGTCCTGGTAATGTATAAAACCATGCTGGGTCAAGTTTATACATTCCCAGGATGAGATCTCGAAACTTTTCGAAAATATCCGCCAAGAGCAGTATATCTGTTTTCAGATATAGATCGCTGTATTCTCCGAGATTCCGGATATTAAAGGTATCCCAGACTTTTACAGCATGCCTGCATTCCTCGTCGGAAATGTGGTTGTCAGTTAGTGTGCTGTAGAAGGCCTCCTTCGGTGGTAGAGTAGTTTCTTTGAGTTTTGCAAGGCTTGAAACATAATCATATGGAAATATTCCCTTGCTCTTCGCCAGCTTAAAATGCTCCTCAACAGGATATTCTACCCTTATTATTTTAAAGTCACTCTCCTCCAGCATGTCAGCCAGGCTGGACAGCTTGTCGTCAAGAAACTTAAAGCTGTCCAGAAACCTGAAGCTGATGTTCCTGTACCGTTTGCTAAACGCTATATACATTTCACCACTTTGAGCGATGCACGATACGGGTTTATTATCTTATGCCAGGCGTCTTATCAAGAATTGGCTGTCATAATTAGATAGGCAATGAAAAAAGGTCGGTATGAAATCAGGGACCTTTCTATTCAAATTGCATCTATTATGAGCAGCACTCAGATATTCCCCTGTCACATGATCGTGATCCCTAACGCGCAAATCGCTCACAGTGAAAGCGGCAAGGCATATATGACACTCAGAGGCATTATCAAAATTCTGTTGCTCTTCAAGGCTTAAATCCCTGGGTTTAAGATTGGAATACACATCGATGACGTTATCAGCGATTGATTTTAATTGCTTGATAAAGTCATCGATGGCATTTGGACCTCTGAAGAGAAAGAACTTTGACAATGCTTCGTCATGCCTACATACCACATTCAAGGCAATAGACATTGCTTCATGTTCCTGAATGGTTCTGGTCCAGCTCGAGTTGCTTGAGGGCTCGCAAGAGTGAACCTTCGCCAGAACAGATTCAATGTCTGCGTATATAACAAAAGGTACAGGAACGCTCTTGGAGAATACTTTAAATTCGATGCAGTCATCCTGTTGAGGCATTTTAAGCAGCTGGCATTTTCCGCATCTTAACCTATGTGCTTCCAGAGCCTTCTCAGTGGTACACCTCTTGAGACATGCCTCACATGCCCACATCCTTCGACGGTTCTTCGTTGTCTGGCTCCTTACAAGCCTAGACATGTCTTTAATGAGGCAGTAGTGGGACTTATTCCCCTGTTCAATAAACAGCAGGTTTACATGGTGCAGCTTCTTTTCAGCTGTTTGGTATAGAGGAATGATGTTGTCATTTTCCTCTATACCAAACACTGAAATGGATACTCCATTGTTCTGCTTTTCAAAGCATTCAATTAGGTGGAGGGATACTGGGAATTCAATACCCTCATAATTGAATGCTTTGAAAAGCAGTTCCTCAGGGTATACTGTTGTTCTATATCCATGGTTACTAGCAGGGAATTTAGAGGCTAGCATACACCATGCGAAGCAGAAATTATCTTTGTTCTTTATATTTATAACAGCATGTTTTTTCCCAATTTTCTGTGGCAGTTCAATGTATGAACCTGCGTGTAAAGGATCGTAGTGTGTAAAGCTCATCACCAGGCTGAGTATCTTTAACAAGGACTTCGACGATGCTCCCCCCTCAAATTTAGAAATGTTTTCCAAAATATCCCCCGCAATTGAAGAGAAGATCTGATTGAGATCACTTGACAGAAGGATCAGCACAGGCTTAGAATTAAAACAGGCGGAAAGGTGCTTCTCTTCATCAGGTTTGTGGATTAAATATTCAAGTTCCATGGAACAATTCATTTTTAATCCACTCCTGCTTTTCAGCAAAACGTTTTCCGCTTCTTTAATAATAAGCTCCTTGCATTCATCTAAAAAGACTCTGGGGTCGAGTCTGCTGATTGGATGGTATTGCATTCCAGATCCCGGCAATTACTAGCACTAACCTTGGCTTTCTTAATTGCAAGTTGCTCGCTCCCGTCCGATACCGGTCCTCTCTTCCAATTCAAAGGTGCCGCATCATTGGATGATGAGGAGGTTGACGGTGCAGCGGCTTCAGCATTTGCAGAGGAGGAGGTTGATGGTGCAGCGGCTTCAGCATTTGTGGATGAGGAGGTTGATGTTGCAGCGGGTACAACTTCCTCCAGAGTGTCGAGTGATGAGGAGGCGGACGATGCAGCAACCGAGACCTCATCAATCTCCTGCGATGCTGACTCCTGTGTTGCTAGGTCCATATGCTGGCTTCCAGCGTCACTCAGATAATTTCCTGGAATAATAATAATAATAATAATAATAATAATAATAATAATAATAATAATAATAATAATAGTATAGCATGTTTTAAAGATCTTCGTAAAATGTTGAAGGATTCTTACCATTCGGTGGTTGCTGCACGGATGTGGCAGAGCCCCATCCCTGATGGTTCGGTGCAGGGAAGGCGGATGGTGCAGCGGTCGCGAAGACTGGTGGTGCCGCTGCAGCGGTAGCGTGTTGAGCGACACCGCCTCCGAAATAAAGTCCACTTCCTGGAAAAAATAATAATAATAATAATAATAATAATAAGAATAAGAATAATGGTAGTATAGCATGAGTAAAACAAGAACGTGATAAAAATATTGAAAAATTCTTACCATTCGATGCTTGCTGCAGGTACGGACCAGAGCCCCATCCCTGATGGTTCGGTGCAGGGAAGGCGGGTGGTGCAGGAGCCGCGTGTTGAGCGGTACCGCCCCCGAAATAAAGTCCACTTCCTGGAAAATAATAATAATAATAATAATAATAATAATAATAATAATAATAATAATAATAATAATAATGGTAGTATAGCATGCGTAAAAGAACTTCATAAAATGTTGAAGGATTCTTACCGTTCGACTGTTGCTGCATGTATGGGGCAGGGGCCCATCCCTGATGGTTTGGCACCAGGAAAGTTTGGAAGCCGGGGGGTGCCGGTGCAGCGGTCGAAGGATGACCCATCCCAAATTAAAGTCCACTTCCTGAAAATAATAGTATAGCATGTGTAACAGAATTTCATAAAATATTGAAAAATTCTTACCGTTCGATGCTTGCTGCATGTATGGGCCAGAGCCCCAACCCTGATGATTTGGCACCAGGAAGGTATGGAAGCCGGGCGTTGCAGGTGCAGCGGTCGCGATGCCGGGTGGTGCCGGTGCAGCGGTCGCGAAGCCTGGTGGTGCCGCTGCAGCGGTAGCTGTTGAGCGACGCCGCCTCCGAAATAAAGTCCACTTCCTGGAAATAATAATAATAATAATAATAATAATAATAATAAGGTAGTGTAGCACGCGTAAAAGAACTTCATAAAATGTTGAAAAAATTCTTACCGTTCGACAGTTGCTGCATGTATGGGGCAGGGCCCCATCCCTGATGATTCGGCACCAGGAAGGTTTGGAAGCCGGGAGGCGCCGGTGCAGCGGTCGAAGGATGACCCATCCCAAAATAAAGTCCACTTCCTGGAAATAATAATAATAATAATAAAGAACATGAACAGGAAGTTAATATGAATTGTTACATTAAATTTTTTAAAACCCTGAACAATGCTTACCATTCGGGTGTTCGGATGTCTGAATCATGATGTTATTTGAGGAACGATCCTGCAGCCGGCGGCGGGTATCCTGCTGGAGCTGGATGTAAGCCTCAGCTATGTTAGCAGAACTGAATGCTGAAAACGTAATTAATTTACGCATTAGATTTTATTTATTTATTTTTTCTAAGAAAAGTTATATTATTAAGTTAATTTACTTTATTGCGAATAGCTTATACAGAGGAAATGTCGATGTATTTTTTAACACCTGAGAAATTTCTATTGCAAAATAAAGCATGTGTATTTCTCGACACAGTCATGGAAAATATCTCTTTTAACCTGATGGAAACAGGCTAAAAGTTTTTACTAAATAAATGCGCAAGAGGAATGAAACATTAACTGATGAATGTTCGACCAATGCATGCAAACAGGAAGTCCCGGATCGATTACCGTCGGTTACCCTCGGAAAAACATATATACAGAACATTTTTATTCGATTCGGATGGTATTCAAGTAATTGTATTTTCTCTAGAAAGGAATATAATTCACTCGGTGAAAACACGTATTTAAACACCTAGAATAACAAGTTTGTTTAAAAAATGAATACTTAACTATACTGTTCACATTTTTTGAGAATTCGCGCAGTTAGCTATTAAATGTAGAATAAGCTTGCCTAAAATGAATACTTAACTAAACTGTTCACATTTCAGAAAATTCACCCGTCTAGCTATTAACTTTTAGAATGCTCAGCTATTTACAAATAAATGTCCGACATTAAAAACAAGAACACAAATATAAGTTAAAATATAAAGGTAATAATTTAACTTTTAAAGTAAATGAATTGGTGTTACAACTTACCAGACATGATGTTCGATGAAATTTCACGTTGAAAGAGTAACGTTTGCAGAGGTCTTAGCTCGTTGATGTCAGCTGAGAAACTGTAAGAATTTCTGGTGAAGCAGTCTTTTTATAGTGCTCTTTTGCAATATAAAAAATGTATGCGGGAAGTTTAAGATATATAATACAACGATTTTGATTGGCTACTCCAAAACTTCGAGTAGAAGGAGAGGGAATGCTAGCCTCGCGCAAGGGACATTTCGTAAGCAAGCCTAAACCTGTTATGGGGAAATCCGACATCACGCCACCTCTCCGTAAGGGAAATGCTTCTGCATATGGCGCTAGAAAATAAAAATATATTTTATTTTTTACATGTACCGCTAAAATTCATTGTTAATTATTGATACATTACCAAAATAATTCACCCAAGTATTAAACTTGAATTGTCCGTCTGCAATCAAAGAATTATTCTAACATGATATGAATGTGAATGGCGACGCTGAGGCTAGCACCAGGGTATTATTTAGTAATAATTTTAGAATGAAAATAACGAAAAAGAAGGTATTGTTTATGTTGATATAATTGTCCTTGTAAGGCTACACCCACGCTTATAAAAATCGTTAATGGGCAGACTATGTATTCGTAGACCTCCATGCAGGTTCTAAAGTCGGCTAGGGCGGTCACCGGGAATCGAACCGTTGACCTCTCCTGTTCAAACCTCACACGATACCACGACGTAATTTTTATCAAAACAGCCTTTAAACACCTTTTTACCCATGTTAAATAAGGCTGTTATTCATCAAATATTTCATTCGTCTATAAAGTAGACTGTAAAACAGGCTAGCTTCAAAGAACAATTAAGAAAATCTATCAGGTACATTCGATCACTTAATTTGAATTCTTTCTCCCATTTTAATTCTAAAAATACCATACTCTTCATATCACTCTACAAATCATATTTAATTGTCGATATCGCGCAAAAAACTACGATATACTTGGCGACGCTGAGGCTAGCACCAAGGTATTATTTAGTAATAATTTTAGAGTGAAAATAACGAAAAAAGAAGGTATTGTTTCTGTTGATATAATTTTCCTTGTAAGGCTACACCCGCGCTTATAAAAATCGTTAACGGCCAGACTATGTATTCGTAGACCTTCATGCAGCTTCTAAAGTCGGCTAGGGCAGTCGCCGGGAATCGAACCGTTGACCTCTCCTGTTCAAACCTCACATGTTACCACGACGTAGTTTTTATCAAAACAACCTTTAAACACATTTTACCCATGTTAAATAAGGCTGTTATTCATCAAATATTTCATTCATCTATAAAGTAGACTGTAAAACAGGCTAGCTTCAAAGTACAATTAAGAAAATCTATCAGATACATTCGATCGCTTAATTTGAATTCTTTCTCCCATTTTAATTCTAAAAAAAAATGCCATACTCTTCATATCACCCTCTACAAATCATATTTATTTGTTTAGGATTCCATAAAAATTAGTTTAATTGTCAATATCGCGCAAAAAAAATTACGATATGGTTTTTTTTACAGTCGTCTGTTTGAGTGGGATTTTCCTGTAAGTACGGGGTTTTCAGGGTAAGAGAAATCATTTTAAAGCAAAATAGATTCCCTAATGAATAAGTGTCCGAGATACCATCCTGGCGACAGCCTGTCGTCAAAGGGATTTCCAAGACCCCTGCCAGGTATACAGTCTTCAAAGGGTATACAAATTTTTTTTGCAAGGGGTGTGCAACTGAATAATTCGTCGAATTTTCTCGAAGTTCTCCGGTGAATGAAAAAAAGCTTTTAAACAGATATGGTTCGATCTCTCTGCTGGAATATTCAAAAATATCTCTCGAAGGGAGGGGTGTTTAAAAACGTTCTCGTCCTATGTTTACTAAGAGAATAAGCCAATCTTTTTAAAATGAAATAAACAAATAGCTTTCTTGACGATAATAATAATTATAATTAAAAATAATAATAAAAAACTTGATTGCCTCTGAGAAGGAAATAATACTTGGAGATAATTGCAATAGTCAAGAATGTTTACTGAGACTTCTACAGAATCTATACACTATGCGTTTAATTATGATTTCAGCGTAAAAAAGAAAATATCGCTTCTCTCCGTTTAATTTTCCTGACGGGAGAGTCATATTCAATATTTTATTAAAAGAAATAAGAGGTAGTATACTATGAAACTTAATCATTAATAATCTTCATGTAGAATTTAAACTACTTATTGGAGGAAAAAAATGTTTTAGCAGGCTTGTAATTGCCTGATTTAGGATTTTCCCCTGTTTGTATGGGTGACTTCTGCGCAGAGCAATTGGGAACCCTTTAAAGCTGACCATTAACGATATGATGGACATCTATTGTATTCTTAAAAGGTTATTTCCACAGCGGGATCGGGTTTTTTTCGTCAAGGGTGTACAAAGTTTCCTTTACATCGACTGACTTTATGAAAGATATCGTAATTCTTTTTTCCTTCGTACGTGCGATATTTTATCGTTTTTAAAGTCCGTACCTATGCGCGTGGAGTGCTTTATCATCTGGGCGTTGTATTTGTGCTTCTGTTTCAGTTGTTTGGCGAAGAGTAACAAGGAATGTGTCTTGTTTAGGATAGTCTCCATATTTCATTATTTATTTAGAATTAAACAAATATTATTAGTCGTAATAGTTATACACGCGTAATAATCAACTTAACACCCGAACACATACGACGGCAACCAAAATGCGCAAGTCAATTCATATATACTTATTTACATTAATTATTAAAAATATTTAATTGTATTCATCGATCAACGAGACAATTATTTATTACTTTCTCTACTACGTATAGTAAGTAGGGGAAGTATTGCATTCTACCCAAAAATTCGATACCGAGATTTCACCGGAAATACATGTTTTGAGACCTCCTGAATCCAAAAAAGCATTTTTGGAAACATGTCCGTGTGTGTGTCTGTGTGTGTGTGTGTCTGTGTGTCTGTGAACAGCATAACTCAAAAACGAACAGTCTGATAAGCACCAAACTTGGTATTTAGGTTCTGTATCTTCTAGTGATGCGACACGAAGGTTTTCAAGAAAATCCCCTCAACCCAGACTACCCTTTACATGGAAGATTTTTCGAAAAGTTTTATTTTCTCAAAAATGGCTCCAACGATTTTGATTAAAATATCATATGTTTAAGATATTTTCATGACAAATAAAATGTATATCTTGAATTTCCTGGGAATGTCTCCAAAAATATTCTTCATTGTGAACGACTTTTTCATAACTGGTAAACCATAAGAGATAGACAAAATTTTACTACACAAAAAATGTAGATCGCGTTAAAATACACAATTTATGTCATATACATTTCTTTTGTTGAGTGAACCATTTTCGATATATTGCTTGTTATTCCCTTAAATTTTTCAATACATTTTCTCAAATGGGAATTCGTTATTCATTTTTTTGTTTTGGATATGCAAAGAGTATTAATCTGTGGGAAAAGGAATGGTGCTGCACCTAGCAACCAGCTATTAAGAGATATGTATGTGCTTAAAGGCTACTGTATTTCTATATTGCCCTTGTAAATATATTTTCCCCTTACATCTACAATAGTTTGTACAAGAGTAGAGAAAGTCATGTGAGTGTAACACATCAGATGTTTTTTAATAACGTATGTAATATTTAACTATAATGTTAACCGTATTTATTTATTTTTAATAACATATGTAATATTCACCTATAATGTTTACCGAATCATTTATTTTTAATAACATACATAATATTTAACTATAATGTTAACCGTATTTATTTATTTTTAATAACATATGTAGTATTCATCGATCAGCGAGACCCTTATTCATTTTTAATAACGTATGTAATATTTAACTATAATGTTAACCGTATTTCATAATCAATTTCCCCCCGGAATTATAATGAGACAACATGAACGCGCCACGGATGTTAAACGAGTATTATTTAACTAAAATGTTAATTCGCCTTTATTTTTTTCCAGAATCATATTCCTCGGAATTGTATGGAGTTAAGGTGGCCGCCATGCGCGCACCTCAAGTCTCAATATGGCGAATTCACAACTTTTGAAAATGACCACATGGCGCGCTGTGAGGAAGCCCACGCTGGAGTTTCCACGATTTCCGCATGACGCGCTGGCGTGCGTGACGAGCTGAAGCGCGAAGGAGGGGATGCCGTAGCTGGCTTACACACTATCATGCGAGAACACAGTCAGTCGCGCACAGGGGTGATGGTGGTATTGGCTAAGTGGAAACTGAGGGCACTAACTCCCCACATGGACACGGTGTGTCACTAGTTGTACTTTTGCGGGAAAGGCGAATTTTCTGATTGGCTGTTTCAAGTTTCGAAGTTCGTAACGAACTACATGGCAGGCACGAAGAAAGGGACCATCATGGATTTTTATAGCTGGAAGTTTTCGTCCGAAGTTTTTTCACCAGAAACAAAGCCGAGACGGTAATCATACATTTACGCTATTTCTGATTGAATGTATATTTGTTGTAATATTGGTATTTTCTATTAACTTCAGTGATATTCGTAGAATGAGATAGAAAACTGATAGGTTACTGTGTGTTGCAATATTTTTATATAACGAATTAATTTTCAGATACATTGAGCCGTCCAGACAGAGGGGATACGCCTACGATTTACATTCCTTCCAGTGTTGTGGTTCGAGTCCCGAATGGTGACATAGAATCTGAAGGTATGTTATTAAGTTTCCAGCATGAGAGTGCTGGATGAAAGGTTAAGTTTTTAAGAGCTTCTTAGTGTTGCTGAATTTTATATTGTCCTGATTTATTTTTCAGATATTGTGAGCCATCCAGACAGTGGAATATACGATTAATTTTCTTGCTTACACTTCATAATTGATGGGTGGAGATCACAGCCAAAAGTAGGTAAGGTAAAATCAACCTTTAATGCAAATTAATTAGCATGTTACTGTGCTCATATTCAAACACATAGATGCAGATCATGCGAGTGATACTCTTGTATAATTAAAAAATGTAGGATTATTGGTGGACTGACACACTAACTGTCAAGGATAGCATGCCAATGATACTATAATTCTTTTAAGACAGTGCCCAAATGAAATTTTCTAATACAGAAGGAAGAAAGATATTTGATATCATTCACATATATTTCAGTAATTCACCCTCTTTTGAGCATTTTTATCTAACTGCCACTATGTCCTTTTTTGAACTGGGCATGGTGTATGAAAATAGAAATTCTGGTAGATTTTTTGACAATTAATGTCCTTGTAATCTGTTATTACAGATGCTCAAAAGCATTTGTTTCCAAGAATAACTGAAGTGTTTGTTTTGAGTGAAATTAGCAGCTTCAGTATGTGTTCTGAGGCTTTGAAATTCCAAAGTGGTTTCAATCTTTCGTGTCTGTTTTCTACCATTTAAACCTTGTAGCAATTTTGATGATACAAAATCCTTCCCTTAAAGATACATTGTGCAGTAGTAATTAAGTTGCAGGATATTATAAGAAATGTATAGGCATTTAAATGATCGTGTTGTTTTTGTGCAAAAATAAAAGGTTTTGAAGTAATGGGCATTTAATATTTTTTAAATGTATTGAAGCCTTTTAACTTAATACATATGATAAACATGAAGTTGATCACGATATATGATGAATCATTTGTAGAATACTTATGAAAATAGCTTACTGTGAGTAGAGAAATTCTTAGATGGCAGAGCAGTGGTATGGCAAGTTAAAGATTGCTGGTTTGAATCCCAGGCATGGCATTGAATTTTTCAGTGAAGGTTCCATGAATCTTTTCAATGAATTGGATCTTCTGAATGATCCTTTGATCTGTTATTTATAGTGAACCTTTTAACACACTGAGTATTTTAAATGCTTTTCATATACAGCACATTGCATCCAAGTTACTATGGGAGGTTAGGTTTTTTTATATAAGCTTAGGTTTCTGAATTTATGGAAGGTTAGCATTAGGTTTGTTTATTTATATATAAGCTTAGTTTTCTGAATTCACAGAAGGTTAGTAATTTTTTTAATGAAAAGTGTTTAAAATTTCACTATAAATAACAGTTCGAAGGATCCTTCAAAAGATCTGATTCATTGAACCTTCAATGAAAAGATCCATGGATCTCTTGCATATACTGAATTTTATTTTGTTCAAGTAACACAAAGTGGTGGTGGTTTTACAATAAAAGTGTTATTTCCTTCTCATTTAGCACTTTATCAACCAAACTTTTTTGCCACTTTTTAACGGTTTCCCAGTTTTGTGTTAAAACAGCTTATTCACACTATGCACTTCTTCCTTTGTCATGGCAACTCAAACACTAACTGATAAAGTCGAAGATTTGACCTGAGCTGAGCATATGAGTGCTAGCGTATTATGAATGACTGTTTGCTTATCATATTTCCTGTGTTATGCAAAGAGTTTATTTGGTGCTCAGATAGCACCGCTGCGAATTCATTGCTGCATTTCTCATATAGGCAAGAGAATAGCAGTCATCCATGCAGTTGGTAATTAACAAAAAGATACTCTTTGATTGTTAATGCAATAGCAGGTAGAATTAAGAAAATCATATTTTGTAATCTCTTAATAGTTACTATATATCCATAACCTTTCACAATGAGTTCTTACGATAATCACAATAAAATGTGTAGTTCTATACCTTTCCTACTCCAATGCTTCATGACACAATATGTTTGAGGAATTATTTACATTGGCATAAGCGTAGTGCTTAGTTTCAAGACAAGAGGAAGCATATGCTTTGTTTACATCAGAGAGAACTCTGGTTTACAGTGGATAGTGTGTAATATAATCTCAAGGTGTTTGTAACCACAAATGTTTCCTTAATGTAAGCAATTTCTCTTTTCAGAAACCTACTTTTAAGGGTAGTTTAAACATGTGTGTTCTATTTAATTCTAGGAAATACACAATGGAAAGTTGGAGTTAAGTTGTGGCTATTTGTGTCCAGTGATGGTGCTTCAAGTCAGAGCACAGAGAGTGACAATGACATTAATAGTGTTAAATGGTGTGGTGAAACTTGCTAATGACATTTATTGCACTGCTAATAGCAATTTAGTGAATGACAAACAATAGCTACACTATTGCATATGTGTGCAGAAGTTTCTTTGTAGGAAATGGAATTAAGTTATTCATGTCAAATTGTGTTGCGCTATCTAGAGTAGAATAAAATAACAAGTGTCAAACCTGTGTTATTCTTCCAATTTTCCTGTCAAATTCCACATCCTACTGTTGGTTGGAAGTTCAAACAAACCATGGAGGCAGTTTAAGTGCAAAAGATGTTACTATGAAGCATGCAGAAGAAATTATTGCAAGGTGCTGGATCTCATTCACTCTCAAAAATTTAAATGTGATCATTATGTATTATGACATAGAAACATTCAGCAACCACTATTAACCCCAATAATATTATATAAAAAGCAATGTATGTGCCGACTATTGGATAATTTAATAAGTTACACAGGAATAAACAGTTGTGTTTTTCATACTAGCCTAGCTGTGAGTGTTCAACTGATCATAATTGTGTTCTAATATTGTATTTCTACAGATGACAGTGACAAGTTCTTTTATGTGAGCTTTAATAGACTCCTTTAAAAAGAAATATGAATAACTCCAAGTGCAATCACGATTATTGAAGCTCACGTAATTAACTTTGTACGTCGTCAGTAGCGATACAATATTGGAACATATGATCAGCTGAGCAGACAGCTAGGCAGGTATGAAAAATACAACTGTAGTAGCTACGAGTGACGTCATCATCCGAGAGCACGATTTTTCATAGTTTAGTTCCATCCCAGATCACTACTCACGCTGCGATCGCCCTCGTGTTTCCAACGTTAACACGAGAGTTGCACTTCTAATAGTTTGCTGTTCTGTGCAGTCGCGTCTGGCGCTCCATGGAAGAATGGTTGCGCTCGGGCTTTCATCGAAATTACCGCGCGTTAACGTCTCGTTACGGCAACTCTGTCCTTTCAGCCATGGATTCACCTAAGTGTTGTAATATTCTTATAAACCCAAAATATATTTTCCCTCAAAAGTAGAATTAAACAAATGTTATTAGTCGTAATAATTATACACATGTAATAATCGCCTTAACAACCACGCACGCATATACGATAGCGACCAGGTGCGCGCGAATCAATTCATATACAATTAATCAATCAAAAAAATACTTAATTGTATTCATCGATCGAGGAGCATCGTTTAATTACATCACCCTTTAGAAGCGCAATGTGCGGACATTGGTAGTAATAAAATACCGATTCTTTTTTTTCAAAAATGTTTTATGCATGGACGAACATTACCTAATTGAATGACACAATAATCTCCTCAAATCGATTTGCCGAACAGTGGCACGCTTGGAGAAAAACCATTCCCCTACCACACCTATCACCAGGGGCGGGATTTAGACAGGTCGCAATGAGAGTGGGGTGACGTCGCCAGCGTATGGGAACAATACACACTCTTCCACCTATCCGCAGAGGAACTAATCACACGGGCGGGATTTAGACAGGTCACAATGAGGGGGAGGGTACGCAGCCAGCGTATAGGAACAATACACACTCTCCCACCTATCCACAGGGAATCAATCAGACCACAAAGGGGAGGGAGGGAGGGGGCGCGTGCCAGGCAGCATTAGGTGAGACCACACAGAAGGAGGGCGGGTGGCCACCGGCACGCGACCAGGCGCTATGTGGGAGGGGGTAGGACCTGGCGGCACAGAGCCGGGCGGCATTAGGTAAGGCCACAAAGGGAGGGGGCGGGGCGTAGCGACACGCGACCAGACGGCATGTGAGGCCTCAAAGAGGGGGCGGGACCAGGCGGCATAGAACAAAGGATCTTATCAGTTGTCGGCATCGCCTTTGGCTCTTAAGGAACACAATAAGACTACTAATACCATTTATGAAATATACTTAGATTACAAATAAACTTATGTCTTGAATTTTCTGAGAATAGTTCAATTATTCAATATTTGGCATCCATTTAAAGCCCATCAGTTTTCAGTTGTTTCTCGTGATTGTATGAATTCAGTATGGAATGTTAATTATAATCATAAGACAAATTTTTAGAAAATCAAAAATATCGAAAAACGTTCCATGTGTGAGATGGTTGGGGTGTGGCGTTCTTGAAAAACCTCGTGTCACATACTTGGAAATACTGAACCTAAATAGAAAGTATGGTGTTTATCCCACTTTTCGTTTACGATTATACTGTTCACAGACAGACACAAACATACACACCTTTTTCTTTAGAAATAAAAGGCTTTTTGGGGGTTCAGAGCTTTAAATCATGTATTTCTGGTGAAAGTTTGGTATCAAACTTTTAGGTGGAATGCAATACCTTCTGTACCTACTATGTATGTGATAGAGGAAGTAAACATTGTTTTGTTTATTCAAGGGACCTCAAAATATATACTTCCGGTGAAATCTCGGTATTGAATTTTTGGGTGGAATGCAATAACTTTTCTTTCTACTACGTACGTGGTAGTGAAAGCAAAGAAAACTTATTGTGGTTTGAGATATAAATGGAATAGAGGAAATTAATCTATGGCCAGCTATTTGAAAGCGGCTCACTACATGTTATATGTAAAATTCCATGCTCCTTTCCATGACATCACGAGAAACAAGTGAATGGGACAGCAGTTTACAAAATGACAAAGTATTGATCAATTCAAACCATTATCAATGGATATCTCGGAAATGACTGATGCCACAAAAGAGCTATTTGAAACAAATTGTGTGCTTTAATGAGAGCAAACTAAAAATAGAAATATGTCATGAAGATCTTCAACAATGAACAATTATAATAAGACGGCATTATAACGTAGCAACATTTTTGCATCATAGCGCAATGTCAATGTGTTTTGAAACAATTTATAAAACATAAGCGACGAGTATATTTTGCTCATACAACTCGGCTTTCTCTGCCGGCATTAGAAATGAAGCCCTTGCTTGTCTGTAACGTCAAGTAAAGGGCCACCCCTAGAAAAGACAGACAACTTACTCATAACTGTTGTGTGTGAAATTCGCATTTCCACTAAGTGTTTAATAACAGTTGATGTCCGTAAAGTAAACGGGGAAACAGTAGAAATACCAAGACAAATATGGGAACTAAAGCAGGATGCATTTCCGCACATGTTTCTTACTTTGCCCAAGTGCTTCAAAGGCAAAATTAAGCAACGCAAGTCCCTCGTGAAAAGACACGCATTGGTGGTGGACAAAATTGCGTTTAACAATACCTCCCCTTTAATTCCACTCAGCAATGCAAACGAGCCTGCATTGTAGAGTTCATCGAACTTGAGAACTGGAAAAGATATCATAAAGACAATCGCTGTGTTGAGTAAATTAAAGAACCAGTAAAGACATTTTATTAGGACATTAGTAGGAATAAATGCGGCTTTAAGAGCACTAACAGATGCCGACAACTGATAAGACGTAATGTGATATCCTTTGTTCTGTGCCATTAGCTCCCGCCCCCTCCTTTGTGGCCTGACCCCGAAAAGCCGCCGACCACGCCCGCTCTTTTTGCGCTACTATCATGCCGCCCGGCAGGGGATTAGAACAATGGGTTATTGTCCTTTATGCCCTGGTCTGAATGCCTGCCGGCGGTGAATTGGGACAATGGGTTATTGTCCTCGTACGATGACAATGGGTATTGTTCTGTGCCGCCGGCAACGCCCCCTGTTTGTGCGCTACTGTCATGCCGTCCGGCAGAAGTGCAGAACAATAGGTTATTGTCCTTTGTGTGCTCGTTTGAATACCGCCCGGTGAAGGATTAGAACAATGACTTACTGTTCTCATCGCTAATGGAGGTGGCTCTTTGGCGTTACTCATACCGGCAGCAGGAGATCGACGAACAATGGGCTATTGTTTTCGTCGCGTGCCGCTGCCCCCGCAAATCGATGTAGGAGATAATTGTGTCAATCAATCAGCTAATGTTCGTCCATGCATAACACCATCTAACATTATGAAAAAAGAATCAAGGATTTATACTGCTAACGACCCGGCATCGAGCCTCTAAAGGGGTGGACTCAGGCCCTCGATCGAAGTATCCCCACCGCATGTATTTTGATTGATTAATGTAATTAAACGCTGCTCGTCGATCGATGAATACAATTAAGTATTTTTGATTGATTAATGCAAATAAGTGTATATGAGTTGACTCGCACACCTGGTTGCCATCGTATATGTGAGTGTGTGTGCGTTAAGGTAATTATTACGACTAATAACACTTGTTTAATTCTGCTTTTGAGGGATTTTTGTGTTTATAAGAATATTACGTCACTTAGAATACATGACTGAAATATAAACTTAGCGTAAATCGCTAACATGAGGCGCTGACGAGTGATTCTTTCACTGAAAACCCGAGCGCGAGGTCAATCTCCTGTAGGTGATGTCTCGCTAATGATCTCTTGGGTCTGCAGGCATGGGTTGACCTCCTCATCCCTACTCTGCATTGGCTCCTACCACACCACCTCTTCTCTCCATGCCTGTCACGGCCTTCCATGTGCTTCTTTTAAGCAAACTAGCGGACAGTGACGAAGGTGCACTCTTCCGCCCTGCGGGGGACAAGGCGAAAGTAGCCATTTTAAGGGTTAAACACGCGGATGGCGGCCATGTTGGCTCCCGGGAAGTAATTGGTATAAATCATTTGAAGGGTGATAAGGAACTTCGCACTTCAAGATATTTTTTCTAAGGTTTGTTTACACTTAGGGTGGGCTCTGAAACATAAATAAATACGGGTTAACATAATATTTAAATAATAAATACGTTATTAATAAATGATGAAATATGGAGAGTACTCTAAACAAAACACCTCCCTTGTTACTCTTTTAACTAACCCCCGGTTAAAGAGTGATCATAAATAAAAAACTCTATTGTTTATTCCCGTAACAAAAAATTGAAATAAAGACTGCAACAAACTCGTGATTGCTTAGATATGCAAAGTCTAAAGCAGCATTGAGTACCAGCAGAAAATCGAACTCTAACTAAAAATACATGGACTTTCAAAACAGGAATTTCGATAACGTATCCCACCCACTCGCGCAAAAACGTGCATAGACAGGGGTCTTTAAAACAGTCATTGTCGATAAAGTACACCACCCACTCGCGCAATCAAGCGCAGAGACAGGGACTTTAAAACAATCGTTGTCGACAAAGGTACCCCACTCTTTCGCGCAATCAAGCGCATAGGTAGGGATCTTTAAAACAGTCATTGTCGATAAAGCTACCCAACCCACTCACGCAATCAAGCGCTTAGCTAGGTGTCTTTAAAACAGCCATTGTCGATAAAGGTACCCCACCCACTCGCGCAATCAAGCGCATAGGTAGGGGTCTTTAAAACAGTCATTGTCGATAAAGGTACCCTACCCACTCGCGCAATCATGCGCACAGACAGGAACTTTAAAACAATCGTTTCGATAAAGGTACCCCACCCACTCGCGCAATCAAGCGCATAGATAGGTGTCTAAAACAGTCATTGTCGTTAAAGGTACCCCACCCACTCGCGCAATCAAGCGCATAGGTAGGGGTCTTTAAAACAGCCATTGTCGATAAAGGTACCCCACCCACTCGGGCAATCAAGCGCATAGGTAGGGATCTTTACAAGTCATTGTTGATAAAGTACCCCCAACTACTCGCGGAATCAAGCGCATAGACAGGGACTTTAAAACAATCGTTGTCTATAAAGTACCACACCCGCCAGTGCAAGCACTCTCATAGGCAGGGACATTAAAACAGTCACTGTCGATAAAGCACCCTCCTACAAGCAAGCACGTGCATAGACATGGACTTTAAAACAGACATTGTCGATAAAGTACCCCCACCTGCTCACGCAAACGCACGCGTAGGCAGGTACTTCAAAACAGTCATTGTCGGTAAAAAAAAACCGCGTCCACCACGCAAGCACACACTCTCCCTCTCTTCATTGCGTATACAGGGACTTTAAAACAGTCATTATCGATAAAGTACTGCTATATAGTAAAAGGTCTTGTTAACTATCGCCGAAATGCGTTAATGTTATTATCGTGTCTGTCATACTATAACTTAAGATGCTTTCAGCTTTGTTTTGATGCTAAAATTATAATTAAATGATACATGCGTAAATAATGAAATCTTTATAAGCGCAGGCGTAATGTATTTTCTAGAGGGCATGGTGTATAGATCTTGTAAACACTGTATTTAAACATTCGTAAACTTCGCAATTATTATTATTATTATTATTATTATTATTATTATCGTCAAGAAAGCTTATTTGTTTACTCCATTTAAACAGGCGGGTGTTTCAGCCGCCATATCTAAAATTATTTGATTCCGCATCGCTCCAATGTAATAATAAATAAATATCAAGCTTCTCTGAGAGATAGCGGGTCAATTTACATTCGAGCGGTCTCGAGTTCGAAGCTCGGTTAGGTGAGTTACCTTGCAAGGGCAAGCCCTTCCATTAACGATCTTTATAAGCGTAGGTGTAATATATTTCCTAGCGGGTATGATGTATAGATCCTGTATGGCACTGTGCTTAAACACTCGTAACTTTCGCAATTATTATTATCTTTTTTTTATTCTCGTAACAAAAATAAAAAGACGACTGTAACAGACTCGTGATTGTTTAGATATGGAATGTCTAAAGTGGTATTGAATACCAGCGGGAAAAAGAACTCTGAACTCAAACTAATAAATACATGGACTTTCAAACATGCATTCCTTTCTTAGTAAATATATAAGTATCGCGAAAGGTTGTAAATAACGTAGGGCGAGAACATCTAAACATCCCTCAATTCGAAAGATATTTTGACTACTCCAGTAGAGAGATCGAACACTTCAAATATAAGTTTGGCATTTGTTTAAAATCTTTTTCTAAAGACCCACACCAGTGGTCTTCGAGAAATTCGACAACTAGGTATTCAGTTGTATACCCCTTGCAAAAATATGTTGTACACCCTTGAAGAGGGTAAACCTCTTGGTCTTGGGAAATTCCAGTTTTGGGGGGCCTTCCGCACTTAGAGCTTAATGGATGGGATTCCTGAGGAGAGATAACATCTATAAGCGAATGCTTCAAATTTCACACGGGTGGGATTTAGCAATATATGTAAAAATAATATATATATATATTATTCTATTTTACTTTCTAGCGTGATATACAGAAGGTTTTCCCTTACAAGCATGTGTCGTGATGCAGGAATTCCCCCAGAAGAAGTTTAAACGCGTTTTATGAAATACCCACGTACGCAAGGCTAGCTCTCCTACATGCTCGATGGGGTTGGAGTAGCCAATCAAAATCGATGTATTTTATACCGTTACACCTCTCGCATACATTTTTATATTGCAAAAGAGAGATATATTAGACTGCTTCACCGGAAATTGTTAGTTTCTCGACTGACATCGACGAGCTAGGATCTCTTCAGGCTTTACTTCACGTCGTGAAATTTCATCAAGCACCATGTCTGGTAAGCTGTAAAAGCACTTCATTTACTTTAAAAGTTAACATATTACTCACTAGATTTAACTTATAATTGCGTTCTCGATTTCAATGTCGGGCATTTGTATGCAAATAGTTGAACATTCTACAGTTAAAAGCTAGCTGCGCGAATTTATTTGCTCAAAAAATGTGAACAGTTTACCTAAGTATTCATTTTTTAAGCAAACGTATTATTCCATGTGTTTAAATACGAGATATCACCGAGTGAATTATATTCCTATCTATAGAAAATACAATTATATGTAGCTAACTGCGTGAATTCATTTTCTCAAAAAAATGTGAACAGTTTAGTTAAGCATTCATTTTTTAAATCAAACTTATTATGCCACGCGTTTAAATACGGGATTTCACCGCGTGAATTATATTCCTTTTAGAGAAAATACAATTATTTGAATACCAACCGTATGGAATAAAAATGTTATTTATATGCAACAGAAATTTCTTCCGAGGGTGACCGACGGAATTAGAAGCCGTGCCTTCAGATTGCACGCCTCGGTTGAACATTCCTCAGTTAATAGTTGTTTGGACATGTTTAATTGCGCAAAAGACAACTTTCTTTCGCCGGTACAGTGCGAAAGAACAAAAAAGAGTTACCCACTAATTTCACTTCTCCAAAAGATCGCAGACAGTACGAAAGCATATTTGTCTTCACAAAAAATGAAACCCTTGTTTCATATGTTCCAAAAAAGGGTAAAACAGTAGTTTTTCTTTCAAGTCTACATGTTTCATCCACACAGCTATCAGAAGGTGCTGAGAAAAAGCCTGAAATAATCCTGCATTACAACGACACTAAATGTGGAGTTGATGCAGTAGATAAATTGTGTGCTACATACAATGTAGCCAGAACAACGAGAAGGTGGCCCATGGTAATTTTTGACCATATCTTGAACATTGCAGGTATTAATTCTAGGGTTATCTTCCTTGGAAACCAAAATTAATATTCCACAAGGCAGGAGTATTTGAAATCACTATCTTTAGCTTTACTGTTGCAATAGCTACAAAGGAGAGCAACAGCATCAAATCTATCCGATGATTTGAAAGGACTTTTGACAAAATATAAACCTGAAGAATCCAGCGTAGTAGAATTGTCAAATACACCACTATGCACATTGAAAAGGAAACGATGTGAACTCAGCAACAAAGACAAAATGAACTGCAAAACTAAATATGCATGTAGGAAATGCAACACCCCCCTGTGTTTGAGCAAACATGCTAAAATTATTTGCGATAGTTGCTTAGTCGGGGAAAACACGGGTGAAATAGTAGATGATTCTGAGTAACTGAACATTTGAAATTACAAGTTGTATGTATACCTGGAAATGGCAATGTATTTCTTTATACTTACTGTAATACAATTTATAACATATATGTACTCATATTTTAGCTTGTATTTTTATGTTGTAAGATAATACCTATTAATGAAAGCCTTGTACGCTTAATCTATATAAAGGTAAAAACAGGAAAAAAAAAAGAAAATAAACGACAGAAAACAAAAATACAAACAATAACAACAAAAATATAACGCGGGTCTACTAGGCCCCGCGCGACTAACGCTGTTCTACCAAAGCGCGCGCCTGACGGAGGGTTAAAATAATAATTTAATCTATATTTAAATATAATTCTTCCTAATCATAATTCTCGTGGTAATGCAAAGAGCGTGGAGTTTCAAAGACACAACATAAAAATCTGACTATCGTTTGAGCTACTGCATTCTTCTTATACTTACAACGAAGTTTGTAATTGCAGTTTCATCTCAATTAACAAGAAGACTCTTTCACTCAAGCCGTGTGTAGGACAGAGTTGGAAAGATAGAATCAGATTGAAAAATTCAATGTCATACCCGAGATTTGAACTACGGATCTTCCAGTTTCCGTCCATGTGGCGCCGCGGTAACGCGTGCGACTCGCATTCGAGAGATCTCTAGTTCGCTTCCCGGCTAACGACCAATCTGACCCACGGTTGCTTTTTCGAGTTTTCCCGGGTCCTCAGGCGAATGCTGCTATGTTTTCTCTCAGCCCCCGAATATCGTTCCATTCCCCATTTCATTCATCCTTAACCCCGTTAGGTCTGTTTTAAGATTGGAAGTGTCGGCGATGGAATTCCGGTGCGGTGTAGCACAGAAAAAGGATTCTCTCTGTGGAACCTTATCCGTCTGGTTGCCAGGGTGTATGGACCGCTTCTTGGGGGTCGTTGGAACCTCTGTTTGGGGTGGGGTCCCCAGTTTGCCTGCCCAACTGTTAGGGCGTCTCAATATGGAAATTTTAGGAACTTTGTCATAGCTGTGCCGTCAATCCTGGTTCCGACCGCTCGGTGTCTCTTACCTCGTCCCTCCCTCCCGGGAGCGCACCCTCGAGGGTCACAAGCACAATATCCTCATTCACTGGATCGGGGTCGAGTCCCCTCCGTTACACATTCCATTCTAGACCAGAGGAGAGAAGCATTTTAGGAATTCAGAACGTGAATCGCAATACAAAGCCTTTGGGGGGGCTATCTTCAGATTTGTAACTTGAAGGCAATTTACTTTTCAGAATACAGTGCTTTCAAATGAACCAATTGCAACAAAAGCTATCAACCTATCTGCATTAACACTTTGGGTCACTTTTTTGAAAATTTAGCTTATATGTTATCCTAAACGAATAAAACAGCTATATAGAAATTGCATATTTTGCGCTAAAGGTTTACCTATTAACATCTTGCATACAATACCTAAATAGGTGTTTTTACTCTACGTCCACTATACGACTGGCACGGTTTTTCTTCTTTTCACTTGTGAGTGTGCATATAAGGGGAATTATGTTTCGAATAAAACAAATCTTTATTCGTTTTTCAGTAACAAACGCAAAATATATCTCATTTTGAAGAAAATTTAATGTAACACTTAATTGTTTCCAAACTGCTTCAACAGTTTGACATTGATATTAGTTTTGCTGCCATATTTTTAAAACATTACTTGAATGTTATCAGAACTGAATGTGCCAATTGTATGGAACTTCACACCTAGCGCTAAACGTTGTGATCGATATCTATGACAATTAAAAAGGAAAACGAACTTATATTCAAGGTAATAAATACCCTAAGAGCACGCGTAGAACGTTATATTGGTGATAATTATGAAACTATTATAATTAATATTACTATTTATTACTAGTAACAAACATTAAAAACAAGATCTACATTATGCGAACCTTGTTTCTCAAGAAAATTACTGAATCTTACACTTATGTAGCACCCGCATAAACAGTGAAATATTTGATTTTTAAACAACATATTATGCAAAAGATATGTTGATTTATTTCGCCTGAATAGTTCTAGTAAAGAGAAAAGTATTTCGTTTCGTCTTCTTTCTTCTTAGGTTACTGAATGCATACACAGAAGTAAATGTGACCTTTGAGACGATACGGCACGCTCGCTATAGGCAGGCATGACTAGTTGAGAAGAAATTTCTTCCCCTCTTCCTCTACACCCCTTGGCCCATCGGAAAACATTTGAAGCGCACTGTATATGTCCGGCTTTGACCAGCACGCCCCTGTTAAGCACCTGTCCTATTGGGAGATTAACAATTTATGCGGTGCCTCAATGATATCGGCCATACCCTATAAAAACCTGAAATGGCTCAACAGGGAAGAAATGGAGAATATAAGTTTCATGGACATCAAAAAAGATTCGGAGACTGGCTATGTGCTAGAAGTAGATATCGAATACCCTGACCATATCCACGACGCCCATAGCGAGCTTCCTTTCTGCCCACAGAGCGGGATACCACCGAATGGACAATACAAGAAACTGCTTGCAATATTAGATAAGAAAAGCAAATATGTCTTGCACTACAGAATGATGCAACAGTGTATCGAGCAGAGTCTAACTGTGAGACATATTCACAAGGTGGTGTCTTACGACCAGTCTAACTGGCTAAGGACATATATCGACGTTAATACAGAGAAGAGACCTCAAGAAAAACAAAAAATTGGACAAAACCTCTGGGAAAAAATGAATAATGCTGTATACGGGAAATTCATAGTGAATGTAAGGAAGTACACATATTTTAAAATAGTTAGTAAATGAGAACAGGCAAAGAAGTTGACAGCACGCAGCACTTAATTACGCACCATCATTTACCAAGAAAAGCTTGTAGGCATTGAACTGGGCAGAGAAGAGGTGCATATGAATACGACAAGCTACATTGGGCATGCAATTTTGGACATTTATACATTTATAATGTATGATTTTTTGTAATATCATGAAAAAAATTTGAAAGACTTGCTGCTGAAATACATGGATACAGACTCGTTCATGTTTGAAACAAGTTCTGATATCTATGAATTCATCGGGGAGAACGCACAGTATTTTGACACTTCAAACTTTGAAAAAATAATGCATATGGCATTTAGCAAGTCAACCAGAAAGAGATTGGCTTGTTCAAGGATGAATTGGGTAGCGTGGTTATGGAAGAGTATGTCGGTATCAGAGCAAAATTATATGCCTACAGATACAGCGGGCAGACAATAAAGAAAGCAAAGTGGATCACCAGGGCCGGTATGGAGAAAATAGATTTCGGCCATTATTATGATGTTTATTCTTGGTAGTTATTTGGAGGAGTTGCCTCACGTATGGGAGCCAATTTGAAGTAGTGGGTTGGTTCCGGAGTTGGCTCACGTATTATTTTTAGCTGCTTTTTGAGTTAGACCCATGTAAGTCGCCAATTTGAAGATGATTTGCTGCTGTTACGTAATAATAGTTTACGTAAACTTGAAGAGTTGTTATGTATTAATAGTTGTTTTGAGCGTCGGTTTGAATTTAATGCTTACGTAACATTACTGTTTGAATTTGCCTCGGCTGCGTCAGTCTTACTTTAGAGTCAGGATTCTTATGCAGGATGTGGTAATGACAATTATTGTAGACGTCACAGAATTAATCTTTTAAATTTTCACTTTTATTTTAACTTCTTGCACATATTTATAAACCACTACATTTTTAAAAGAACTGTGAGAAACTTATACATATTCACTTAGAGTGTATATCTGTTTTACTAATCACCCGTAGAGAACACATTTTTCCATCTCTACACTAGCACGTCTTACCAGGAACTGAATAACCTCAACAGTAAAAACCTTAAGCTTCGGTAATGCAAGTCTCTGATTGCCTAATTCTAGTCCAATAAAATTTCTGTATTTAACTTAAAAGTTTTCTTTGCTGTTGATTGGCTAATTTTAAAACTGTCACTGAAACTATGTCATCATCGCTCTAATCATGACCAGTACGTTTCAAATTCCAAACATATTATTGCTACAATTACCTCATTATTACTCATTGTTAGCAACCTAAAACTTATTATTTTCACAGTTCTTGCATTACTAGAGTATGTAAAGTATTCACATAACCTTATTGAAATATGTTTACAATAAAAATAAGCATTTGCAATGCCTGTTACATACAATTTAAATAATTATTACATACATATTGTTTCAAGGCGGGCTGTTATTGAATTTACCTATTATAAATAACAATTGAAATTATTCAGGTATTAAAATACTGCCTCAAATTGCATCTTGCACATAAGCCTCCAGGCGTGTCGTGATGCCGACACTAGAGCGATGACCACGAAATCCGCACTGAACATTGCAGAGGAGGTTATTCGTCTCGAGCTACCGCATTAATCGAACGTTAATCATGAGTTCATAGGTCTTACACACAACACTCGTCAGACAAATAGGCCTGTAGCTAGAGGAAAGCGAAAGGTCTTTACCGGGTCGAGGGATAGGAATGGCAATACACGCCGGCCACGAGTAGGGGAATTCTGCCGACGCCAGATGCGGTTGTATATCCCGAGTAAGAATGAAATCGCCTCAGGCGGAAGATGAAGACGCATTTGTCGGCGGATGTCATCGGGACCAGAGGAAGAATCTTTGGCGACAGACAGAGAATGCGCCAGCTCGGCAACGGTAAAAGGTGCGTTGTACGACTCACTAGTCACTGCTAAAAACCAGGACAAACCGCTCCGCAGAGGCTTTGGTGAGCAAAAAGGAGCTATCATAACTAGCCGTTTGGCTACAAGTAGCGAAGGAGCTGGCAAGGGCTTCCGCTATATCTGGTTCGCTGGTATGTGGTGCCGTTTACGGCAAGATCGGAAATGATCGGCCGGCGACACCTGCCATACATACGCCGAGTTGCAGTCCACACTTATGCAGAACTACGACAGTAAAGGGAAGAGAAAGGATTCCCAAGACTTGCATTTGGCATTGCGAAACACAAAACATGCCCTAGCCCGAGAACGCTTAAAAGCAACGAAGTTATCCTCAGTATGATGTAATTGAAAGACACGCACGGCACGCCTGCGCGCTTTTAGGGCCAAACGGCTTTCCGTGGTCCAACAAGGGACAAGAACGTGGGGCGCAAGAACCTCGAGGCATGCTGGGATCCGCTGCGAGAAAGAGAGAACAAGTAAAATACTCCACCATTTCATCCATGGTGGCAAAACCATTATCGGTGAGATGAATGAGGGAACGAAGCCTCCCCAGTCAGCCTTAGCAATAATCCAGAAAGGAGGTAGGTAGAGGATGGTGGCCGGATAAGCGAATGGCAATGGGATAATAATCACTGCTGAGAAGGTCCGAAAGCACCGTCCAATCAAGAAGCGGAAGTAACGCCGGGCTGCAGAAAGACAGATCCAAGACTGAGAGGGTGTCATAGGCAGAGAATAAGAAGGTATGGACACCAGTATTTAATAAAAGTAAGCCGGACATATTACAAACGTCTGTTATAACGCACCCACGAGCATCATCAGTGTCAGAACCCAGAGAAAATGTTTGGCAGTCAAATCACCAAGGAAAAGTAGCGCTGGCGGAATATGAGCCAAAAGCGCCAGAAGCTCGTGCGCTTGAACGACACTGTGCGGTAAGAGATAAACGTTGTAAATAGAGAAGCAGACGCTCTCCAATTGGACACGCACAGCCACAGCCGACAATGTGCGCAGCGGTATGTTAGTGGCAGAAATATAATGCGCCACCAAAATAGCAACCCCACCGCTTGCACGATGTCTAACAGAGTCGTGCCTAAAGCAGGAAAAGCTCCGAAGATGCAATGGTGAGTAGGCTGCAAATGGGTTTCCTGAAGACAGACAATTGAGGGAGAGCGTTGGAAAACTAAACACTGTATCTCCGGAAGGCGTGCCCGGAACCCATTAATTTTTCACTGGAGTATTACTATTGGAAGAAAAGGTTATGGGGTCCGCTTGAGTTTCCTCACTTTGACGGATTTCGTACCGACAAAATCCTTATCCTCTGGCGAACCATTCGATGCCCGTGAACCGGAAGAGCACCTGCGGCTCGTGGAGCGGGACCGGGACTTCACAGAGGAAGTGCGACTACTCGGTCTATGTTGAGGTCGAGAACGACCACCCTCAGCAGACGACGCTGATGGGCGAACACTGGTAGACAACTTAAGATGCTGGTGTCGACACGGCTGAAGACGAAGATTGTGGGGCAGGGTCAACTCAAGACGATGGAGAATGGCAACTCCGTTTGTGTCAAAGCATCGATTACGAGCACGGGTGGTAAGACAACAGTGGCAACAGGAGAGCGGCGGATGAATAACCAGTGGTGGTTTCAGGTTAAAGTTGCGCAAAGCGCCTCCGTGCTTCAGGAAAAGTGAGGCACTCCTTAACGCGCAGCTCCTGTATACACCTTCCGTCCAAAAACCTCAATGTCGCGAGCTAGGATGACATCCTCCACAGTTAACACAACTGGGGTCTCGATCACAGGCCGCGCCGTCATGGGCAGATAGACCACATCACTCACAAACAGCAGCATGGGTACTTCAGCCCAAACCTCTTGCACCGAAAACAGCGCATAGTTTTTGGGATATAGGACGTACGGCGGCACGTTCGTAACCACAAAAAATAAACTCCGGTAACACAGTATCTTTGAAGGTGAGAAATACCGCGTGCAAGGGGTATTCTTGGCCGTCCTGCTTGCGAGACAAGGGTACGCCTGACATACACGTTGATGAGAGAGGCAAGTGACTATTTCCTCGTTGGAAAGATGGTCCAGACTGAAGCTGGTAACAAGCCCCTACAAGAGTTTTATGATTTGTGTGGGGCTACCCGGGTGGGATAGGAGCCCAACAAACGTTGCTTTCAACATTTTCTGTGACTGCTCGGCATTGCTCATCTCGATCAGCAATGTACCTTCCCTGCATCGCGTTCTTTACCTGGCCATAGATCTTATCCACCTCACGTTTGATGTAAAAGGAGATAAGGTCCTTAAACGTTTTACCATCACTAGACAAGGTCACTACCAACAAGAGGTAATTAAAGGGGTTTTGTGTGTATACACTATGGATGGATCCCCATCCGTAACAGTCGGCGTCAGCCTGCCATCGGGGTTAAAGAAAAAGGACACCATATCTTCACGGTCTGTGCCGTCGCGATAACCCTCCCAAGACCGATCTCAAGTCGGACTTCAGAAGGACTATCCCCCAGTCTCCACTGCTGGTCCATATCTGTAAGCCATTGAGCACACACCCCGACTTTAGGCCCTTACCACGGGAATAACCGCCCATGGCTCCCCACTCTAGGCCGTGCTGCAAGGAACACGCAGACATGGATTCAGGGTACTTGTGGTTGATTACACCGGGGGCCCGTGATACAAATCCAGCGACACTCGGTCATTGGAGAATTAACACAGGTCGAGCCACGTGGGTGTAAATGACGGCGTGGACGGGCTCCGCACCTAAGGTTATACACAGGGCAGTGCGAGAGGTCCGCCCAACCATCGAGCCTGAGACCCCCATAGAGCACACGTCGGAAAACGCGCTGAAACCGTGGGAAAGAACCACGGAGACAGGAAAATCCCTGCTGGTGAGACAGGCGTTAATAAAACTAAGCATCAGAACAAACCTAGAAGAGGATCATTCACAACAAAAATCAAAGTAATAATATAAAGACGTGGCACAGTCGATGAGCGGAAGGGGTGATATGGTGGTGAGTGGCTCGCCATACCCGTACCCACCAAAGGTGGGCCCCTGGGGGGGGTTAGAGGACACCACGATTCAGTTTTTAAATCTTTGCGGTGCTCTTACCGACAAAAACTTCTAATTTCTTTAAGATGTTTGATAGAATTATTTGCTAAGGAATAAACCAAATGGACACAACACTTGGAACTGGGGACAAGTACGAAGATACATTTTGTAGAAGCAAGAGGAAGATTTCACTAGCTTTACTACCTACTAAGGCTGCATTGACAAATACAAAACGCCATTAACTTCCTGTTTCAGGCGAAAAACAAATGAATCCCTAGCATCGTGTAGCATCACATGAAATGCACACAATATCCATTATCGAGATTCCCTTTACAACTAAGCACTCTTTAAACGCCATATAAAATCTATCTGCAGACCAATCTCTAGCGACTAAACCAACGAGTTCTAGAAGTTGTTTTCTGGCTCTACTGGAAACTGACGAAATTCCCATGGTCAGATCACACAGGGATTTATGCAAGCTTATATGTGAGCTATCATTTACCAACACTGAAAAGCGGGTAGTTTTGATATCATCGACAATTTTATCTGTTACTACTTTAACTTTGTTTACTGTGTTAGTACATTTCATTCTTTTCATTCCAATGTTATGGTCTACTTTAGAATTCGAAAAGAGTTTCTCAGTAAAGGATTAAATGGTCATCAGCCTGAAATGCAACCCTGTGTTCTGCAAAAAGATTGCCAATTGAATCTCTGCTGGTTTGACTGATTTGTTACCCGTGATTTCACTACTTATGTTTTAGATGCGAATCCACTTATGTACGGTGTGATCACGAATGTTTCGACTATCTTCATATATTTCTGACTTTCAGCATGTTTACATAATTCACCTTTACTACATAATATTGCAATGCTACATGCAACAACACATCTACACTTGGATTCCTTGAAATGGTTTTAACCGTCGCTTGAAAGTAGGATCACTGGCCCTAATTTTTTTTCTTTCTTGAAACCTTCTAGCCTACTTCTTCCGGCGCTAACTCGCCACGAACTTCTCTTCTTTTTAGGAGTAGGCTGTGTACTGAAATATTAGTTTTAGCTAGTTTTTACTATATAGGCAAATACCTACACTTTCGCCGGAAGAAAGAGGAAACACAATTCTTGCGGGGCACGGGGAAGCCAATGCAGTACAGCTGCTTTCTTTGTCTTTTCGAAAAATGAGGCATGTAAGTAGGGGAATCCCGTAGGAGATAACGAGAATGGATATGTGGGAACAACATTGCATCATTAGCCTTATATCAAGAACCATTGCAATATACATGTTTGAACAGTTTCTTTCGCAGTTCACATATTTGATTATAAATTCCCGAGTGGTTTTTTTTTTGGCAATTATTCATTATTTTTCCCCTTGTCCATGGGAAATTTGCCATATTCTGGAAACACTCGAGTAGGTGTCAAGAACGAGCTACATTAGATGGAGAGCGTGCACCAGTGAATCTTGGTTATAAAACCAAGCGGTCACCATATAGACGGATGGTAAACACTGAAGACATGGTTAGTGTATACCGTGGAATGTGATTGCATATTCCAAAAGAACCCAATGGGTGTTTATTGCGTCGCATATG
This sequence comes from Deroplatys truncata, assembly GCA_030765065.1. NCBI lineage: Eukaryota > Metazoa > Arthropoda > Insecta > Mantodea > Mantidae > Deroplatys > Deroplatys truncata. Next base: position 304,828 of record JAUKNL010000032.1, read on the forward strand.
GGTTCACCAATAATTTCAAATACTAGTTAATTAGCTTTTCATTAAGATAAGAATCAAGGTATTATGTGCAAGAACACTATTGACACCAGCATTTCCGTTGTTGTTTTAATGTACCTGATGCATAGGGATAAACACGAGGTGAATGTTTTAATGCTATTTGGATATGGCAGTGTATGTAATTTATAAAATAATTGCATCTATCAACTTTTGTGTTAAGCGATGAGTGCATCTATCGCATTTTCAAAAGACAAGTGGTTTCCGACTATCTACACACGAAATGGATCGAAATATGAAAAATCTGATTTCACTAAAGTTTGCTTCAGCTGAAAAAATAACTCGATATTATAAAATGTATCTATCGAGTTGGAAGAAACTACTACACAAATCTTCATTAAAAACTGTTCTGAAAAATAAAATAGAACCAAATAATATGCATATTAGCTTCTTCTCTTCCTTCATGCATTAAACATTTCCCTCTGTAGCAATCTACATATCTTGTTCGCGTCACCTTTTGTTTTGGTTTTTTAATGTTTTCCCTATTGGTTTATAGTTCTTAAAATGGAATGGTACTCTATATTCATTCTTTAAGATAGCTTATCCATTTGGATTTATATTTCTCAAGTGTTTCATTCAAATTGTATATATCCCTTATAGCCTCATTTTTTTATGATCTGTTGTCTTGTATCATGTCACTGTTCATAACAAGTTCATTTCATTTTACTTGACGTCTACTTTTGTTTTTCTCCGTAATAAACCATGCTTCACTCCCGTACAGTAATTTTGGCACTGACATTACTTTAGAATATTTTAGTATTTTCTCCCTTCTTGCTTTGTTTTCAAACTTCTTTTTATAGTGCAATTACAGACTTCCATTTTAAAGATAAGATTGCTTTATAGATGAATTGCATCCTAAATATTTAAATTTTACTACCTGCTTCACAATCTTATCTTCTATAACCATGTCGTGGTTACCATGCTAGCCTCTAGTTCCTGAGGTTGCGGGTTCATACCTGGCGGAGGATGATGGATTTTTTCGGGCATAAAAGTCCTTAGCATGGCTTCGTTCGGAACGGAAGTATATGCGGTGGTCCCATATCGTAGATTTACGGACGTAAAAGAACCTCAGCCTGATAAAGGCCTCTGAGCAAAGTTACCCGTCTTTCAAGTCCAGTATAGAATGGGAGCTAAGGACCATAGCAGTTAAAGAGCGTCCATAAATAAAACCCAGTTTAATTTTTTCTATAACCATTTTTACCTTACTTTCTTTTCCTTTGAACGCCTTCACTTTTGTTTTATTTAAAGAGTTTGTCATGTTCTATTCTTTTGCTCTTTTATTCAATGCATACGTTGACTTTGGGAGATTTTCTTCTGAATTGGATATAATAATCTGGCCATTTGCCAACATTAAAGTTAATGCATAGTTTCTTTTATTGAAATTAATTGAATAGAAAAATACACCATTAATCCATTGTCTAGCAATTTCATCAATATATAATTTAAAAAGAAGTATAGACATAGCTTATTAATGTCCTATAATTATTTATTAATACTGTGAGCGCATGTGAAGCACTGTATGTCCAGATTTTGGAGTTTCCCCTGTATTACATGCGAGGGATGAGGTGGTTTACCATCCATCAACACGTCGGACAGTGCAGAAGGCAGCCAGCTATTCATATTGTAGCAAGGTTCGAACAGAGTATCAAAAATTGTATTAGTATTGCCAATAGGTGATATGACACGGGGCTGCTCTGTCAGCAGTCAAAACGATATTTAATGGCACCGAATCGAGGTCACAGGGGCTTAACTCTCACTCTGTCTGGTTGACAGCTCTGAGCAACAAGGGATACTACACACCTCCATCATAACTAAGTCAACTTTTAATGAGTGGTTACACTCAAACCTCACTAACGTGCAGGTAAGATGCGCTAGTGCTAAGTTTTCGCTCGCCCTGGCCGTCACGTTATCCAACACCCTACTGCCGCCTAACAGCAACTATGTACAGTAAATATGAATACAACTCTGTTCTAATACAGCCCCTGGGCCATTTATTTGATGTCTCCTCCTATAACGCACCCACTTACCAACCCCGATACCTGTCCTCTTACCCCTCCTGTGTACGCCGCCCCTGGGGGGCTAGCCAGCCTAGATAGGGGTGTTACACAACGTTGGAAATGCGGGTATAATTATAGGGTAGGCACCAGGGTTAGTCATAATAAAATGAGTGGTTAAATGTAGCTCTCCCCCGGTTTTAGAATGCGTTGAAACTTTTCTCTCTCAATCACTTGTGAGTTCATGGCACTAATTCTATCACCAGAGGACCCTCATTATGTAGGACTCACGGTCCCACCCTTGCATCATGATTTTTTTTAAGAGCATGCTTTTGAGCATATGCTTTCTTGTTCAGCTTGTGTATATTGTTACTATAGTAAATTCCTAGGTATAAGTTATCGTGCATGGCAGAATCTGGTCTGATTCCTACAGACCCTACTAGCCCCGTTGCACAAGTTAGAAACTTATGCACGGAATTAGCGGCACCCCAGGGCGAACAGCTGGAATTTCAGGAATTTATTACTACGGGTTTGAGAGCGATTTCCAACGAAATAGTGATACAAGCTCAAACTGCAAACCAAATACAGTTACGTTCCAGGAAAGTTATCCTACATCAAGACCGAGCACGAGAAAGTTAGGTAAACAAACAATAATTAGTAAAGGGGACGATCACATAACTACTATTACAACAGACTCACCTCTGTTGCATAGGATGTAGCTGAGCATATGCAGGTTAGACCCAGGCTGGGGGATTATTTACATAAGTTCTAAATATTAGCATACACTAACAATTGGGCAGAACAACGTAAGGCCCAGGACTTGCCTTGTTATCACGGCACTAAATTGGTACAGAACGTTCCCGTGCAGGAATGAAAATGCCTCATGGGAAATTTTAAAACAAGGGCTGTTAATAGCTTTCGTCCACGCGACAGAAGAAGAGGTAATGGAATTCAAATTAAGACAGATGATCTCAGTGAACCAACGGAGCAATACGCATATGACGTAATAGCTCTGTGTGACCTGATTAACCCCGGAATATTGGAGAGAACGCGCCAAACACATTGTAAGGGACCTTAAACCGTTGCTAATAGAGCAAGTATTGCCCTAGAATCAACAATCGGTAGACCCACTAACCTGACAGGGAAAAGGGTTGACCTGATTAGCGCACGGATCCTCTCCTAGTGTGCAGGAAGAGAGCCTCCACAAACATATGGAAGATATGGCTAAAATGCTGGAAGAACTGGCGAAACAGGTGCAAAGTCCCAAAACGAATCCCCATCCTCCACTCCCCAGCGCCAATGTGCAACGTCAATCTGCTAGGAACTACGGACCCTCGCCCTACATTAATAGGAATGTATACAGTCACAGGACAGTCTCCATCAGATCTATTTGTGCTACTATAAACGAGTAGGCCACGTCACTGCAAACTGACAGACGCGGAGGAGGGATATAAGTTATCATTCCCGTAAGAGCCGTACTAATATAATAGAAGCTATCAATCTAGCAAACACGCTGCAAAGGGAATAGTGAATGGAGAAGCAAGAATCGATATTCTAATTTACCTAGGAAGTCCAGTGAACATTATTAATAACTTGCTAAATTAGCAAGCAGCAGCATTCCCAAGTTTAATTCTGAGAACAGCGAACAACAATTTACTTGGAGCGCAGTGCCAAACTAACGCTCATTTTCGAATGGGGGAACAGAAGTTAAAGAACAGCTCTTGATAGTGAAACAATTTTCCACACAGTTTGCTGCTAGTCATTGCCTCTCTACAGAAATACAAGCTGGCTATAGACCTGCTAATAGCGTGATAACGCTGACTCTATAACACCTTAGGGAGGTCACAGTAACATGCAGGAAAAAAACGAGTGTCCGCTTGCACAGATCACGCAGGAATCGAAAATCAAGGCAACGTGCGAACAAGACATAGAACTACCCCCATTCAAATAAATGTTAAGATATCATTACTCCCCACGAATACATTACTGGAGCCATGCAACAGAAACACATTAATATTGTGACAGGACTGTGTGATAATAACAAAAGTCAGAAGGTCCTAATTCAAAACAACACTGCTGCCCCACAGAAAGTATTTAAAGGTACAGAAGGCTCCAAATGTTTTCCGGTGGACCAGGGTTGCAGAGGAATGTCCTCTCAACTAGCCATGCCTGGCTATAGCTGACAGTAAGTGCCGGTATCGTCTCAAAGGTCACATTTACTTTTGTGTGCGCTCGTATAATTCAGCGACCTGACTCTAAAAGGAAAGAAGACGAAACTACTTTTCTTCCCACAAATCTATCCAAGCGAAATAAATTAACATTTTCTTTACATAATATGTTGTTTAAAATTAAATATTGCACTGTTTATGCGGGTGCTACAGATGTTTAAGATGCCCTGTTCAGTACTTTTCTTAAGAAACTAGGTGCACATAATACGTATCTTGTTTTTAACTTTTGTTGCTAATAATAATAGTTTCATAATTACCACCAATAGACTTGTTCTACGCGCACTTCAAACCAGACGGTATTTATTATCTGGAATATAGGATGTTTTTTCTTTTTAATTTTCATAGAGATTGATCACAACATTTAGCATTAAATGTGTGGTTCCATACAGTTGGAATATCAAGTTTTGATAATATTCAAGTAACGCTTTATAAATACAGAAGCAAAAGTATAGGTCTCGCCAGGGATATTGGCATATGACCTTCAGGGCTAGTCCAGGCAGCCAGCCCTCTGATGTTCCAATACCTCCCTTGCACGTCGCACGTGGTTCCTTCCACCATATACAACTCCCGTCTCAACTTGCACCATTCTTCGAGCTGCAGCCCCGTATGTACGGTAAATGACTCGCACCGTAGCTTTCAATTAAAATTTTCACATGCCAAAATCCGTGGCGCGACTTATAAGATTAATGTCAAACTGTTGAAGCAATTTGAGCACAATTAAGTGCACATTCAATTTCCTTCACAACGAGATATATTTTGCGTTTGTTACAAAAAATAAATATAGATTGTTTTATGAAACGTAATTCCCCCTTCACACACTCACAAGACAAAGGAAGAAAATCAATGTCAACAAAATAGTGGACAGAGTAAAAGTTATTGTATCTAAAAGGAGAAAATGTTAATACATACGAGGAAACAACATTTAGCGCAAAATATGTAGTTTCTATATAGCTGTTTTATTCGGTTAGGATAACATATAAGCTAAATTTTCAAAATAGTTAACCGAAAGTGTTAATGCAGAATGGTTTATGTGCTTTTGTTGAAAATTAAATTGCTTTCAAAAGTAAACCTGCTTTCAAATTACAAATCTGAAGAAAGAAAAAAAGCTTAGATACTTTGTATTATGATTCACGTTCTGAATTCTTAAAATGCTTCTCTTCCCTGGCCTGGAATGGTAACGGAGGGGACTCGACCCGATCCAGTGAATGAGGATACTTCCTTGTGCCCTGGAGGGGGCACTCCCGGGAGGGAGGGACGAGGTGAAAGACACCAAGATACCGGGCGGCCGGAACCAAGAGTGACGGCACAGCAATGGCAAGGTTTAACTAGAAGTTATTTCCGGGCTGTTTTGCCGTAGTCTGCTGGAGATAGATGTTCCAGACGTTTTGTCTACAACCACGGTAGACATCTTCAGTGGCGCTGTCGAAGTTTTCTAGGAGAAGGTTGCGCTGCGTCTGAAACGCCAGCTTTTTTTTCGAGTGGAGGAGAAAATGATTTAATCACTTACCTCAGCCCCGATGGGAGTCAGGACTGAGAGTGTGGGACTAACCAATAGTCGGCATACCCACTAAAAACTCCTCCACCGGAATGCGGAAGAAGAAAGAGGAAATTCGGAGTGGAAAAAGAGGCCGTACCGCTGTTTGCACCGGCGTATTCAAGGTAGGGGTATGTTGGCCGGCCACTAGGGCTGAGCCAGGTGAAGGTGAGGTGCCAGGACGCAAGCATGACCGAGGCCCTACTTGCGCCCTTGGGAATTCAGGAGTGAAGTGTGAAGGGAAGTCAGGAGCGATTGTGTGGCAACAGTTCCATTTGGGATTCAGTGTGTATGGAATGTAGAGGAAGTATTTGAGTATGTATGGAATGTAGAGAAAGTAGATGGGTACGTGTGCGCTAGCGGCCAAACCGGCCACCGCGAGATTTTGAAGCCGGAAGTTGGCCGAGTGTCGGTGTCGGAAGTCTTTCGTCCAGCATCAAAAGAGCTGCCACCTCCTCCTTGACGTACCTTCTGATAGTAGCGGTTATGAAGGCTACTTTGTCTGTCAGCATGTATGCGTTGACCAGTGGATATCTAGGTGCTTCTGGATCTGGGCTGGGGTCGATGGCCAAACGGAGTTCGGTGATACCCTCCTCCAGGGTTGCAATTTTCTCCGATAGGTGTAGCAGTTCCGCCTAAATGTCCTCCATCTTCTGGAGTATTTCAGAGGCAGCGTCGGTTGTGATGCTCGGAGCCAGAGCCTGGGGAGGCGGTGCGAAGTTCTGCGTTGGTGGTGTGAAGTTCTGCATTGGCGGTGCGAGGTTCTGCATTGGCGGTGCGAGGTTCTGCATTGGCGGTGCGAGGTTCTGCAATTGCAGAGCTCTGTGCGGATGGAGTGGGCACGCGGCCTGGCCGGTGAAGTACCCCTGGCCTCCACAAGAGGCGCAGAAGCGGCGGCGACGTGTGAGATCGTGTGCCCTGCAGTCTGCGGTGAGTGATGTATTCCCGCAGTAATGGCAGCGGGGAGCAGCATCACATGCGGTGGCGAGATACCCGTACTGGCAGCAGCGTCGGCATGGCGTATGACGAGCACTTCGGCTAACCTCAAGCGTCAGGTTTTGCCCTAAGAAGGGCAACCCCACGCTCAAGGCAGTCGAGTAGTCGCCCTCCTCCAAAAATTCCAATCTGACCAGCGGTGTAGGCACTCGTTCGTTCCTGATCCTAGTAGCCCTGGCCGCAGACGGCCAGAAGCGTTGCGCGGTGTTGAGGAGCAGGGTTGCCGGGAGTTGACGGTGCACACTCCGGACAACAGCGGAGAATCGTAACGGCGGTGTGAGACAGACTGTGCTGGTCGGTGAGTTAGCGCTGGTTGCTTCGGCTGGTGGCGGCGCAGTGGCGGGAAGATCTTGGTTGGCTGCGATGATCTCTTCCTTTCCCTTGCGGGCAGGAAGACCTTCACACTGAATTGCAGCACCTAATGGAACCTGTAAGCTCTCTAGAGGATGTCCTGCTTAGGGTCTTCAGTCAACTCATATACACAGTAGAAAAACAGCACTCAAACACGATAGAGAAGATTGACAACAGCCGCACCGCCCTTCGCTAGGGTAATGAATACCTACAGGACAGAATAGCAGATCACGCGACCAGTGATTAGGACTCTCCCCAGCCCTACATCACATCACCACTAAGAGAGCCACTGCACCACATGGCCCAGAACTTTCTGGCCACACCACTCACAGAACCAACGCCCGGGTATGGAGCCAAATTGTGTGTTACAACACCAGTCACAGGTCCCTGTCAGGGCTTTGGCCATGGCAGTTACTTATCACCACAGCGGAGTACTCCGCCATATTCTAACAAGTGCTTACAAATAGCGGTACCTGCCACCATTATCACCAGCATGCCACAATTAAAGAGTGACACCACAGTATTAAATCCATTCTATTCCTCTTCCTTCCAATTACCTAATTATTTTTGTTCTTTTCCTTACACGTTTATTCCTGTTTTCCCCAAAACATTAAAAAAAATTGTTTAGCTTTAGAGCCTCTTCTTTCTTATTAAAATTGCATTTGTGACCCACAATTGTTGCAACAAGAACATTGTCACCTGGAACTAACATTATTATCGAATGGTTATTCAACCCGAGAAGTAAAAAGAGCTTACTGCCCCGTCGGACTTCATCCTGCCACTCAAAAGACAGATCAACCGAAAAACACGGGCACAGTCTTTCTGCCATAATTACAAAATATCACTGACCGCATTGAGCTCATAGTGCAAGGACATAATGTCAAGATTATTTTCAAGCCTACCAAACAAATAATTTACTACGCTCAGCTAAAGATCCTTGGGAACCTCTGTCATCAGCCGGTGTATTCCGTGTTCTTGCGGGTCGGTTTACATTGGAACCACACAGCGCAGTGTCAACACCAGACTTACTGAACACAAAAGAAATTGCCGCTTGGACCAAACACGCCATTGAAGCTGAGGTCGAACACATCATTAAGTTCCAAGACACCAACATTCTTTAATCCATGACACATTACTATGCCCGACTACAATTTGAAGCCATCGAAATATATAAGCATCCTAACAATTTTAATAATAAAGAAGAGCCTCTAAAGCTCAACAATAACTGGCATCCAGTCATTTGTTTACCTTGGAGGGGAAAAATGCATTGCTGCATTCAATCTCCAGCCGATGTGCAATGGCTGGGGGGATATGTGGCACTCGCCGCTCAGTCATGGCATACCCACTAAAAACCCTTCCACGTGTTAATTGTATAGTGCTGTGTTTAGCGTGCAATTCATGCTTGATGGGGTCCCGCATAGCACCCCGGTTAGTATGTGTGTAGCTAAGTTGCTGGCATGCAAGCGCATCAATTGTTAATTACAGGGATTGTCCATGAAACCTGAACAATACCAGTGGATATTCATCCGTTATATAATAGTGTATTTTGTGGTTGTTTACATTATGTTGTGTGTGTGTGTGCAGGGAGTTCCTGCTAGTCATGATGTTAACTTATGCTACTTGTATCTGTGTGCAGGGAGTGGGAGTGGCTGCTTGTCATTAGATTAGCTTAAGTTAAGTTAGTATTACATTAGTACTAGACTTAAGTGCACAACAATAATAGCGTTAATGTTATTGGATTATATATGATAATCTATCACGGTGGGAGCCCCTTTCTCCCGGTCCGCTCAGCGGATGCTCAGGGCTTGAGGGCACTGCAACGGGCTGGTCTGATACAAAAGGAAGAAGATTTATGTTGGGTATTTACTGGGGAGTAGCCCTTTGTCATGTTTGAATGAGATTGTCAAGGAAATTTGTATTTCATCAGTGTAATCAATGGATAATGTTCTATCGAATAGTGATAGGGGTCTGTTGTGTTTGTTATTTTCTGTATCGTAGGTTCCTAATGTTGTTATTAGTGGGCTATGATGTTGGTGTAATTTTTCGTACATACTGTATGTTAGTTTCTTGATGAACTCTTCAACTTTGTGCATTTTAAGCTCTTCATGCAGTAAATCGGATGGAGCTATAAATTGAATTGAGTTTTATTTATGGACGCTCTTTAACTGCTGTGGTCCTTAGTGTCCCATTCTATATTGGGTATGAAAGATCGGTAATTTTGCTCAGAGGCCTCTTTATCAGACCTGATGTTCTTTTACATGCCATAAATCTAGGACACAAGGCCACCGGCTTTACTTCCCTTCCGACGGAAGCCATGCTGAGGATTTGTACGCCCAAAAAATCCATCCCCTCCACCAGGTATGAACCCCTGACCTCGGAAACCAGAGGCTAGCATGGTAACCACTACATCACGGAGGACGACGGATGGAGCTATGTACGGTACTTTGGCTATCATGCGCAAGATCTTGTTTAGAATCTGTGTAATCCTTTGATGTAGGTTATGGCGGCATATCCCCACACTGATGCAGCATAAGTGAATATTGGACGTATTAATGTTTTGTACAGTGCAAGTCCCATATTTAGATTTAATTGGGAGGGAATCACTGTTGATGAGTGGGTAGAGCTTGCCGAATTGGGCATTGGCTTTTCCCCGTATCTGCAGCACGTGCTTTTTCCAAGTTAATCCTTGGTCCACTTTTAATCCTAACCAGGTTACTGTGTCTTTCCACTCAATGTTGTCTCCAAATATGGTGAGCGGTGGTAGCTGGTGTTTGGGAAATCTGTGAGTGATGCGTTTTGTGAATATAATGGCTTGCTTTTTTCGTGCATTTAGTTTAATGCGCCAATCCTCAAGATTTGTAGTCTTCGGTTTTGCCGGATTGTCATTATTGCTGTGTCATCAGCATAAATATATGTTTGTGTTTGTGATTCTTGGTATATCGTTTATGTATATATTAAATAGTGTCGGCCCAAGCAGCTTTCCTTGTGGGACTCCTGCTTTGTTTGGCCGCTCCGTTGAGGTGATTGTTCACTCTGGATTGGAATTTTCTGTTGTTTAAGTAGTTCGCTATGAGTTTGATTAGCAAGTCGTGTATGTTTATTGTTTTGAGTTTCTTTAGTAGGCCCGCATGCCATATACTCTGTCGAATGCTCGTTCAACGTCGAGAATTAGTGCACTTGTTGATTTGTTTATGTTAAAACCGTAGGTGATGCTTTCGGTTGCTCTGATTAATTGTAAGGTTGTCAAATGTTTGGCTCTAAACACAAACTGTTCCGGAATTAGGATATTTTGCTTAATTAGCTGTGTTGAGTCGTTTGAGTATTACTTTTTCGAGAAGTTTTCGTAATGTGCTCAGTAGACTAATTGATCTGTAGTTGTGCAGTTTTCCCCTTTTGGGGGAAGTGAGCCACTGTGGCCAGCTTCCACGTGTCCGGGTAGTGCGCACTTGTTAACACATGATTGAAAATTTTTAAAGTAGTTCTAGGGCATCCTCTGGCAGATGCACGAGGGCTGCTGTCTCCTGGAGCCTTTCATCTTGGGAGGTGACTTATTAGCCATTTGATTTCGCTTGAGAGGATTTTCGCAGTAGATTGTAACCTGTTCTTTGTAGTTGTCGGTTTCCGTTGTGAAGTGTGGGCAGGAAGGAGTGAGATTCGGCGTAAGTGATTGCTATAGCGGATCGGCAAGGGTATGAGCTTTTTGCTGGTCGGTTGAGGCGATTTTTTGATTGTAGGTAGGGGTGGAATTTGAGTTTTGTCACGAGTTAGGTAACGAGCTATTCTCCAGTCTCGGTCGTAGTGGTTCTCTAGTGTGCTGCCATTGATCAGAGATAAAGATCGTTGTTCTTTCTCTTACTAAGGTGTTTAGATATCTAAGTATTCCTGGTCCGCGATTTCTGCCATTTTCACCTAGCTCTATTTCTTTCTTCTGCTAGCATGTGTATGTCTTGTGGAAGTGGTGGTTGGGTCTGTCGCGGTTTGCTAAACAGTACCGCCGCTACGGTTGCAGTCTTGATAGCTTGTTCAAGTTCTATTACAGCCGCATTGACGTTTTCGTTTGTGCTTATTTGTATTCTGGGTAGGTTTTAATTTAATGTCATTGCAAATGTTTCCCTGTCCGCTTTGTTGTAGCTACAGCACTGAACTGGTGGGTCTTGGGCTGCTGACATTTAGCGCGACCGAGAGAATTAGTGTTGCCAATTCTAACCCCTACTCTGAACACGTGTGTATACCTGTGCCATCTCTTCGTAAAATGCAAACGAATAAATAGTTGCCTATGTTAGAGCATTTAAAGTATGGAGATAGCATTTACAGGAAACTTAGAACTAAAGCAGCTACTGACGACACATGCTTCACTTACAAGAAAATCGGCAACACAGCCCAAACTGCAGTGTACGCACCAGAAAGGGAGCCTGTAATTGGTCCTAGCAGACAACTTCCACCCTTTGCTGTGCGAGTCAACTCAGCACCACAAACCTTGCCAGATCTTTTATTCTTTTCTTTCGTGTGTGGTTTATGTTCAGCAAAGATCTAAGCAAAAACAGTAGACTATATTTATTACAGACTTAAAAGAAATTAAATTACAGCCCCCATTTATCTGTTGAAGCGAATCAGAATAGCTTCCTTTAGCATGGAAATTCACAGCACTAGTATTGACCATCCTAATATATACCTGTCTCTTTCTTTACCCTCATGAAACGTCAGGGCCGGAGATACAATGGCGTAGATAGGGCTAAGCGAGTGTTATTTTGTACAAGAAGGCCTTTAAGTTCAGTCTTGCATCTTCGCATTCCGCGTGCATTCTAAATTATGAGATTTAGGAGTGGTGGTGTAGCATTCATAGGATGCTGGGAAACAACTTGATTCAATCAGGGAATTCAATGTCCCACCGGCATGTTGACACAGTAGCTCAATGATTAGAGCAACTGCAGGGAGAACTGTCTTCAAATCCCGGCTATGGTTGCGATAGCAAATATATGTTTTTACTTCACGCGTTGCCATCTTGTGACGTCACTCCTTGTTTGGTTCGTAGCTCCCTCTGGCGTTAGCAATTTGCATGAATTAGTGTTCGAAAGAATTTAAATTTAGTATATTGTCCTCCGGCTAGCTGTTTAGGTCGACATTTAACTCTTGCAGGGTGTGAATCGGAAAGGAATCTTTTATCCAGAAATTACACTGACGAAGAAATTGGTTTTATAACTTTTATTGCCGAACACGTTCACAAACACTTTTACAAATTGATTTAGATACTCGCCAAACTGAAACTGTTTGTAATAACTTCTTACTTATCACTTTTAACTCGAGTACTTCAACTTTGTGTATTTTTTTTAAATGTATAATACTTTATAACAATTCTTGTAATTCTGCTGCGCGTAACTTGACGAAATGAAGGACTGGCTGACGATGTGTAGTGTACACGAAATTTTGATGAACTGGACGGCCGACGTGTATAGAACTGCGAATTCTGTTGAACTGGGAGACAAGCTACCTCGGGCCTGGCTTATTTATATGCTTGCCTCAAGATACGCCTAAAGATTATAAATGAACTGCTATTGGCTAATAAAACGCGCCAACATTAGCGTCTATTTGAATATCCAATGAAAACCACGAATACATATGCTTTAGGAAATGTTCTAGAAGCTTCTAAACGGAAAAAAACGCGCGAAACATTACGTAACTTCCTGGTTCCCGGTAATGATAAACAACTCACCCCCTTGCTGCATTATTGCGTTATTGTTGACAGTTTCAGTAAAGCCGAATATTATTATTTACCAATAATAATTACAATTAATAAACCTCTGAAATCAATGTCACATAAAAATACATATTCATATTACTATCATTAATTACATCTGAGTAATTTGTGATACAAATTACCGTATCATATGCCCCACTAGAAACATAATTATAAATATTTATAACTTGTTTAGAAATTTTAAAATTGTGTTTTTAGTCTCCTAAATCTTGGAACACACGTTATCACTTTCACTTAACACTTCACACGCATTTAACACACGACATGTTTTTCCCCTATCTCGCCACTACTTACTGGCTCTGGTTTAATTAATTTAGATATTAATCTGACATTACAAAAAAATTTTTTTTTTTTTATAGCAAATACTTTACCCTAAATTATTTAATCACTGCTACCAAATTGTTTACTTTTTTAAGTTGTTGACAAAAATTTATACATTTAAGATTTTTGTAATTATTACACATATTTACCAAAATATTCACCCTCTACATATATTTACATCTCTTAAATCTAGGCACTGTTTCACATGTTCTATTTACTGCATAAATATTTGTTTTTAATTATATTTACCATTTTTGTTATTTTGAATTTTATTTTAACAATACTCTTTGAATTGTATTTACGTACTTTTAATTTAATATCATATTAAGTTTCAATCTTTGCATTCTTAATTTTTAATTCTTGGAATTGTATTTACGTACTTTTAATTTAATATCATATTAAGTTTCAATCTTTGCATTCTTAATTTTCAAATGTTGTTACAGTTACTAAAAATTTAATTATTTTTTTTTTATATATAGTTTATTTCTTTTTTTAAATGACATATATAAATTGTTAACCCTCTTACGTTCCAATACATTTCTCTGCAAGTCATCTTTAACTATCCAGCATTTACTTTACATCTCATTGCTATTTACCCTCCTGGATCAAATTGTGTGTGGCTAAACATTACTCGTAGCCGTAACCTAACCTTCAAATTTTTGTTCATGAATAACCTCTCGTATTCATTTGAAATTTCATCACATGATACCATTTGAAAACAACCTAAAGCTTCCTGAACAATACATCTTTTACCAACTTTCATTTTCAATTCTTCTGCTATCTTTTTAATTTGAGAATACTCTGACAAATCTGTACTAAACTGTACTGGACTAGGGTTTTCATTTTGAAAAGCTTGGTACAATTTATTTCTTTGCATTACTGTCTCATTCTGTATTTCTGATATTTCCCCTCTGAAATTAACTTGCGCCTGATTTACATCTACATTCATAACCTCATTTATCTCTCTTAGCTCACGTGAAATACTACTCATTTGACTTCCTAACTCTGTACATTCTACATTAACCTCACTTTCTGTTACCTATTTCCTTGCTCATGTCTAGCATTTTCTTTGAAATTTCTCCTGTCTCACTTGCTATTACTTCCTCATTTTCATCTCTCATTTCTGGCATACTACTATCTAGCTTCGTAACTTTCTTTTCAATTTCTTCACTGCTTTGAGCTACTTTTTGCTCTAATACCTCATTACTCCTACCAATACTTTCCCTAAATTTCCTATGATCCCTGTCCATAGCTTCCCTCAATTCCTCAAAACTCTGATCTATTTTCTTACTAAGATCTTCCCTCAATTGATCTATATTCTCATTAATCTTTTTTATCATATCCATAATCATTCTAGTATCAGAATTAATATTTCCTGCTATTCTATTCTTACTTTCTGCACTAACATTTCCTCCCTCCAATACTACATTGTTTGAGCTTTCTTTTGTAACCTGTATTGAATTACAGCTAACTGTTACACTATCCCCTTCCATCATTGTTTCTTCTGTATTACTAGCAGCCATTGTTTTTGTTTTCTAAAAAAAAATTACAATACCTTTGTGATGCTTTCTGTTGATGTAGCTTTGATGTCCAGCGTTCTGCCCCATTCTCCTAGATTTGTATGTCGCTTCTGCGTTGTGTTGTGATGAATCTACGTCGTTTCGATGTTTTTTTGTAGTTGAATTCCTTGTTGCATCGTACTCTCGGAATTACGATGTCCAATCATCCGTATAGTCTGTCGTTCCTTTTGTTGTTTCTGGAATCTGCGTCTTGTAGATCATTTTACTGCTGCTTTCGTTCCACGTCCTGATTATGCTGATCCTTTCCTGGTTAATTCTGCTACTTCCTGGTTATTTTGATCCTTTCCTGGTCATCTTGCCCCACGTTCTGGGTGCCAATTTGCGAGAGCAAATATTTGTTTTTACTTCACGCGTTGCCATCTTGTGACGTCACTCCTTGTTTGGTTCGTAGCTCCCTCTGGCGTTAGCAATTTGCATGAATTAGTGTTCGAAAGAATTTAAATTTAGTATATTGTCCTCCGGCTAGCTGTTTAGGTCGACATTTAACTCTTGCAGGGTGTGAATCGGAAAGGAATCTTTTATCCAGAAATTACACTGACGAAGAAATTGGTTTTATAACTTTTATTGCCGAACACGTTCACAAACACTTTTACAAATTGATTTAGATACTCGCCAAACTGAAACTGTTTGTAATAACTTCTTACTTATCACTTTTAACTCGAGTACTTCAACTTTGTGTATTTTTTTTAAATGTATAATACTTTATAACAATTCTTGTAATTCTGCTGCGCGTAACTTGACGAAATGAAGGACTGGCTGACGATGTGTAGTGTACACGAAATTTTGATGAACTGGACGGCCGACATGTATAGAACTGAGAATTCTGTTGAACTGGGGGACAAGCTACCTCGGGCCTGGCTTATTTATATGCTTGCCTCAAGATACGCCTAAAGATTATAAATGAACTGCTATTGGCTAATAAAACGCGCCAACATTAGCGTCTATTTGAATATCCAATGAAAACCACGAATACATATGCTTTAGGAAATGTTCTAGAAGCTTCTAAACGGAAAAAAACGCGCGAAACATTACGTAACTTCCTGGTTCCCGGTAATGATAAACAACTCACCCCCTTGCTGCATTATTGCGTTATTGTTGACAGATTCAGTAAAGCCGAATATTATTATTTACCAATAATAATTACAATTAATAAACCTCTGAAATCAATGTCACATAAAAATACATATTCATATTACTATCATTAATTACATCTGAGTAATTTGTGATACAAATTACCGTATCATGGTGCTGAATTTTTTATTTGGCTATATTAAAAAAAAAAAAAATGCCAAGACTATGCTAAGGTCTACTAAAAGTATAATTAATTTAACCTATTGTCGCTGCTAAGATTGTCATCTCGAGTGAGATACCTTAGTGGTCTGTCTAGGAAACAGCTTGATTCAATTGGGGCATGTTGACAGAGTAGCTCAATGGTTAGAGCAACCGCATGGACAGCGGAAGAACCGTGCTCAAATCCCGGCTATGGTGCTGAATTTTTTATTTGGCTATATTAAAGAAAAAAAAAATGCCAAGACTATGCTAAGGTCTACTAAAAGTATAATTAATTGTCGCTGCTAAGATTGTCATCTCGAGTGAGATACCTTAGTGGTCTGTCTAGGAAACAGCTTGATTCAATTGGGGCATGTTGACAGAGTAACTCAATGGTTAGAGCAACCGCACGGACAGCGGAAGAACCATGTTTAAATCCCGGCTGTGGCGATGAATTTTTTAGCTGACTCTATACTAAAAAAAAAATGATATACAAATCTGGACATGATTCTAAATATTAAAAAAGCAGCCTGGATAAATTTTGAATAAAAAAAAATGTAATCTAAGTAGTATACAACTGGAAATTGACGGTGAAAAAATATCAGAGATTCAATACACAAATTGTTTAGGAGTTATAATAGATAAACAGCTAAATTGGAAGCCATATATAACTCATATAAAAAATAAGTTAAGTACTAGTTTATGTATAATAAGACAATTGAGAAAACCCATGGATGACAAAACACTTTAACAAGTATACTATGCTTTTATTTACTCACACAAAATATGGAATAATATTGTGGGGAAATAGTAAAACAGAAGTGGAAAAGGTTTTTAAATTACAAATAAAAGCAATTGGAATAATAGGTAATGTTAATAATAGACATACATGTAAATCAATGTTTAAACAATATGGTACACTGACTGTTCTTTGTATATACATTTATGCGACAATAAAACATATGTTAGAAGAAAATGATGCAAGAAATATATAACCTAAATAACAATGATTTTATTTCAGAACAGTAATTAGAGGCACATTAAACAAACGTTCTGTAAGAATTATGGGGAAAGAACTTTATAATAAGTCACCTGAAGAAAACAAAATTGTTCAAAAATGTTGACCAAACTATGAAAGGAATAAAAAGGCACCTACTAGTAAATGCATTTTATAGTTTGGAGGAATTTAAGTGTGGGGCTGGTAATTAAGAATTGTAAATAAATTGTATTTTCAAATAATTATTCTACTTGACGAATCCACAACCTGTAGATGTTATCATGGATGAAATAAATTGAACTTGGAACTTCTTCGTTATAATACAGCACCAAATCAGCTTCAAAACACTAAGTTTACTTTGTCTGCACACTTCAAAATAAAGATTTAAGAGGGAAACAGTTCGGACAAAGACCTGCAAATGATCTGCAGTGCAGCCAACAACCTTGTAGAGAAAGAGAATTATCTGCTTTAAAATATTCATGAAATTCAAACCAGAAAATTGAAAGAAATGAAGTAAAGCTCAAAAGTTGATTTAAATGGACTGCAGGCAGTCATTTAAATGACCATATGATGTGGTTTAAAGGGCCGTAGGGCTATAAAAACAAGAGAAAATAAAACTAGAAGGTTTATAGTATTTAACAACACGAAAATCAATTTTTGTGTATTTTGCACTTTTTGGCCTATTTTCACACCTTAATGTTAAATGTAACGCCTTTTGCATTTCTGTTGGGGTTAAACCCTTCAAATGAAGTACTTTATCATAGCAGGCAATTCAGTTTTATCCATTTTGTAGAAAATGTTAACACTTGTTTACGCAATCTCCTCAAGCAAGTGACTGACACTTACATATACGAAAATTTACAGCACATAAAGGATAATAGTATTAGGTTGAGAGCTTTTACAACCCCTCATAGTGTATTGGTGAATGCTGAGGTGACTATTTTGAGGACCTTTAGAAGGGTATTGTGCTGCAATGATTCTGCAACATGAAACCTGTAATGTTTTGTCAACTACCTTTATAAACATGAGCACAATGTTGGCATGTTCTTACTTGTCCACCCATCCCTGTTGCTTTCATCTGTATATTTCACATTTTCCATCTGCATTCACATTCTCATAACCAAAGAGTTTCCATTACTTATGATTCAACCTTCGTATTCATTTTCAACCAAAATTGTTAAAACTGAGATTATCATGTTTTTGCAAAACATGTTTTTTCAGTCACTGGTTTCTGAATAATTCTAAAAGTTGATATAGAGTGCAATTATAAAGGTAATGACAGTTAAAATTCATATTATAGGTACTCTGCCCATATTGATCGCACCTAATTTATGATTTCTTCTTGTTCATTTTAACAATTCACTGAGAATGAAGTAAAATCATCCAAGCTATAGCTCCATTATTTATTTCCAAACCTAAAGTCTAGCATTCATTTGAGAGAGGAGTGTGCAAAAAACTCTCACTAAGGTCACAGATTGAGAGCTGTATGATAGGTGCTGTTGGTAAGCACAGAGTTTGGTACTCTCTGATGGAAATGTACAAACGACTGAAGAACATAGGGGTGAGGAGAAATAGTGAGTGGAGTGAGACAGGTAGTATTACAACAGACAGAGATAACTTGGATTTCCCAAAATTCAAGTTTTGCCAGAGAAAGATACATGAATGATGTTTTTTATATAAAATGCCAAACACAGTAGACAATGGGAAAAATGCATTATATATTACAGTGAGAAAATCATCATCTGGCTGGCAAAGGAACAGTGGGCAGTTCTGATCTTGAGGAGGTCCACTTCAACTTCACATCAGTCTGTGCGAGCAGACATGAACCCAGATGTAGGTTCAACTTCGTTCTTGATAAGGTAGTGGGAAGTTAACAAGAAATAATATTTAATTTGGGGAATTGCAAAATGGTGCAGACAAGTATAATATGTCAATAGTGTTATTTATTTAACGGAAATAAATCCCAACATGTGGCTTCAATTCTCATAACCCAACAAAAGATAAGTGTAGCTATGTAAATATAGGTAATTTAAAACAACAAAGAGAAGAAGAAAAGCAGTTAACTTGGACAGCATCCTAGATTTCAGTAGCACATAACTATTGTCAGCATCACACATCCACGGTACATATGGAACGCATATATTGGACAGATGAATAAACAAAAAACTTCTTCATACACTTCCTTTTGTGTTAAACATACAATGGAAATTAGAAAAACAGAGGGGGCAGGGGAAGCAGGATATCTGATGATTTAGAACCTAATTGTCAGCTTACTATAGAACTTAAATGTTTAAACCTGTAAATAGCATTCTTTTTCTTTCAAACATATAACATTTGAGATTCCACAAGGCATAGAAATGCTCCATGAATGATTTATTGGAAAATATGAGCTGAACATTATACAGTGAAATCTCAGAATAACGTACCTACCTATAGCACATATATCACTTTTATGTATAGAAGTTAAATGCCCCGCTTAAATCCTACACAATATAATGCAAAGAACTTTCATTTTACATACCTGTTTATTACGAACATTTCTAAATAATGTCACCAATGTTTACATAATACATTTTCTGATTATGTTATTTAATTTATTGTTGGACAAAACTGTCATGTCATATTGCATATTACTACATTTTTGCTTCAATTTCAAACTGCTGTCCGGAAATGAACTGCATAAAGCCTCCAAATTAAGCTTTTTGTTCTCCAAGCAATATGTTTACATCTATCAAGAGTCCAACAAATGCATAGCCACTCTTTGAGGTTGACAACCTGATATTTTTGCATAGTAATATGGTATTGGTTAAATATAAATACACTTGTTTCCTGGAGCTTACTTATGTTTCCAATTTAATTTGAATTTAAAGTTTAGTTTTCATTGTTAAACACAGGAGGACAGTTAAAGTTATTAAAGTTTGCATTATACATTTTTGTTGGTTAAAGTTTGTGTCTGGTTGTTCACTTTCACAACATAATGGAGGCTAACAAAAGGAAGCAATTTTTTATAGAACAGAAAGCTGAACTAATAAAGAAGGTGGAAAACAGAATGAAGCAGATCGAAGTAGCATATGTAAATAACATCAAGCCCACCACTCTTTCAACAATATTTCTGTGACAAAGAGACATATTTCAGGCTTACAAAAGGTTGGGTCAATTTGCCCCAACAGAAAGAAGATTCATGTTGGTGATTTAAGTGGAAACAGAGTCGTCCCCATGGTGTAGTGGTTACCATGCTAGCCTCTAGTTCTCAAGGGGGGGGGGGGTGCATGCGTGCGTGCGTGCGTGCGTGTGTGTGTGTGTGTGTGTGTGTGTGTGTGTCAGTCAATTACAAGTTGTCGGATTCTAATGAATTTTTATATTTGCTAAATCCCTTTTTCAATACAACATACTTTTCAGAATACAGTATAAATCTTATGATTTTTAAAGCACTTTATACTGAGATTCCAATATAGTGATATAACAAGGAAAATTCACATGCACTAAAGCTAATCTAACCTATTTCTTCACCTGGTCAAAGTATTGCTTAATACGAACCTAACCTCAAGGATTGTCTAACCATTATGCAATTTTCAGTAACTTCATTCATGCAGCAATATTTGTCTGTATTGTGATACACGACATTTTATAAAAGCCTGATTACAATGCAAGAACTTTTTAGGCTAGACAGTCACAAGTTTTGTTTAGTAAAGGCTCACATTTTGCTCTCTCTTTTTAGTGATTTGGGGTCCAATAATTTTTATCAAGCAATCAATAGCTCAGTGACATTCTTAAAAGTATTTGTATTACTTAGGATCTACAGTATGTAGTTCATTAACCATGACATTTCTACATTATACCCATTCTTAACCCCCTCATCTTTTGACCATTTGCTTTAAGAGTGAAAAAGTTATAATTTCAGCTGCGCTCCAATTTGTTTACAGGAAGTTTATGCTGCACATTTAACAACAGCCTAGTGGGCACGATTCTGTGAGTAACTTGTGAGTGGACTATCAAGGATCCTCTCTGAGTAAAAAATACTCTCAAGTGGGCAAACGTTCTGGAAGATATGTTGCAGGTCACCTTCGCACTCTGCTCTCAAATGAACATATACCTTTACTCTCTCAGCTATGGATCCATCAAGAATTTTTGTATAGGCTTTACTGGCCTAACTAATATGCATTGTACACAATGAAATGATATGATAACCTGGAGATCTTAACATGGATTGATAATTTGCTTGGTTCTTCTAGTGCTGCATTCCTTTCTCAACTTCTTCTGACCTGAATCAATACAGTACAGGGAAAAACATACCTTAAACATGCATTATATTAAGGTATCACAGAATCTTGTGATAAATGTCTAACAAATATTTTCCCCCCTTTTGTTTCATTATTTTGACACAGATAATCTGCTGAGAATAAAAACATGGTAAACATAAATTTAATTCCTGCACCAAGGACATTCCCCTTATACCACATAAAACCTGAGGAGCAACTATAAATGCATGGATTGGTGCAAAATAATGGTCTTTATTTTGTAACTGCATGCCAGCTACATAGATGTATCCTATTATATTTTAAGATGAATCCCATTGTTTTTAAACATGCGGAGATATATTTGTTAGAAACATCCTGCTTAATCTGCAACACATACAATAAGCTTCTTCAAAGCAAATAATACACAGTGATTGTTCCCACAAACCTTAAAAATATTCAGCCATTAAAACATCCATTCAAAGAAGAACATTTTAAATGTTCTTTCATTATTCATCACCAACAGCATCAACACAAAGTTTCTATATATTCCTGAATATAAGTCAGAGTAATTCTACACATCTGCATTTAAAGCTGCCAGGACTATTGTTACAGAAATTTATAGAAACAGAAAAGCTCAGTCTTTTCCCCCTTTCCTTTTACATAGTATGTACAACAGAGAAATAAAAGGTTTTAAAGAGCAGCATACACAGTGCTTTAATGCAAACCATAGAAGCCTAAGAGGTTGCCAAATGACCTTCAGATACTAACCATATGAACTGCAAACAGTTAGTAGCATAATAATTAGCACTATCCATTTAGTAACTCCTATATAAAATGCTTACTCTCAACTTATGGGCATAACATGATTACAAAGGTTATAGTATACATATGACCTTTTATTCAGTTACACCATGCAACAACACATCTCATTAGGACTATCTGCACAGTAGAAGTAGTAATAATAATAATACAAGTGTTTAGTTTGACTCACTGCTGCATGTGAAGTATACTTTACAAGCATGAATGCACTCTGTTTCTTAATGTTACCTTTAAAACACTGAGACTTCTTAATATAGGGATCACTTAGAGTACCATTATTTCCAGTATGAAAAGTTTTGTAGTGCAGAACTTTCAAAACACTTATGTAAACTAATATGAAAATACAAATGGAGATAATTATAATGGAAAAACCATTGTTTTGCTTTAAATTATGGCAGTACTCCAATACTTCATCAGGAATATAACATATAGCATCTTTTGTCTTTACTCTTCTTTTGGTTCCTTTTGTTGCAAAGTATTACTTTCTTCTCATGATTTAGCCATGTCACCAATAAAAGTTTGTATTTTTGTGCCTTTTCCATTATTTTCTTCTGTTTACCACCTCTTTTTGTGTTCATCCATCGATACACCGCCAGGTCCCAGAGACACAATCATCAATAGGCCTCCAATAACTGAGAGTGTCTGCAAATGATAAAAAACAAAAACATAAACCCTGCATTAAAAACAACCATTTTGTGCACAAATAAAAGCTTAATGCCCTTAGCCGTTAAGAAAGGTATCAAACTAAATTAAATTTGCAAACATTATGACTAAGGCAGTAAGGTGCTAAAATTTAGTAAAAACTGACAAACATTGATTTCTTTTATAATGATTACATCTTTTACTTTTATGTAATGCTACTGTTTTGTCAATACTGGTGGTTTTCAAGCTAAAAAGAATGGAAAGTCCATTTTTCTCAGCCTTATTCTTTTTTTCCATTATTCAAAATGTCGTCCTCCATGGACTAGCGGTACCGTGCCAGCCTCTAGTTCCCAAGGTAGCGGGTTCAAACCCGGTGGAGGGCAATGGATTTTTTCGGGTGAAAAAATCCTCAGCATGGCTTCCTTTGGAAGGGAAGTAAAGCCGGTGGTCCGTGTCGTAGATTTACGGCACCTAAAAGAACCTCAAGCCTGATAAAGAGGCCTCTGAGCAAAATTACTGGTCTTTCACGCCCAATATAGAATGGGACGCTAAGGACCATGGTAGTTAAAGAGCGTCCATAAATAAAACTCAATTTAAATTTAACTATTCAAAATGCCAATGTATCACAATTTTTAATTCACATATGTTTGAAATTTTTAGGAGAGCTACAGAGCAATTATTAAGAATTATGTAGTAGTTCACTTTCAATTAAATATTTTGCATGGCACACTGAAATATTCTGTGATACTACATGTGCACAAAATAATTATTTGTCTCTATAGAGCAGTTGCTGTATGATGGAGCCACAGCTCATTTATCAACTGTGTTAAACATTGCATGTTTGTGCATCTCAAAGGTGAAAAAATTACTCTGCGACATCTGTGTTCTTGTTATTAGTCCACTGAAATGCCTACCAACAAAATCACGCTTATACAACAAATCTTTATGCATGACACAAACCGCATCATGTAGACAATTTCAGGAGAGATTTCCAGGTAGAGAAACGGTTTGTATCTGGTTAATAAGTTTAGGAGAGTGGGATCGCTAAACCTAACAAGCCACTAAATCACAAAATGTTCTAACAGAGGAAAAAAGTGACAAAATTGGTGCATCATTCAAACCCTAATGGGAACCCCCACACCATAGACGTACTTCAGGACAGAAATTATGAGAATTACACAAGGATTTATGCATGTGAATGGAAATTTTATCCAAAGATGCCAAGAATGCCTCAATGCAGATGTACCTCACTCATAACAAGGTTAGTACTCATTATAGTGCATGTTACTGTAAGTAATGTGGGAGATACAGAACGGAAAACCTCCCAGTGTAATAGTGCATTGAGCACACATATGCGCGATCTGCACAGCCAATGTTCTGTAGCATATGAATTAAAAGTAATCAATGCACAACTGTTGCTTCATTTAATGCTTTTTAAGCTTTAAGTTAAATACTCGGCAGTACAAAGTGCGTACACAGACAGACAGCAAGTGGCATACTTGCTGGCTTTAAACAATGCATAAATGGAAAATTTGAAATTGTAAAAGAAATGAACCAAGATGACACTTCTGAAATAATAAGGATAACAGCTTGTAAACAAAAACATAAATTTAAAATCTATGGTATCTACAGCCCACCCAATAACAATCACTTCAACCTGGACGTAATTGATATTGGCAATAAAACAGTCATGAATGGTAATCTTAATGGACATTCTCCAAGATGGGGCTATAGTGACAACACTAAAGTATTGAAGAATTTGTAGACTCCAACTTAATGAAAATGTGACATAGGGATGAAGACCCAAAAACCTACACACACTACTCAGGACAGTCAACCAATCCAGACATTGCTATCATATCAACTGATTTAGAAGATAAAACTACAAAAAAAAGTAATCGAAGATAGTGATAGTGGACGCCATAATAACAAAAACAGATATAAATCATCAACTGCCTAGAACAAAAGGAAAAATAAAGCCTAAATGGAATTTAGAAAGGCACACTGGGAAGAATATAAAACAAAAACAAACAAACTTTTTCAAAGAAATTAAATTGAACAAAACAGAAAGAAGGTAGTGAAAGAACTAAATGCCACAATTTTAAAAGCTGTAAAGCAATGTATCCCAAAAGGGAAAATTCATAAATACAAACCCTTCTGGAATGAGCAGTTAGCACAACTCAAAACAAAACGAGATAAACTAGAGAAAAAGCAGATAGGACACAAGACAAAGCAGATGTTATAGAATGGCGAAAAGCAAATGCACAGTTAAAACAGGCCATAAAACTGTCAAAAAAACAGAACTTTGAAGAATTTATAAACAAATTAGACTATAGAACAAATAGTATTTAAGTACATAATTACATTAAACAAATAAATAGAGAAAGCCAACAAAATCAGCCATTAAATGTCGATAATAAAGAAATATATGAGGATAACCTTATAGCAGAAAAATTAGCAACATACTATAAAACTAGCACTACATTAAAAAATAAAAACAAAAAACAGAATAAATACTTAAGAAATAGCAACCTTGAAGATACATCTACTTTCAAAATACGTTCAAGGAACCATTCACACTCCCAGAAATAAAGCAAGCAATAAGGACACTAAAAAATAAAAAGAGCTCAAGTCCTGATTACATACATACAGAGCTGCTCAACAATTTAGGACATGAAGCACTCCATACTTTATTAAAAATATGCATTAAAACGGACAACCAGAAATAACATACCAACACTGCGGAAAAAAAGCAAACATTATACCCATTAAGAAGAAAGGAACACCAACTCAAATGATAGATAGTTATAGACCGATATCCTTAACATCAAACACAGCAAAACTCTTAGAAAGAATGGTAGCTACAAGACTGACATACTATCTAGAAACACAAAATCTATTAATCCCTGAACAAGCTGGATTTAGGAAGACAGCTCAGCAATACACAAGGCTGTAAGACTCACACAGGGTATTAAAGAAAATTTCAATAATAATAATAATAATAATAATAATAATAATAATAATAATAATAATAATAATAATAATAATAATAATACTCTACCACTGTTTGTCGACTTCAAAGATGTGTTTAACACAGTATGGCAAGAAACGCTACTATACAAAATGAAGACATACTACAGCATATCAGGCCACATGCTTAACTGGTTTCAAACCTTCCTATCCCAAAGATGGTTTGCAGTACAATACAAAACAGCCACATCTAAATGGAAACAAATGAGAGTTAGATACCTAAAGGGTCTGTTACAAGTGCTATTCTGTTCAAAATATATATAAACGATCTAGTACATGTACTTAAGAAAATAGGTAACACAAGTAGGAATGTTTGCTGACGACATGGTAATATGGACTTCAGAAAAGAACATAAGATCTGGGAAACATTACAAAAATCTACAAACAACAATGGAGAATACAATCATAACCCCAGAACAGTGGACTAATAATAACAATATGGAAATAAATACAGGAAAAGCTCAATATCAACTATTCACAATGCAGCATAAAACAGAAAATATATGCCTGCAAATCAACTACAAGAAGCAACTACAACAACGTATCTAGGGATAGAATTAAATAAAAAACTATCAATGAAAGAACATGTAACAAATAAAATCAACAAAAAGAACATTTTAAAATGTTTAGCAGGAATAAAATGGGGTGGAAACATGGACCTCCTTAATAATACATATAAAACATACATAAAACCTATTGTATGGAGGAGAACTACTAGCAACAGTAAACAAGAGACTTAAAAGTAAACTAGAAATTTTACAAAATCATTCACTAAGAATAATAACAACAGGAGCTGTAAAAACAACACCAATTACAGAACTACAAAACTTCACAAAAAAACATGGCTATAGAATTGGAACATGAGTTGAAAGCAATTACGCTAGCACAAAAACTGCAAGTCAATAGAAACAGATACAAATGGTACCACACACCAGATACTATAAATAATTTAAAAACTCAAATAAGCTTCACAACATATATTAATAACTTAAAATACAAGAATATAATTACAATAAATATAATTGGCACAGAGGTAATGAGTCCAATAGAATATATTGATATAAAATATCAGAATGACCTGATATATACAATACACTAGATGAAATGAGAGCCATAGCAATAGCTACGGCAAATGAAGGATACCCAGAAAAAGAATGCCTACGAATATATACAGATGGATCCCTCATCAATAAAACAAATACCAGTGCAGGAGTATACTGTACATATTTTGCACAGTATCTAACGTTAGATGAAACGTCAAACCACTATGATGGAGAATTAACAGCTATAAAAGCAGCATTACAAAACATTTTATATAGTCCATACATAAAACAAAAAATAGTCATCTTATCAGACTCAACATCAGCCATAGATGGAATAGTAAACTACAATAATAAAACACAAGAAATATTAAAGAAATAATTAGTCTAATTAAAGCAGTTGAAACTAGAAATCATGTCACTCTACAATGGATCCCAGCTCATGTTGGTCAATGAACATGCAGATCAATTAGCAATACAACAAATAAAACCTGTAGGACAAATAGAAATAAATAAACAATTAAACAAAAGACAGCAGAGACGCGATGAAGAAGATAAATTAAAGGATAAAGATTATAAGAATATTAAAGATAGAGCTGATATACAAAACATCCAAGGAAGACTGCAGTGGCCTTATCACGATTGCCTTGCAAAACATCTCTACACGGTAGGATGCCTACCTACACCCAAGTGCACTCTCTGTGAAGAAGATGTCATCCTGAACAAACAACAAAGGCCTTAAAAGTGATAACTTACAGACTTTATATTGGGAAGAAGCCAGAGGGAAAATGATGCAGATCAATTAATCCCCAGTGCCATTGGTGAACAACAACAAAGCACATACAATTTTTTTTTTTTTTTTTTTTTTAAAGGCTGGGTTTAAATAATGCACTCTCCTCCTGCCACACATATACACAGAAAGAGAGAAGGGGAAAGATAAAGTTGATAGAAAAAAGCAGCAAGGGGTTAATGTCCCCTAATTTAATTCCAGTTTTGTTAGAAATGAATTTATATTTGTTAACTCTTATTGCACATATGGTAGATTTTTAATGGCATTCCATCCATTAAGGGTTAAAGGAAAGGCCTAAAATCTTTAAATTGTGTTGCTGTTCATATAATCTTCATTCAATTCCCTATATACTATAAATGTTGAGTTATGACTATGTTAATCATTCATGAAGTTGCCATTACATAAAATATTAACTGCTGAAGGAATTCCCAACATTAAAATTAACCGACTTCCAAGGGTTTCCATCATGCCCTTGCAATTCTGGAATTTCTTAAATATTAATTAGTGACCCATTTAGTGAAGATTATTACATTATACTGTATTATATTGTTTTTATTCAAATGTACTTCCAAAACAAAGCTCTATGAATTAGTCTGCATGAAATTAACATCAACTGAGCTGTAATGTTTCCTACAGTAACTAAGTTTTTACATACTGTAAGTTGATCACCACATTTGCAAATTAAAAAACTACACTAATAATTATTTTAAATGCTTCTCTGAAAATCACAAAATAAGTTTTAGCTGCTGTACAGTATGGTGAGTGGTTTGCTAAAATGTCTGACTGCATGAAGTGCCATATGTGGCTAAAATGAACCAATTTTTTTCAAATATGCCAAAGAAATTGGATCGAAAATTTTAAAAACATTTTTCCAAGTATTAGCACCTTCTTTTAGGAAAAAAAAAAAAAAAGTTTATTCTTTGGAATAAAAAAAATCATGCAGTAGGAGATAAACCCTTTTATAACCTGTCTTCAGATTAAACAAATTTATGAGTATTTATAAGAGGCTGTGTACAGTCTGCTAATGTCAAGAAATATTGACCTAGCTACATCAGATCACCTAGAACACAGTGCTCCTATTGTTTTCTCAGAGGTGGTAAAGAAAATGAGTTTGAAATAAGCATTTCAGTCAGTGATGGAAAAATACAATCTGTTCAGAGGCTAACATCTGTTAGCACTCTTGTAGATGGAGAGGGTCACATACCACCAGAGAATAAAATCTAAACTGCTGGTGTTGGAAGAAAATGTATTTGCACTTATACCAGAAGTCATAATACAATCATAAATACCTGAGTCTTGATTTTAGCCATTAAAAAATCTATGAACTGCACATGGACCAATGCAAGGTTATTACCAGTTAAGAAGATGTATTACCATTTCCAGTATATTTAAATCTTCATTTTAAAGCTTTACCCCAGCTTGAACGACCTGCAAAACAAACTTATAACCTTTTCCCTGATGACCATTCAAACCCTGCACGGGCTGTAAATGGATACCGAATAAAACATGCAAGACATTTAAATGGTTAAAATGCGCTAATGATGCTTTGTAAATGCATATGGATCTTCTGTATTTGTTAAGTTATTTTAATAAAACAAAAACTGGGTTAAAGCTCAGTAAAAGTGGTGTACACCCATGGTATCAACAAAGTAGAGACAACAACATGAAAATTCACTATTTTGTTTCTCTGTAGCAAGCTAAGTTATTCTGTGTGACGAATGCCCTAATATTGTGCACATACAAACGATATGGCTGCCTCAGCAAAGCATTTCTTATGTTTCATTTTCTGTTACCATGCAATAATATGCTGTATTGTGCAACACACCAGGCTGCAAATAAACCAAACCTCCCTGTATGCATGTGTTAGAATATTTTTTTTCAAGGGAAATTTACATGTTAGCTGCAGCTTATTTTAGCTGCCTTATGAGTTATTTGCAAATGCTATTTCCACTCAGCAAAATTGAGTATTTATTTAGCTGTCTCAGAGTTCAGAGAGATTTCCTGTAGCTAACTGTATAGCACATTTGAAATCTTTATACCTCAGTGTTAACCATGGCTTCAACTAGTAATGGAGCAAATAAGTTAGCATGCATAGGAAGTGTACAGGCTTCTGAAATTACTTCAGAAAATGTGGACGACTTTTTGTTGTATGGCAGTGATTTGGAAATTGATGGAGAGTTTTCAGATTTTGAGAGAGGTGTTAAAGATATAGGTAGCAGTGAGGAAGAAAATTACTGTCTTCCTTCAGGTGTTCA
The DNA here is from genome assembly GCA_030765065.1 of Deroplatys truncata. Lineage (NCBI taxonomy): Eukaryota > Metazoa > Arthropoda > Insecta > Mantodea > Mantidae > Deroplatys > Deroplatys truncata. The sequence goes on from JAUKNL010000032.1 coordinate 334,721, forward strand.
TGAAGAATCAACATTGTGTAGTACTCAAAACAACTGCAGCACAAATAGACATATCTTTACGAGTACAGGCTCTGGTGCACATCCCCATACTCGGACAGTATGACTGACTGTTGACAGCCAACCAATTGACATTTTCACCAATTTTTTTTTACTGCTGACTTAGTGTCTCTCATTGTTATAGAAACAAATGTATATGCAAGTAAGGTGAAGGAAGACCCAACCTCTAAAGGCAAATTAGGGCATATGAGTAGAATTCAGACGTGGTCAGAAGTAACGCTCAATGAGATTTACAGGCTATTTAATCTAATTACGCTCATGGGTATTATTCATAAATCTACATTAGACATGTACTGGTCTATAGATGAGACATGCTAGCTACTCCATTTTTTGGGAAATACATGTTAAATAACAAGTTTACTTCCATTTTGTGGCTCCTTCATTTCACCTGCACAGAAAATGTAAAGGATAAACTACACAAAATTAGGCCAGCTTTTGACTGTATTATTTCAAAATTCAAAGAAAATTACATGCCTAGTGAAAAAGTCACTGTTGATGAAAGTTGGAAGGGCCACTCAGGGTGGAAACAATACATCAAAACAAAGACGGCCAGTTTTGATTTTTGTGAAAGTGTAACAGGATATCTTTACAATAGCTGCTGCATTTACATTGGTTGTAGGACTGATAACACAGGGGACAATGCACCTGTACTTGATCAGGGTAGGATTGTGAATTTAATAATTGATACATGCAATAGGAACAGTACATTCAAATCATATTGGTTTGCCAAAGCAAGTGAATACACAGGTTCTAATAAGAGGTGTGTCAGCTCCCACCTTTGTCCTACCTTGCTTGGCAAGGGTAGTTACAGCATTATCCAAATGCGGTGCTTTTGATGATTGACACTGGAAAACTAGATGCCCTCAATAGCTTGCAGTCCAATTCAGCATCATAGCATTCAGAGGCCTCTTCATAAGAAGGTAAGAAATCCAAAATACCTGAACCCCTAAGACTTGAAGGAAAACACTTCCCTAAAAGGATACCACCCACAGTAAAAAAGTCATGCCCATTTTGAAACTGTCTGGTGTGTTGCAAGGAAACTAACATGATTTGCCATGAATGTGGAGATGTCCCTTTGAGTGTTGATCCATGTTTCGAGGTGTACCATTCAAGAAGAAACTTTTAAAGGTAAGCCTTGATCTCTTACAGAATTTATTTAAATTTATCTTAAAGAGAAAAATTAAAATAATTAGCATTAACTGTATGTATGCACAGGACATCTATAGATGCTCTTATTGCTTCTCCTGCATTTTAAATGGACATCAACTGACGTTCATGTTGGCAAAAGGGTTAAATACTAATACTTTTACAGGATTATCTAGTAAATGTAAATCCTCCCATAGTTTATACCTATATCCTACTGACAAATATGAGGTATCTAACATTATTAAATCATTAAAAAATAATAATAGTACATGAAATGATGGTACACCCATCTCTCTGATAAAAGCTTGTAGGATGGTGATATCTGATCCATTAACCACTATTATCAACTCCTGTTTAAAAGCTGGAATCTTCCCAGATATCTTAAAAATAGCAAAAGTTGTACCAACATTTAAAAAAGGTAACAAATATGTTATAAATAATTACAGACTCATTTCAGTTTTACCAGGTCCCTCAAATGCATTCTTTACAACAGAATCATGGATTATTTATTGAAATTTGATCTATTACCTAAATATCAAAATGGTTTCATGCGTAATAGTTGGACCATAAAATGTGTAGCAAACTGCATTGATGAAATAATAAGCAACATAGACTCTGGAAACTATGCTCTGCTATATTATTAGGCCTTACAAAAGCTTTCGATTGTGTGGACAAAAACATCTTAAGGATAAATTATATGACTTACGCTTAAAATGTTCAATTCTTATATGACAATTCGAAAAAAATTTGTAATCTTAAGAACAGATAATGGTGAATATAGGTCAAATATGTTAACTTTCACTCATGGAGTTCCACAAGGTTCCATCTTGGGACCTTCGTTGTTTATTCTATATACGCATGATATTGACCAGCTTATACCTATTAATGCAAAATTATTCCAATGTGCAGATGATTCCACTGTTACTGTGTGACACAATAATATTACCATCTTAGAAAATATTCTAAATGTTACCACTGACAAATTACTACAATATTTCTATAATCTCAATATGTTTGTGAATGCGAACAAAAGCAAACTAATCACATTTAGAACCAAAGGCTCTGATTTTCAAATTCATTTAAATATTGATAATGAACCAGTACAAATAGTAAAAAATGTAAAATTACTCGGCATTACTTTAGATAGTACATTTAACTTTACAGACCACATTGACAGATTAGGTAACACCATTAGTAAGCATTTATTTGTGCTGAAATACTTAATAAAATACATACCAATGTCTACTGCTAAAATAATTTACTATCTTTACTCTATTCTTACCTCTCATATGGGAATGAAGCTTGGGGTAATACGACTAAGACTAATTTCAATAAAATGTTCACATTACAGAAAAAAGCTGTTAGATATCTTGGCAGCTTAAAATATAATTAATGTTATTCAATATTTAAACAGCTAAAACTTTTAACCCTTCCCAGTTTATTTTTATATATATCATACTATCCTGCAGCTTGAAATCAATTCCAATACCAGGAATAAAGATGATTTAGCAATTCCTGGCCATAGACTTCGTGTTTATGAGAGGACATCTAGTTTTGTGGGTATAAAGTTTTATAATACTCTTCCCACTGCAATGTAAAGGCAACAAATTGAAATGCTTTTTAATGGATAAAGCTAATTATAGTATAGAAGAATTTATTAATACTGATTACCATTTGTGATCTAATGTGTTATTTCACTATTAATTTATATTTTTCTGACATTATTCCTTTGTGTACCCCACATGTACTGAACAAAATTATAATAAATAAGTAAATAAATGCCGAAACTATTAGAAAGGATGGATAATGAACAAAAAAGGAATTGCATCTGAGAAAAGCCTCAAGTGCAAGAGATGCTTTGAAGTTTAACAGAGAAAAGGCAAATGATGAAAAATGTGTTTACCTTTGACATACAAAGCCTGTAACTTTTCCAAAGTTGTCAACATGAAATGCTTAATACAAGACCACATGCTTATTGTTATGTACTCAGATTCATGCACTGGTCAGAATCGAAACCAAACTGTGATAATGCTTTTAACAATGTTCTGAAACCAAAGCAGATATTGTTGATTTAAAATGCATGGTACCTGGATAAATCCGCCTGCCAAGCGACTTTGACGTAATTGAAACTAATGCACAGAAAATTATTTGCAGACGGTTTTAATGTAACAGGCTTAAAACTATTATGACAGTTATAATTTTATTTTAACACATTTTGATAAATATGACTTCATACAGTTGAGATATTTAGGACAAACTTAAAGTAACTCCAGGAAATTGGCTTTAGCTTTCTTGCACATCATTTCCCGGATGTTGAAGCAAGCAGATATTGGATGACACGCAGTTTAGAGTAAAGATCACTTCATGTCCGACATGTGGATAAGTTACGTAAATTTCTGCTGACACACACTTACATCAGGTAGTAATCAGCATTTTGTCGGGTATTTTTGACAGCTCTCTCTTGACCAACCACGTACCTAGCCGGAACCTTTGCTGGTCAGATGCTCAAATTTGCAATCTTGATGTAGGCACTAGGCCCAATGAAGGTGCAGCGTGGTACTTCCTTTGCTATGCAGGTAAATCCACCATCCAGCTGTTTAGTTCTTACTTTTTGAAATGTACTTTGGGATTATACTTGACAAATTAAGTTGGGGAAAAAATCACATGTCTTATAATGGCACCCTTTCACCACCCTTGCTACTGCAACCTGTAACCCTCTGGAGGCCATTCTGTGCTGTGTTCTCCCATCCTTTAGGGCCAGGCTTACATCACATCTGTTGTAGGCGTCAGGCTGGTATGGCGCAATTGTTGGAGGCACTATTCCCTGCTTCCTTTTATTAGGGTTGTGGCTCAATTCCCACCCTACGTCTGTAGGATGCTCTTGTTTTTTCCCATGGTGGTAAGGGGGTGTGTTCTAAATTTTTGGTTCTACTAGGTTTTTTGGCATACTATGGTTGTTATTTTAAGTGAGTAATGCTTCCCACTGTAAATCATAATGGACATGTAATTCTGATTCCAACAGAATGCTTAGACATAAGTTTACATCTTCTTTCTTTCCAAAATTTGTTTCTTCTCACAATTCTAATGCTGTTAAATTTGGATTATTAATAAAATAACCCAAGACTGTGTAGACCAAGATTGTGTAAATTTCATTGCATATTGAAGTATAGGGCCCATGGCCATTCTGAATTTAGTAGTAGCATTTCTTTGAATCTTGCGATGCATATAGTTTTATAAGTATTAGATTGTTTTAAAGTAACAAATTGTGTATAAGCAATTTCTAAGTAACTTTCATGAGTGCACATATGTTTAGTTTTTCATTACCTTTTTAATAAATTTTCAAAGGTTTTATACAATTTTATTTATTATGACTTGTTTTTGCAATATAATTTGAAGATTTAGATCTAGATACCTCTTATTTTATACAGATTGTTAAAATGTTTAGATTTAGGAGAGTAAGAAACCTTTTGCTTGTGTTTTCAGCAATCTAATTTTTCATATAGCATTGTATTTCAAATATTTCGTTTTTGCCTAGTAATGACACTATATATGTCTACACCTACATGCTACTAATTAATTTTCAGTTTAGTTATATATTTTCTTGTTTATTCAAGCAATATCTATTACGATTTTCAATTTCTCAATGTATTAATACAATAACACATTCAGTTGCTTGCAGAATACATCCCTTTGAGTATTTACTGTTAATGTAATACCATTTGCAGTAAACGTTACGTTATGAATTTTCTCTTAATTTGTTCACCCAGTGAATCATCTAATTTATGACTATTATTTAACTATAAGGAATTTTGCTGCTGTTGATTCTTTTGATATATTCTGCAATTTTGCAAATGCTGCATTTCTTTATGTTATAATTTGGAAGCAGAATGACCTATAGATTTAGCTATCGCACTTTGTATAGTATGCGGGGAAAGAAACCCAACAAATTTACAACCAATAAACATATACAGAAAAACATACCATCATCACCACCACCAGTTTCTAATGCTAATTCATTACAGGAATTCTGGTGATTTAAGTTTCTTATAGGTATATTCGCATTGTCATCCTATAAATCTAGTTCTCATAGGAATTCATATTCCGTGCTTGTTATGTGGTGGATTATTTCAGAAATGGTTAACCTAATCTTCAAAGTTACAAAGATAGCCTACTTGATGCGAAATACCCACCCAAGTTTTTGGCGGCTTTATTGAGTATTTGCAATTTTGTTTATTTCTCCCTTAATGTCAGAAGTTTCTCATTTGGTCACTTCTTTTTTTTTTTTTTTTTTTTTTTTTTTTCACTACACTGATTTATTGTACACAATGCAGATAGAATCTCCAGGTTACTGTAATTTATGGATAAACAGATGACATTAAAAGGGACGCTGTTGAATTTTCCTTTGCTTTCATGTATGGTACAAAACACATTCCTGGCAAACATGACATTGGTTTCAGCAGTGAGATAGGAATATAGTTTTCTCCGCACCTGGATTTGCTTATGTTAACTTTTGTATTTTACTACTCAGGGCAGCAAGATACTTTTTTCAGTGCTCACCCCGAGAGAAAACTTTGCATATGGGCTTTTTAAACATTTTAGGTATGTGGAATTATCTTATCTCTGAAATGTTCCGGAATTGTTTGTAAATATTACAGAGCATGTACTCACTTTTTGTGTATGGGAGATAACCAACACTCCCCTGAAGCTTATCCAAAATATCCCCAATAATCCTTTTTGTAAAATCACCATAGAATGCCATTCTTAAGTCACTTTATTTTTTGCTGTACATATTGCTTCTTCCATGTATCGCAGGTAACACTTTGCTGTATGCATTTTGATGCTGTGTGGGAAAAACAAAGCTTACGTTTCTCGGCCAGTCGTCTGAGGTACAAAGATCATTCTCTCAGTCGATTCCATTAGCTGTATTGCTTGGCAATCAACCGGTTTTCCTCCTCCTGTTTTACTGTTCTTTATGTTGCTGCTTAAACTTGATGTTTATGCTCCCTTTCGTGTTGTGACTCACAGACCGACTTGTGCGTTACATAGATTATGGTATCTAATTGTTTTGTGTTGTGTACCCTAGATGCTGTATATACCAATTATTCTTATGCCTTTGCAAGTCCCGATTGCTCTGCATGGGTTTCGCTGTCAGAGATTATTGATGCTTCCAACTGTAATTTTCATATGCTGTTTTCAGGAGCCTTCGCCTATTAAGACTCTATTCCCATCAATTTTTTTTTTAAACTCTGTTCTCTAGGGATTAGGCTATTTTAAAGCCTGTCGTCACTAGCTGTTACAGACCAGGATTTTCTGCAAGCGAGCTACTTCAACCGTGTGACCTTGTTGCTTCCACATGGAAATGCTGTCTTTGGTTCTCTCATTACTTCCTTAAGTGCAATTCACTTTCTTTGCAGCTTAGTTCTTTAAGTTTAAAACATGTTCCTTTCATGTATAACTTTTTTTTGCTACTTATATGAGTTTTAAGTTTTGTTATAGATGTTTCGGCTCCACAGCCTGCATTCCAGTAAAATCCTGTCATCCAGCCCAATCTTGGTTACATTGTTTCTGCAACAACCCCCTTCAGAGCCTGTTACAGCTGCTGCTGCTACTACTACTGCCTGCTAAACATCACTTGCCTAATAAGGAAGTTTAGTTTTTTAACAGAATAACAAAAAACAAATTAACAAAAAATACCAGAGCTAAAACAGTAAGCAAGTATACAGATGGTATACCATATAAGTTATGTGAGACTACCTTTTGGAATTTATTTTCATTGGCTTTACGTCCCTCACATACTTGTGAATTTTATGTATTAAGGCTCTATCTGATCTTAGGTATTTTTCTCTTCTTGGTAGTTATGTTTTTTCTAGCTATCGCGACCCCAATACGGTCCATGTGTATTGTTTGTTGAGACACTGTAATGTTGAACATCCCTAATGGTCTCTGGTGATGGTATTTATTGTTGTAGTAAGTTTTGTGATGATATTGAGTATTCATGTGGAAGTGATGCTACTTTTTTGTTTTATTGTAAATGAAAGTCAACTTATGGATTTGGGATACCATCTCTTATTATAATTCACACACTGTATGACAAGTCCATCATTTTTTGTTTGACATAATTTGGTTGCACAACTGTAAACGATAACTTTATGCTGCCCAAGTGAAAACACATAGCTATGTATCTTGTTATACAATTTATGACTCGGAAACCATTTCTGTCCTACAATAGTTTTGGGTTAATCACAGAGTATGATCATGTTTTTCTTCTCTCACATTTTCACAAGACTTGTTTTTTGTTTGTTTTGATTGTCAGTCCTAGCCATTATTAAGCTCTAGCCCCTCAAACCAAAGTTTTCCTTATAGGTTTTCAATAGTGTCAACTTAGTTGTTTCCTTTCTACTTATATTTCTATTCATTTTATATTTGCTGGGGCAACACCCCTCTTGCTGCTACTAGTACCTCTATAACTTGTCCCCCTTACCCTATTCTTTTATTTTCTACTACATTTTACTAATATATGTTTTGTTTTTCCTGAGCCTCTGAGTCATCCCATCTGTCGATCTTATTGAGGACATGCCCGGAATACTGCCCTGGTATGTGGGCCTCTTCGGTGAGGTTTGGCCCATACCATGTGATAAAAGATATGGAGTCTACCTCCTCTACATCTTCCTGCCTGCACAGGAGCTTCAGTGACTGCAACTAATACTTTTTTTTTACTGACCTGTTACGAATGAAGCGTACCTCAAGATTTATCATATGTTGTATACAGTGCCTCCACAACAGACTTATGTGAGAAAGGCATAGATGGTCAGTGACTGCAACAGAAGCAACAAACTTAGCCTCATACTGTTGCTCAGGACATGTGCTTACTGTAACAGCGACTAGACTGTGTTCACTTGTGTCATTCCTTTCCTTTTCCTCTGCATGATGCTATTTTTGTCCCCCCATTCTGGAACTATTTGCCTGGCCCACCAAATGTAATGCCACTATACTTTATATTGTTCTTCTCCCAGGTAGGCACCCTTGTATTAGATTTTTCTCTTCTTATTAGGTTTTACCACAGCTGTGCTTTCCTGACATGCTGGAGATTTTATTTTAACAGATTTTGATAAATATGATTTTATACAGGTTGAGATATTCAGGACAAACTTTAAGTAACTCCAGGAATTGATTTTAGCTTTCTTGCACATCATTTCCCGGATGTTGAAATAAGTAGAGATTGGGTGATGCATGGTTTAGGGTAAACAATCACTTCATGTCCAACACATGGGTGAGTTACGTAATTTCTGCTGGCATAGGCTTATGTCAGTTACCAGCTAGGCACTAATCAGCATTTTAACTTAAAATTTTTGATAACTCTCTCTGTTGACCAACCACGTGCTTAACCAAATCCTTTGCTGGTCAGTTGCTCAAATTCATTTACTGTTAATTTGCAATCTCAACGTAGGCGCTAGGCCTGACGAAGATGTAGTGAGGGACTTCCTCTGCCATGCAGATAAATCCACCAGCTGTTTAGTTCTTACATTTTAAAATATAGTTTGGAGTAATACTAGTCAAATTAAAGATTAGTAAGATTGGGAACAAAAACTATATATATCTTATAATGGCACCCTTTCACCAGCCTTGCTACCACAACCTGTAACCTTTTGAGACTATTCTGTGCTACATTCCCCTGCTTTACATGACATCTGATGAAGACACTGATGGCATTGTTGCCAGACTTACATCACACTGTATAATGTTTTACCAAGTAAACTTGAGGGGGGTGATGGGTGAAATTTCTATTTTGCACACTTTTAAAGCTAAATACTTAATTTTTTTGTACACATATTTGGGGTGTTATGTAGAACTAGTTGGCAGAGTTTCGTTTTTGTATGACAATTAGTTTTTGAATTGTTGAAAATTTTGTTTTAAACGATTTGCAAACTTCAAAATGTAATTCACTCCACACTTTTTTGAAAAAAGTTTGAAATTTTTTTACAAAACGAGATACTCATTTAGAAAAACTTGACACATGGGTTTTGTAATATCTTAACTGTAAGGGAAATTAAAAAAAAAGATACAATCTGCATACCAAACATTTCAAAATTTGTGCAATCACTACACACATTTTATTTTTTATCTCAAAAAGTACTAAGTTAATCCTGAATCTCATGTGACAGTTCTTTTGTTATGCCTTATAGAATGTACAGTAAAAATTTCAGCCCTCTAACGCCTAATTTGCGGATGTAATTTTGTTTTGAATGAATAAAAGTGTAGCAAAAATTAAAGGGAGGAAAAATTAATTTAAAAGTTTGCGTGCAGTTAACCAAAAATAATGACTTACAGATATTCCTAGAAGTATCCAGCTTAGATGAGTAAGTTGTACTCTTGTTTCATTACAAGCACTGCAAATCAGTTCTTAAGCCAAGCCTTTCCAGTGCCATGTCTATACTTTTGATTGTGGTCATTGACCAATGATGACAGTCCACCAATATACAGGTGTTTCTGCCTTAAATTTTTCTACACCACATTCTTGCTCATCACATTTGTTTTTTGACTCATGGATATGAAACAACATATAACTTGATGTTACATGACATCTACTGATCACGGTGGCTCAGTGACAAATCACAAAGTAACCTTCATGGAAAAAATCAGTAAAAAACAAGTAATTTCATCACCTCCTCAGGGATGTTTAAGGAGTGCAGATCTTTAAATATGACGTAATTAGAGCAACTTCCAGGACTGTAGGGCTTTAAAACTTTGCATATATGCACTTCAAGCCACCTAGTAGTTTTTGGTACAAAAAACACAAAATGTAAAATTTTGTCATTTTTGGTCACATTTTCACCCGTTTCCCCCTTAAGGCTGTAAAAGCTGTAGTTATTTTTAAACACAAGTTGATGAATCTTTCAAAAGATTTTGTAGTATACATTGAGTTTTTCAAGCAGATGTAACAAATAAAGTTTACAACAATTTTGTCCATTATATATTGTAAAATTCCATTATATTTATTGTAAATATCTTTATAAACCATAATACTGTAAAACATTGTTGGCAGTTCTATATCATATATATATATATGATCCACGATGCAATACATTTGATATGATTTCAGATCCAAAACATCATCTCACCAGAAGTGGTACAGTGTAGTTCACTGCAAAACAAAGGTTCCCCATAATGATTTTTTTGGCGGGAGGGGTCTACAAAGACTGTTGAAGCTGCAATAAGAGAACCAGAAATTAATCTACATTGCCTTATGCTTGAGTGTTTGTCCAGCCTCCAAGCAAAAGAGAGCAGATTTCATCTCTCTTGTGAACCATGACTACAATAGGAAGTTAGTGACCAATCATGAAGAATACAACAGTCAAAATCAGAGAAATATGATATTATTTAATGCGATGTTTAGCCACAATGGGGGTTTAAGGAAGGAGGGTGTGGTGTGTTGCATTCACATGACCTACTCTACAAACTATTTTAACAAAAACCTATTCTTTTGTCTACCTCTTGTTAAGTGAGGTATATTTTCATTACATATTTATTGTAGGTAAACAGTGGGTATGCAATAGATTTTCAGAGTAGACTGCTCTGTGATAGCTTTGAAATTCTATGTTCTTTGCATGAAAATGACAAAAAATTAATTGACTGAACACTTATTATTTGATCTAAACTGTGTGCTTTAATGACATCTACATTATTTGTGTAGTAAGATTTTGTCTGTCTGTTACAGCTTACCAATTCTACGAGTAATTCAGAATGAGGAGGACTTCACAGGCTATTCACAGAAAATTCAAGCTATGCATTCTATTTGTCATGAAAATATCTTAAACTGTGGCAGTAATTTGTATCACAATAATGTAAATGCCAGAGTGATTGTAGTGTAAATAAGCATTATTGTATGACATTGATTTGAGATGTTTGTTAATTATATGCATTGTTAGGAAATAAGTTTACACAACCTCACTGAAACTGACAATAGGAGCGGATAACAATGTGCGAGGGGGTAAGTTGAATATTAATTAGAAGAGACAAACAAATGACGTCAGATTGGCGCGCTTTTCTTAGAAATAGCGGGAATATTTTCCCTAGAGCATATGTTTTCGTAATTTTTGATTGGATATAAAAAATAGATGCAAATGTTGGCACGTTTTATTAACCAATAGCAGCTCGGTTATAATCTTTAGGCATATCGGGGTGTGGGAGTATAAAAAGCTAAAGTCTGAGGCAGATTTCGTCAGTCCAACAGAAGCATTCGCAGGTAATACGTCGATCAGTTCAACATAAGTATTCGTGAGTTAGACGTCACGTAGTTCAACGGAAGCATACATAAAGTACGCGTTACGCAATTCTACAGAATCTCTCGCATCTTAAAGTTTGTTATAAATGTGAAACACGCGAATTAATAATGTGCAGTAAATAAGTGATTATAGTGATATTAGAAAATATAACAATTTCAGTTTGGCGTGTATCAAGAGTCAATATGTGAACTTAAGTAATTGTGACGGTAATAAAAGTGTACAAACAAATTCTTTTTATCAGTGTTATCTTTGAGTAACAAATCCTTTCCGTTTACACACCCTGTTCAAGAGATGTGCTTGACCGAGAAACAATAGCTAGCCGGAGGACAAAGAACCCAAAATTCGAACTAAATATAAAACAATAACAGGCGCCCAGCAATAGATAACACGAAGTGACCGCGACAAATTGGTTCCCATACGTTGTGCATATAAACATGAAGCATCTTCCAACCAACAAACTAACCACTTCAAAACATACGATATTCTAATAAAAATTGTTAGTCATTTTTGAGAAAATAAAAATGATGAAAATCTTTCCATATAAAAAGCAGTTGGGGTGGGGGGAATATCTTCATGTGGAAGATGCTGAACTTAAAATAACAAATTTCTATATTTAACCAACTTCTCTCTCTCTCTCTCTCTCTCTCTCTCTCTCTTAATCTCACACGTGCACGCGCACACAAAGTTTTTCTGAACATGCCCCCTCTTTTTTTATTCAAGAAGCCTGAAAATGCGTATTTCCTGTGAAATTGCAGCATAAAGTTTTAGGTGGAATCCAATACCTACTTCATCTCCTTACTATAGGTGAAAGTGAAAAGCGTGATAAAGAAGTTACAATATAAAGGAGGTCACTAATAGTGCAACTTTGACAGTTTTGCACAATTACGGAATAAGTTAATAGAATCTGGTGATAATCGGGTTGTTAGGTTCCATTCATAATCAGCAACTGCTCTGCAAATACGCACCTCTTACATGTATTGGTAAGGTTAGTTATGTTGTATCTTTAACGTTGGCACCCTGTTTTTATATTTGCAGGTGTTCAAACTTTGTATGCTGAACATTTAGTCACCAACTTATGCACTGATTATAATATATTACTATTTATATTCGTTGTTATACCAATTAGGCTAATGCAAGCATTTAATTATTAGACTATTAGGTTTCACCTAGAAATCTGAATTGTTTTTGGTAAAAGCAATGTCTGTTTGTGTGCAGGTTTCATTTTACAGGTAGAAACTCTATGTAGAATAAAACCAAGAATTTTAATTGTTTGGCTTAGGTAGGCAAGTATGCTGAAATCATATTAAAAACAACTAAGCTGTTCTTCATACTGTTAAGAGTAGTACAGTGATTTGCAATGTTTAATAACATGTGTGTGTTATATAAATGTTCAGTGCTTAAGGTACAACCAGGCAATTACATCTGAGAAGAAAGGTGATGACCAAACCGAACAAAAGAATATTATGCAATATAATTAATATATGAAAATGACTCATAATACTACAGGAAGATTGAAATAGCAAGTCTTTTGTAAACAGGAGATTTCTCTGGTTAAGTACCTAATGATTCAAGTTAACACGTTGACTGATCTGACATGCAGCATCAGCCATCTTTGTTTTTAGTAACTGAGCTAAGGCTGCATCCCCATTTTGTACTCAGTTTCAAGGATTATCTTTGTTCTGTTATAATAACATAACTTATGAGCACTTTACTCTGTAAATATTTAAAGTATAAGGAATTGTTTAAATATGTGCTTTATATATATTATAGTTATGTGAAATTATTGAATGAAAATGTACTATTGAAATGTAAACAGATGCTACCAAATGACTTCCTTAATATGCCTCATTCAACACAGACATAAATAAAAGGTAACAAAGTAAGACAGAGATGTACATGATATAATGGTTTTCCCAGATCAGTAAAGAATCCGTTGAAGGTGCAGAATTGAAGTATGCTCTTTGACGGGCCGATGAGGGAAGCTGTAATTAATTTGAAAATATCAACAAACAAATGAGATTTACTCTAAAAGGATGGGAAAAAAACAGCATCTTAAGAGTCATAGCTAGTGTTATATAAAAGGAAGTGCAAAAGTTTAACACAGGTTATTATTAATAATATTCTTGTTCTTACTTCATACTTAGTCATTCATTCAAAGAGGAAGTGTTAAAGGGATGTGTATGTTGAGGAGCATACATAATCATCGTGGGAATAAAGCCATTTATTCATCCAGCTGCACAACGACACCAATATCAAGGACAAGACAGAGAGAGGCTATTTGCTGACCACAACCAAACTTTGCTACATACAAGGGAACTCCATCAATCAGCATTATCAGAAGAGATAATTGGAAGATTAAGTATAGCAGAATACTGAAAGTTAGTTGTAAACAACCAAAATATTTGCTGTAATGAGTTTGCATGCTATTAAGAAGCACAAAAATTGTATATTTAATGGAGGGTAACAACCAAGTCAATGCAACTAATTATGAAGCAGAAGAGGAGGAAAGGGAAATGTTCGAAATAGGAAGTGTTGCAGATACAGGGTGTAGATACAAACAGCCAGGGGACAATAAATAGGGTTTCTATGAGTTTATTGTGGAGGCCAATAGAAAATAAATTAGACGAAAGAAAGGAAAAGACTAGAGAATTTGCAGAACTTAGAAAACAGAATAGAAACAAATGACAGACTCTTATAGCTAGTCGGAGAGAGATAAACAAAGAAATAACAGAAGTGAGATCAGAAATTGAAGCAGTTAGGAGCGAGTTGGGTAACATGCAAAGCTTTCACCAAGCGGTATCAGACGAACAAACTGATTTGGAAAATAAAGTTGAAATGCAGGCATTTTGAAGCATAATAATGGCTTGTTGACAATAAGCAAGAATGGTAACACACATATTGTAATGTGTGTTCACAATTAACGGAAGATTTCCCGGGTCCTTTGAATGGGAAAGTACACTTGCTAAATTTTAACTTCCCCATTCTTGTTCCTGGGCACAGCATATTAAACTCTTCACTGTAGAGACTATTCACGGCAGTCGTGACATGAAATAGAAGAAATTCTAGCATATGTTTGTCCTAACATCAGATCCTGACACCTGCCGATCCATTGAGCATTGGTTCTTCTAGAGGAAGTGTTTGTTTGTTTATATGTAACTCAAAACTGACTATTGCATAAAAAAAAATTAGCAAAAACTATAAAGAACAGCAAAAGCCAGTAGAAATTAACTAAGAACAAGCAACTTTGCCATTAATAAAAGAATGAGATCTTAATACGGCTAGAGGAATCAGAAATAGTAATGGATCTGCATTTAGAAAATATCTACTCTACTTTGACAAGGGCTAACCTGCACTATGTTGGTTGAATTGGAAGCAGGTGAAAACATATCATTGGTCAGTTAGAAACAATGAAATACCAATGTGCAAAATCCACTTTCCATTCTGTTATTAATATGGTAATCGATATGCATTCTAGTTCTTATTACCAGGCTATTGTTAATGAAACTGAATCAGTCAGATGCTTCATGGTGAATTTAAGCTCAAGCCAGAACAATTTAAACAAAGAAATTCAGGGAACAAGAGGGACTCATTTACCATCTCTGAATTAAAAATATACCTCTGGACTCAGCTGAGGCTAGAATTGATAAGAGTGCATCCAATTATTTACCAAAAGTGGCTACATCATTTGTTAAATGAAATTTCAGTACCAACTTTTCAGGAGGAAAATGGCAATAACCCGAAATTTTTCACCAAAGAAATAGATAATTACTTTGAGGTTAAGCAGGTTCCTGAAGGATTAAAAGTGTTACTTATAGGCAACGTTTGGAAGGAACAGCTGGAAATTGGTTATGCCTAACTAATGACATAAAGAAGTCACAAAATGCCAGAAATGTACTCACTAACTCATCCGCAAACATGCTAGCTTATATAGCCGCTGGAATTTTCCAGACTTTCTAGAATGTTCTGGAGGCGGGGAGAAGGGAAACTTCCAGTAGATTCTGGTTATCTGTCAATAGTGCTTCTAATGTTTATGCTGGGTGAGAGTGCTACCTTGTCTACTTATCTCTATTTATCCCTCCAAATGCCCGGCGCCAGCCTCCTGATAAGTTTGAACCACAGTTACTGCTCACAATATGTTATTTCAAGAGGGGAAACAAATAATATCTTTACTGACAAGTAGAATTTTTTATACTGCAACTATGGGAAAGATGAGACAGCCTGTGAAATATCAGTAATGCTAGAAGTGAATATAAGTAAAACTGGTATTTGAAATAATACTTGTTATTCCCAAATTAGTATACAATATAATTGATTCTGATGTGTTATCAAAGTAGGAAGCTATCATGGATTTCAGAGAGAAAAGATTAATAATTACTCAAGATACTTTTATAGCTCCTTTTAAAAATGAAGAAAAGGCTGAAATTGTGCAAAAGAGTAATGATGGAGTACTTCAGGAAGATGAAATATTTTTCATGGAATATGTAAATATAAGTAATGTGTTAAATGTAATGGGAGCTGATGATCAAATGGAGGGAATCTGCAAAATATGCAGAGGAAAATATGAACAAAGTGATCATGATACATGATTTTCCTACAGAATTTTACAATGGTATGCACAACCACCAGAAACTTAAAACCAGGTAGTTTGCCCTGACCATGCAACAGATGTTTATCTAATTGCCACAGCAGCCCAAGGAATTGGTGCCAGAGATCTTATAGATCTTTTCTAAGAAATCAGGGTGCTGTATTTCTTATGCTCATCTTACTGTTAATGAAATAAAATCCTTTCAGTTTAAATGCAGATCCATTCTGATTTCTTTAAGGAATAAAGCAGATAAAAGTCATTTCAGAAACATTACAGGATGGAATATGGTTGATACTGCAAGCGGCTAATGAGACCGCCCAAAACATTTTTACTTAAAATATAACTTAACAAAAAAGTATCCCAAAGGAACAAAAGCAAATCCAATTTAATGTTTATCACTTAATATATTGGATATACCTTAGCATAGAAGTGTTCTTATAGGAAATTAAATATTTTTGCAAATTTGAAAATACACTACTTTTTTAAGACTAACATTGGTGCTCCTACTAATTAGCAAAGGAGTGCTAAGCAAGCAGTGGAAGAGAGTGGATGTGTGAGGAGTAAGCTCCTGGAGTGGATGAAAGAGGGGCTCAAGTAACCATGGGAATTGGTACTGAGGTGTATAGAGCAAGAATTGGAGCAATTAACAAGTTAAAATGGAAGGATTCTAAAAACAAAGGTGTAGAAGAGATGGCAAACATGTTTCTTCTCACATGTATAATAGGTATACTATTGGTAATTGGTGGAGTTGAAATCAACCCTGGGCCAAATGGGGATCGAAACGTCATGGAACAAACGTTGGCATACATTAAAGATATGGATGAGAGATTAGGAATTAAACTCAATGGAATGGAAAAGGAACTAATAGATATCAAGGGAGAGATCAAATATGAAATGCAAGATATACGAAATGAGGTACAGAAAGTTAAAAGAAGAGTTGAGCTGCTGGAAGAGAGACACCGCAGATTTAATCTGGTTATAGCAGGAGTGAAAGAAAGGAATGGAGTATGGCCTGTAGATGAGGTCAGAGAGATTATAGAAGGAAAGCTTGGTTTGAAGCTACAGGGCTGGGAGATTAGAGTGGGGAGATCAAGAGGAGCCAGAATGATAGTTGCAAGATTTACGTCAGTGCAGTTTGTTTATGAAGTATTGAAGAAATCAAAGTTACTAAAAGGAACAAATATCTTTATAAACAGAGATTTATCGGTGGAACAACGGGCCTTGAAGAAGGATTTAATACAACAAATGATGCTGGCAAGAATGGAAGGGAAACGGGCCTTCATAAAGAATCTACGACTGTGGGTCGACGGGCGCATGGTGACAGGATACGAAAGTGACTCAAGGAACAGTAGATTCCAGGAGCAGGATATGATTCAGCGAAATACATCCAAGACCAGAGAAGGCAGAGGAAGTCCAAAGAGCGATCGGAGACCAGAGGATAAGGATCGACACATGGAAGTTACATCACCGACACATGGAGCTGGTGGAAAGACGATGACGGTGTCGGAGACAAGGCGTGGAGATTACGTAGCCAGAACGTCAGATCAGAGTGACGCAAGGGCATCAGCTGGCGAAACAAGGAAAGTGATTTCACCAAGGAGGGAGGAAGCTAAATTGGCGCGTGATCTGGCTGTGGGTAGGGCGGGGGCGTGGTCTCAGAGTGATGGAACGGAGGGAGAGGAAAGTATTGTGTCGACACCCAGTGAGAGTATACTGGTTTTGGACAGAAATTTAGCGGGACCGTCAAAGGAGAAAACAGGAATAGAATTACGGAGTAGGAAAGTGTTGGACAGGTTTAGAAGTAGAACAGGTTCACAATAGGGAAAGGAAAAAGGAAGAAGGAAGATTGGGTTCTGGAATTGCGAGGGATTAAAAAATAAAATATTTACAGGGAAGTTGAGACATCTACTAGAAAAGGTAGATTATTTAGGGGTTGCAGAAACCTGGCTAAGGGAGGTAAATATAGAGGTTAAGGATTATACATATGTTGGAATAGAAGGGGAGGGGTTAGCAGTGAAGGGAAGAGCCTCTGGCGGAGTGGGTCTTTTTGTAAGATAATCCATAGGGAAAGTAGTAAGAGATACTTGGTCCAGGATTAAAAATGTTTTGTGGATTATATTGGAAGATAAACTGATAAATGAGAAAATCATATGTTTAGGTGTAGTGTACAATGCACCCTCTCCCTCGCAATACCATAATCCTGAATTGTTGAAGGCGCTAGAGAGAGATATAAATAGGTTAAGAGAGAAGTACGGGAATACGGAAGTAATAATAATGGAGGATTTTAATATCAGAATAGGTGAAGGGGATGTGAATATAGAGTGTGATATGTTTGTTGGAAATGAAACACGTTCCAGAAGGGAGCAGTTCAGGCGAAGTAAAGATAAGTGTATTGATAAGTCAAGTGATGGTTTTATCGAATTTTGTGAAGTAAATGCTTTAGATATATTGACAGACTATTAAATTTAGAAGAGAAGAACTTGTTGAGGCAGTGTTTGGAATTCCAAGAAAGGAGCTTAAAGAAAAATGGGTGGAGTTATAATATACAAACTAATTTGGAAAATAGTGGTCTAGGGGAAATCTGAAGGAGGGAAAATAATGTTAAGGGTTTTTGGAAAGAAGCTAGGCAGAGGTTTGAAGATATAGGGATACAACATTTATTTAGCAACATTGGGAAGAAAAGTTCCTTGGAATCATATATATATTAATAAAAAATGTATGGGCTAGAGAACAGTATGTGGATAACTCAAATAAGGAACAAAGAGAAAGTATTGCCTGGGTACGAGCAGCTGTATGGAGATTAATAGGAATGAGAAATGGGTTCCCACAGAACCAGTGTCCAATATGTGGGGAAAGAGAAGATTTAGAACATATCGTTTTTGACTGTAAAGGTACAGCATTGGAGAAAGGTAGCTATAAATGGGAAATGGTTAAAACGGGACAGGAAAGTAGCTTTAAGCAAGATTTTTAACAAGGATAGTAAAAAGGTAGGAGAATACTTGTCCAAAGTAAAAAAGAAATGGTTATGGACAATAAAAAGAGATGTAAATTAATTTCATCAAGTGATGTTAAGTTATGTAATTATATTATTATTATTAATTATTATTATTATTATTATTATTATTATTATTATTATTATTATATATTAGTAATATAAGATTATTATTTTGGTATCATTACTATTATTTTTTACTACTATTTGTATTATTATCATCATTTTTTATGTTATAATAAGAGTGTAATATGGGTAGAATATGGCAAGATAACAGCTTGGGCTGATGTATAGCCATATTCTAAGGAAGATTGCTAGCACAAATAAATAAATAAATAAATAAATAAAATTAGCAAAATGGCCCACTCGTTGCTTCAATTGATTCTCTAAATTTGACAGAGTGAGCATTAGTAATACATGTGAATTAATAGACAACGTGAAACAGATCACATTGAGTCCAAACAATGCTATAGTATCCCTCCTTATTTCCCAGCATTCCAACCAATAACTCTCCCTGCTACTCAGAAAACAGCTTCAATCTAATCACTTACCTTCAGAAGCAATACAAGACTATACTAAACTTAAAAAAAAAAAAATTCAGTTTTATGGACAAGGATTACCAACAAAGATCTGGGCAACCCACTCTCTCCCTTCCTCCCAGATATGAGTGTGTTAGAAATGCATATAAACAATGGTGTAGATATGTTGCCGCAACAAACTTGTTCAAGGGCCTTAAAACTGTTAAACATCAAGCCATCAACTCCACTATAGAGACAAAGACACATACCTGCCTTTTCTGGATATGAGAATGAGAAATGAAGGCAGACTTTTCTTTGGGATATATACCCACACTGATAACTTCATCAAATGCAATAGTTTTAACCCAGTCACACCAGCGTGCAATTTTCAAGTCTAATACAAAGGTTAATCAACTTTCTTTTAAGCAGAGAATACCAACAAATCATCAAAATAGCACTTGTTAAAGGATTTAACAAAAGAATGATGAGACAGGAAGATAAACAAATTCAGTAGATACAAGGAACACTACCCTACACAAAGAAAATTAAGAAATTCACATTCCACCCACTTCTACACAACAGGTTCCAAAAGGTCTTCCCCTCAAAATAAATTTAACTTGAAAAGTTGAGAGCACCTCCCAAAGATCAGGTACCAAAAACTTGCAAACAGGATAAACTGCCAGGAATGCAACAGGGTATACATCATGAACATAAAATATAATAAACAGACAAATCAGCAGTTGCAGCACAAATTTGGGAAAACCACCATCAAAGAGAGACAAACTTCAAAACCATCCTTTAGAACTTGCCGTATGGGAGAATATTTTCATTCACAAGCACAAACACAGAGTTATGAACTTTGAAATCCCGCCTCCAGACATCTATACCAAATTCATCTACCAGAGACCAGAATGAAGATAACACCAGTTGAGCTACAGCTGATGATGGAAGCGAAGGCTTCTGAAACATGTCCTGTATAATTATAGAATAAATTCTGCAAATGTGTCCCAAATTTGATTCCTAATGCTCAATTATCTAATGGGATTAATCAACTGGGAACACAGAACTGGAGCATTCATTATGCCCTGGACCACATCGGGAATGAAACTGTAGATCTTCTGGCCAAACAAGCAGACCCCCACCATTCCATTAAGTGCAAAGTTAAGTGAACTCAAACTGATAAGGGAGTAGAATGTGACTACAAATGGTGCTGTAACAAAATAATTTTTTCACAGTGTTAAAGATAAGTTAAAAATAAGCATACAACTTAATAATGTCACTACCTTTC
The DNA here is from genome assembly GCA_030765065.1 of Deroplatys truncata. Lineage (NCBI taxonomy): Eukaryota > Metazoa > Arthropoda > Insecta > Mantodea > Mantidae > Deroplatys > Deroplatys truncata. The sequence continues at coordinate 355,590 of JAUKNL010000032.1, forward strand.
TAACAGGACACAGGAAAGTCAATGCATACTTTTTCTGCTTCAAAATCAAAGACAATGCAAAGTGTGCATGTAGGACAGAATAAGAGTGTCAAATATTTGAAAAGTAACCTTTATCATTTTGGATTGTGAAGTTGAGAAAATATGGAAAATGGACCAACAAGATTAAATTAGTGCATAACTACACTAAGAAAGTCATAGATAATGTTAATAATATAAACCTGCAAAAACTACAACAATGATTTCAATAATTGAATAAAGGTATGGACTATTAGTGAATGATTGAAAATCATGGAATAGATCGTACTTATAAAGAATATTCAGACAAATAGAACTTACCACTCATAACTCAATTACTGAACATCAAACCAGTGTCACAAGCCTAAGTAAGAACTAAGGGTATCAAGCATTTAACGTTGTTATATGAATGAATGGATTTATTGTACAACTTGTTCTACATGTTTACAATACATACAATGTATATTCGTTTATACCCTTACATCAAATGTACAATTTGTCTGGTGCTTGCTTGCTCAGATTGCTTGGCTCCCTGGCCTTTTTGCTCACTGAGTGGCCCTTGCTTCTCTACATTTCTATACCATTTTCTTCCCTTTACCTTCCTTATTATTCTCTCAGTCCTTGGGTTTGTTTCTTAGAGCCTTTTATTGAGTCAGTCATCTTTAGATTTTTACCCCAATTCCCCATTTTTCACACTTTCTTGAATTTCATTTATTGCTTTTGTAACCCTATCAACGATATGGTGTCTATCATAAAATCGTCTGCATATAATGAACCTGAACCTGGAATCTCCTTATCTCATATTACTGGATAATGCTAATTTCTTATTTTTACTCTTAATATACCATCATCTATGAACAGGTTACTAATATGAACTCGTTTATATCCCGCCTTACTCCTATTTTCTTTTTTTGCGTATCAATTTACTTCCTTTCCCTATTTGTTCTTTGTTTTGTCCTGATATGTAAATTTCTCCATTGTTTTCCTGAGTCTAGTACGTCTGGATACCAGGTCTACACTTTCCTCCCCTTGTAGCATTACCCTCCCTTCTCTCAAATCTATTATTGTATACCCTCCCCCCCTTCTTGGAATTTCTTCTGCTTCACTGACCGTTCTGACTCTTATTACTTCCCCACTTCTCACTTGTGTCTCCCTCCTCCGCAAACGTATTTCTTGCTGCACTGATAATCATCTCTTCTCCTGGCTTCTCACACCGCCTCTGCAACTGTTAGCTGCTGCTTCTTTCTCCCTATTTTCTTCTGTACTCCTTTCATGCATGTTTCCCTCCTTCGCATATGCTACTGCAGTCATCTGTTCTCTCAGCTTCTACCAATATTAGCTCCATGGTTGTTTCTTGCGCCTGTTTTCTGTTCCTCCTCCTCCTCCGAACTGCTGACTCTCAGTTCTGTGTCCTGGGCCATTGCTTCTGCTGACGTTCGCACATTCAATCCTCAATATACTCATATTCCACGAATAATTTTAAACCTTTCTCTCATCCTGGCAATTAGTTCTTTTTTCAGAATTTGTTCCTCTCTCGTATAGCCCTGCTCTATAAACATTTTTGAGCCTCTTAACCTTCTGGTGTTCTTTAAAATTTCCTTCTTTTTTTCCCATTGTTGTTATTCTTATACAAATTGGTCTAGATTTTCTTCCGATTCGGTGCACGTCCTCTATCTCCAAACCAGACATTTTTATACCTAGTCCTTCTTCCATGATTGTTTATACTACTTCTTCTAGGCTTTCGTATTCTTCTGTCACTCTGAAAATTATGCAGTTCTTTCTTCTCTGTCCTGCTTCAAATCTTTTCCCTATATCTTCAATTTTTTTCTTGTAATCCATTATCTGCTGTACCATCTCTTCATAACCTCTTCGAGTCGCCTTGAGTTTCCTCGGATTCCATTAGTTGGTTCATTTCTGCCATTACTGTTTTTACCTCCACTCCGTCAATTTTTCAGCTCTCGCTCCACACGACCTTCAGCACCAGACTCATAATCTTATATAACTGGTCTTGTTATATGTATATATAGAGTACATTTTAAGCACAGAGCATGTAATATTGCTACTATTGTAATAGAGCATGCTGTATACGGGAAAAAACCACACACAGTCAAAAAGAATTATATCATAATCTTTTAGTTAAGGTTTATTTCACTGCTACAGAATGTAAATTAAAAATAATGAAATAATGTTTGTTACCAACAATTATTTTAAAGTTAGGTGCATACAAAACAGTACATATTATGTACGTAATAGCTAGTTAAGAAATAATATAATTTATATGTGCATTACTCTGTAAATATTTAGTTATAAGAAATTATTGAATGAAAATGTACAATTGGAACATACAAAGATGCTACCAAACAACTTCTTTAATATGCCTCATTCAACATATACACAAAATAGGAAAAGAGTAAGATAGGTAACAAATCAAGACGGAGATGTAGATCAGTCAAGAATCTAGGCATAAGGTGCAGAACTGAAGTATTTTTTCTAAAGATGCTCTGTGACAAGCCAAGGTGGGAAGTTATAAAAAGTTTGAAAATATCAATGAACAAATGAGATTTATTATATCTAAAAGGGCGGAAATAACAGCGTCTTAAGCGTCATAGCTAGTGTTATATAAAAGTGGGTGTGAAAGTTTAACATAGGTTATTATTAATAATATTCTTGTTCTTGCTTCGTACTTAGCCATTCATTCTATGAGGAAGTGTTAATGGGGTGTATACGAATGAGGTATGAGGAGTGTATATAATCATGGGAATATACTCAACTGTTAATAATCAGTATTTACTCATTCTCCTGCATAACCACAGCAATGAGACAGATGACACACGGCAACAGAGGCAGCAAATGAAGCCAATCACGCACATAAGCTGCCTAATCCACAACCAAAATTCTGTTACAATTCACCTAACTTTCTCTTCTCATACTTATACAAACTATACTCACAAAAGCTTCTTCTTCCTCTTCCTCTGTCTACTTCTTATTAATTGCAGTAAACTTTCATTTCACATTTCATCGTAGGTATAAGAACAATACAACAGGTTAAAAGGAGTCTGATTTTGTTTTGTAATTCCATGCTCTTTATATGATGAGAAGAAACAAGTAACTTTCCACTTTAATCTGAAATACACATTTTATTTGTCATGCAAATATCTTAAACATATGGCGTTTTAATAAAAATTGTTGATTTTGAGTAAACAAAAATAATGGAACACTCTCCAGTAGTTTGGATGGGGGATTTTCTGAAAATGTTCCGTGTCGCATCCTTGAAAGGCACTTGAATACCAAGCAGCACGCATGCACACACACACAGAAAGTCTCAAAAGCTGCATTTCCAGTGAAATCTTGATATAGTCAATCTCCTATATCTGCTTATGAGGAACATAGGTATTTCCATCCGACATATTTCTTGCCAACCTCCTTACTTCATTCCATGTCTTTCTTGGTCTACCTCTTCCTCTACTACCCTGGGGATTCCAATCCAAAACCATTCTTTCCACTGCTTTATGTTCTGTTCTTAGTGTATGTCCAACACCAACACTTCTACTTTCATTTTTTTATTTTGTAATGTTATTTCTTTTTGAGTTGTTATTTTTAATTCTAAATTTGAAATTGTATTTTGTCATCTTATTCATATAATTCTTCTTAAACATCAAGCAAATTACAAAAAGTTAGAATAAAAATGTTTGTAATTTGCTTTGAATGATTTTATTTTCCATGCTTCACAGCCATATAATAAAACTGATTTCACATTACTACTGAAAATCTTAATTTCAGTAGTCTTTATATAAAATTACATTTCCAGATTGGATATAACAGGACAAAAGCACCATTTGCTTTCTTTATTCTATTCTTAACATCTTCAAGGGCTCCACCATCCTCATCAATTATACTACCAAGATATTTGAATTCCCAAATAGTATCAATATTTTTACTATTAAAATTTTAGTATAAATTATGGATAAGCTAGTAACAGTGATGTGAATGTGAAATTATATAGAACATTTGAGTCGCAATTGAAACACTTAACATTACCTACATGTTAATGCACAAATGGGACGCCACAAGGAACCAGTCGGCCACTTACGATGATGGAAGCAATTAGCTCCTGAAACCGGTCAAGCTGTAAAACATGTAAGTGATGTTAAGTGTTTCAATTCTGACTCAAATTTTCTATATAATATTAAAATTTTGTTTGTTTTCTTTCTATTTAGTCTCACTTATTTAGTTTCCTTTAAATTAATTTTCATAGCAGTCTTTTTTATCATTTTTAATAGAGTATTCAGTTTACTTTGCATATCATCAAAATTATGGAAAACAGGTAAATATTACCTGCAAAGCCTTCCAGGGTATCATTCAGCCCCCATCTTATGCTTCTTCTAACACTGCCTACCGACCTTTCTGTAATGTCATAACAACCCTGTTTCACTCCACATGTAGTTGCAACATTTTCTGTCAACATACCTTTGTGCGTAACATTAAAAGCAAAATTCTCGTGCACAAGTTTAATTATTCTGCAGATTTTCTCTGTATGTCAAAATTTTTCTCTCGCTCTCGCTCTCTCTCTCTCTCTATAAACTTGATTTACCGAATCAAATGCTTTCTCGAAACTGATAAACAGAAGGTAAAGCGTTCATTCATTGGACTGCTCACAGATTGCCCTAAGGATATTTATTTGATCCACACATGACCTACTTATTCAGAATCCTGCTTGTCCTTTCCTTATCAAGTTATTTACTTCTTGCGCAATTCTATTATATATGATTATTCTTGACAGAATTTTACTGGAAACTGATAACATTATTCCCCTGCAATTATAACAGTCTAATGTTTTTTAAAACATATTTTCACAATTAGTTCTTTATTCCAGTCGGTTGTTAGATTCTCTTTTTTGCATATTTGCTCAATAAGTGGGTACATGATATCTGTTGTAATATTAACATCAGCTTTTAACATCTCAAGAGGAATATTACCTAATTATTCTATTCATGCAACTTTCCCATTTTTACTTTCTCTACTACGTATAAGTAGGGGAAGTATTGTATTCCACCCAAAAATTCGATACCGAGATTTCACCGGAAATACATGTTTTGAGACCCCCTGAATAAAAAAAAACATTTCTAGAAACATGTCCGTGTGTGTGTGTGTGTGTGTGTGTGTGTGTGTCTCTGTGAACAGCATAACTCAGAAACGAACAGTCGGATAAACACCAAACTTGGTATTTAGGTTCAGTATCTTCCAGAGATGTGCCACGAAGGTTTTCAAGAAAATCCCCCCACCCCAGATTACCCTTTACATGGAAGATTTTCCGAAAATTTTAATTTTCTCAAAAATGGCTCTTAACGATTTTGATTACAATGTCATATGTTTAAGATATTTTCATGACAAATGAAATGTATATCTCGAATTTTCTGGGAATGTCTCCAAAAGTATTCTTCATTGTGAATGACTTTTGCATAACTGGTAAACCGTAAGAGATAGACAAAATGTTACTACACAAAAAATGTAGATCACGTTAAAATACACAATTTATGTAATATACAGTTTTTTTGTTGAGTGAACCATTTTCGAGATATTGCTTGTTATTCCCTTAAATTTTCCAATACTTATACCTTTTCTCAAATTCGTTATTCATTTTTTTTAATGCCCTGGACATGCAAAGAGAATGGAATGCGCCACATAGCAACCAGCACTTAAAAGATTTGACTATCGCTTATAAGCTACCATATTCCCCTTGCATCTACAAGAAAATTAGCAATAAGATTGACATCTCGATATCTCAATTAACATGAAGCATATGGAGAATAAGCATTTGAAATAGTTTGTACAATAGTAGAGAAAGTCATGTGAGTGTAACACATCAGATTTTTTTATTTGTTTCAATGCTGTAATTATTTCACTTTTAATTTTTGTATCAATTTTGCAATTTATATTTCTATTGTTTATAGAATTTTCTTCCTTATTATTTTCAAGTATTCCTTCATTTTCATTTTTAATTTCATGTCTTTCATTTACATCTTCTGGGTTTAACATTTCACTAAAATGCTCTTGCCATTTCTTGATACGGTAATTTGTATCACAAATTACTCAGATGTAATTAATGATAGTAATATGAATATGTATTTTTATGTGACATTGATTTCAGAGGTTTATTAATTGTAATTATTATTGGTAAATAATAATATACGGCTTTACTGAAACTGTCAACAATAACGCAATAATGCAGCGATGGGATGAGTTGTTTATCATTACCGGGAACAAGGAAGTTGCGTAATGTTTCGCGCGTTTTTTCCGTTTAGAAGCTTCTAGAACATTTCCTAAAGTAATATGTATTCGTGGTTTTCATTGGATAGTAAAATAGACGCTAATGTTGGCGCGTTTTATTAGCCAATGGCAGTTCATTTATAATCTTTAGACGTATCTTGAGGCAAGCGTATAAACCAGCCAGGCCCGAGGTAGCTTGTCTCCCAGTTCAACAGAATTCTCAGTACTCTCAACGTCGGTCGTTCAGTTCATCAAAATTTCGTGTACACTACACATCGTCAGCCAGTCCTTCATTTCGTCAAGTTACGCGCAGCAGAATTACAAGAATTGTTATAAAGTATTATACATTTAAAAAAATACACAAAGTTGAAGTACTCGAGTTAAAAGTGATAAGTAAGAAGTTATTACAAACAGTTTCAGTTTGGCGAGTATCTATATCAATATGTAAAAAGTGTTTGTGAACGTGTTCGGCAATAAAAATTATAAAACCAATTTCTTCGTCAGTATAATTTCTGGATAAAAGATTCCTTTCCGATTCACACCCTGCAAGAGTTAAATGTCGACCTAAACAGCTAGCCGGAGGACAATATACAAAACTTTAAATTCTTTCAGAAACTAATTGATACAAATTGCTACGCCAGAGGGAGCTACGAACCAAACAAGGAGTGACGTCACAAGATGGCAACGCGTGAAGTAAAAACACATATTTGCTCTCGCAAATTGGCTTCCAAACGCGGAGCTACGATTAATGTTAAATAAATACAACATTAATACCGTTACAAATTGGCGCCCAACGTGGGGCGAAGTGACCAGGAAAGGATCAGCATAATTAGGACGTGGAACGAAAGCAGCAGTAAAATGATCTACAAGACGCAGATTCCAGAAACAAAAGGAACGACAGACTATACGGATGATTGGACATCGTAATTCCGAGATCAACTACAAGACGACGTAGATTCATCACAACACAACGCAGAAGCGACATACAAATCTAGGAGAATGGGGCAGAACGCTGGACATTAAAGTAACAGCAACATAAAGCATCAGTAAGGTTAGAGTATCTTAATTTTTAAAAAAAAAAAGGGTAAATAAATGTTCCTTAGGAGTGGGAGGATAATAAAAACAATGGCTGCTAGTAATACAGAAGAAATAATGATGGAAGGGGATAGTGTAACAGTTAGCTGTAATTCAATACAGGTTACAGAAAGAAGCCCAGACTTTTTAGGATTTGAAGATGAAAATCTTAGTGCAGAAAGTCAGAATAGAATAGCAGGAAATGTTAATCTTGATACTAGTATGATTATGGAAATGCTGAAAAATTTAAATGAGAATATGAAAAAGAATAATGAAAATATGAAAGATATGCAAAAGAATATTGGGACATTAAGGGAAGATATGGAAAAGAATAAGAGGGAATTAAGGGAAGATCTTAGTAAGAAAATAGATCAAAACAGGGAAGATATGCAAAAGAATAATGAGAAATTAGAAAAGAAAATAGATCAAAATAGGGAAGATATTAGTAAGAGTATTACAGATCAATTAAGGGAAGATATGCAAAAGAGTCATAGGGAATTAAGAGAAGATATTGGTAAAAGCTTAAAACAAAACAGGAAATCAATTGAAAACATTGGTAGGAGTAATGAGGTATTAGAGCAAAAAGTAGATCAAAGCAGTGGAGAAATTGAAAAGAAAGTTATAAAGCTAAATAGTAGTATGCCAAAAATGAGTGATGAAAATGAGGAAGTAATAGTAAGTGAGATAGGAGAATTTTCAAAGAAAATGCTAGACATGAGCAGGGAAATATGTAACGAAAAAAGTGAGGTTAATGTAGAAGGCACAGAGTTAGGAAGTCAAATGAGTAGTATTTCAAGTGAGATAAGAGAGATAAAAGAGGTTAGGAATGTAGATGTAAATCAGGCGCAAGTCAATTTCAGAAGGGAGATATCAGAAATACAGAAAGAATCAGAAATGCAAAGAAATAAATTGTACCAAGATGTTCAAATTGAAAACTCCAGTCCAGTACAGTTTAGTACAGATTTGTCAGAGTATTCTCAAATTAAAGAGATAGTTGAAGAGTTGAAAATGAAAGTTGTTAAAAGATGTATTGTTCAAGAAACTGTAGATTGTTTTCAAATGTTATCATGTGAGGAAATTTCAAATGAATACAAGAGGTTATTCATGAACGACAATTTGAAGGTTAGGATACGGCTACGAGTAATGTTTAGCCACACACAATTTGATCCAGGAGGGTAAATAGTAATGAGATGTAAAGTAAATGCTGGATAGGTAAAGATGACTTGCAGAGAAATGTATTGGAACGTAAGAGGGTTAACTAAATATATATATATATATATATATATATATATATATATATATATATATATATATATGTCATGAGAAAAGAGAAATAAATTATAAAAAAAAAAAAAAAAAATTTTAGTAAGTGTAACAGTATTTGAAATTAAGAATGCAAAGATTGAAACTTAAGATGATATTAAAGTAAAAATACGTAAATACAATTCCAAGAGTTTTGTTAAAATAAAGTATAAAATAACAAAAAAAAATTGGTAAATATAATTAAAAATAATTGAAACAAATACTTATGTAGCAAACAGAAAATGTGAAACAGTACTTAGATTTAAGAAATGTAAATATTTGTGTAGAGGGTGAATACTTTTTGGTAAATATGTGTAATAATTACAAAAATCTTAAATGTATAAATTTTTGTCAACAACTTAAGAAAGTAAACAATTTGGTAACAGTGATTAAATAATTTAGGGTAAAGTATTTGCTATACAAAAAAATTTGTGATGTCAGATGAATATCTAAATTAATTAAACCAGAGCCAGTAAGTAGTGGCGAGATAAAACATATGTCGTGTGTTAAATGCGTGTGAAGTGTCAAGTGATAGTGATAACGTGTGTTCCAAGATTTAGGAGACTAAAAACACAATTTTAAAATTTCTAAACAAGTTATAAATATTTATAATTATGTTTCTAGTGGGGCATATGATACGGTAATTTGTATCACAAATTACTCAGATGTAATTAATGATAGTAATATGAATATGTATTTTTATGTGACATTGATTTCAGAGGTTTATTAATTGTAATTATTATTGGTAAATAATAATATACGGCTTTACTGAAACTGTCAACAATAACGCAATAATGCAGCGATGGGATGAGTTGTTTATCATTACCGGGAACAAGGAAGTTGCGTAATGTTTCGCGCGTTTTTTCCGTTTAGAAGCTTCTAGAACATTTCCTAAAGTAATATGTATTCGTGGTTTTCATTGGATAGTAAAATAGACGCTAATGTTGGCGCGTTTTATTAGCCAATGGCAGTTCATTTATAATCCTTAGACGTATCTTGAGGCAAGCGTATAAACAAGCCAGGCCCGAGGTAGCTTGTCTCCCAGTTCAACAGAATTCTCAGTACTCTCAACGTCGGTCGTTCAGTTCATCAAAATTTCGTGTACACTACACATCGTCAGCCAGTCCTTCATTTCGTCAAGTTACGCGCAGCAGAATTACAAGAATTGTTACAAAGTATTATACATTTAAAAAAATACACAAAGTTGAAGTACTCGAGTTAAAAGTGATAAGTAAGAAGTTATTACAAACAGTTTCAGTTTGGCGAGTATCTATATCAATATGTAAAAAGTGTTTGTGAACGTGTTCGGCAATAAAAATTATAAAACCAATTTCTTCGTCAGTATAATTTCTGGATAAAAGATTCCTTTCCGATTCACACCCTGCAAGAGTTAAATGTCGACCTAAACAGCTAGCCGGAGGACAATATACAAAACTTTAAATTCTTTCAGAAACTAATTGATACAAATTGCTACGCCAGAGGGAGCTACGAACCAAACAAGGAGTGACGTCACAAGATGGCAACGCGTGAAGTAAAAACACATATTTGCTCTCGCAAATTGGCTTCCAAACGCGGAGCTACAATTAATGTTAAATAAATACAACATTAATACCGTTACATTCTTTAGTTGTTCAATTTCACTTGAGAGTAAATTACCATGTTATTTTTAATGAGACAATCTTTTTTCCTGGTAGTATATTAGTAATTTCGTCTAGTACTCAAGCTTCATTTCTGTTTGATGCTTCTTCAGCTCATGTTGCCATCTCTTCAATATATTTTCTTTTATCCTGCCCTGCTCTTTACTTTATTTCCCTATTTATTTAATTATATAGCTCTAGTACTACTAGACTTAAAACATATTTTTAATATTCTTATTTTATTCCAAGTCCTTCTTTTGATTGTTTTTGTGGCCTAATATTTTTTCATTTGTTTCAGTACGCATTGCTTTTGTATATCTAATACAGTAAAATCTCGTTAGTACGTTTTTGCGGGGACCCAAGGATTTGGACGTCATAGACGGGAAAACGTGTTAACGAAAATACATAATCTGCAACTTAAGAACATACTTATGTAATAAAATCTAATAATACATCTTACCTCAAAAACGGATGTGAAATATAGACACTATTTACATTGGTTTGAAATACATATCGATAGTTGATTGCTTTGTTGGTTTTAATGCCAAAATTTTACTGTCCATCTTGTTTAGTAAAGTCATTACATCATCATCAATTTCGAAACTGCACACATATCGCTTCACTATGTCCATTGCCTGCATGGCTTCTGACACTGTAGGTACTGGCTCAGGATCTGGTTCATCGTCACTTTCGTCTCCCACTAATGCTTCATCTTTCACTTGTTCTTCAAGTATTTCATCTATCGTCGCTGTTTCACACACTGGAATTTCATTGTCAATGTTTACATAGTTTTCGAAAGACACGCCGGCATCGTCTGCTATTTGGCGCCATTCTTCACTCTCGGAAAACTCGTCTTCCTGCGTAATTTCATCACCAAGAACTTGGCTAAAACCGGCTTTATTAAAGCAGTTCCTAATGGTATCTTGCGTCACACAATCCCAAGCAGTTCTAATAAAATGCATGGCATCTAAGACGGTGATTTTTCTTGTCGATTTCAGTGCAGCCAACCTTCTCTGTACCAGCCTCTTACGATACGCATGTTTCATGCACCGAATTATGCCTTGATCTAAAGGTTGTAGCTTACTCGTGCAGGTTGCTGGGAAGAAAATGATCTTTATGTTTCTTAAATTTGAAACAGTTGGTGGATGAGCAGCACACTGATCAATAAACAGTGCAATTTTCCTGCTTCTTATGCCCAGTCTTGCGTCCCATGCTCGTAAGAAATTTTCAAAGACGGCAGAAGTTATCCAGGCTTTTGTGTTGGAAGTGTACTTACATGGAAAAGATCTCACATTCTTAAAACATCGCGGATTGCGTGCTTTTCCAATAACCAGTGGTACCAATTTCTCCGTTCCGCTTTCGTTACAGCACAACAAAACTGTAATCCTCTCCTTGTTAAGTTTCCTACCATGGCACTTAGTGCCCTTAAAATCCAGGGTTTTGTCTGGCAAAAGATGGAAAAATAGTCCTGTTTCATCTGCATTATACACATCATTGGGGCTATAGTCTTTCAAAATTGACGGGAGCGTTGTATTTTTCCACATTTCTATGTTTTCACACAGTGTAGCGTCAATATCTACGGCAGCAGCCTCACCTCGCAAACATCTGTAGACTAAGCCATGTCGATTCTTGAACCTTTCAATCCAGCCATTGGACGCTTTGAAATCATCCAGTCCCATCTTCTGTGCTAAATGTGTTGCCTGAGCTCGAACCACAGTACCGTCTATTGGCACATTTGAAGCTCTAGCTTGTGTAAACCACTTTAGCAGAACATCTTCTAATTCTGGAAACTGGCAGGGCGATTACGTTTTCTTTTAGCATTTTTTCCTTCTTCAAAAGCAGTTTCAATTAGTTTACGTTTGCTAACAATTGTGTTTAAGGTTGACGGAGGAATGTTTAACTTCCGCGCTATATCCACACGTTTCATATTTGGATTGCGATCTACTTCCTCAAGGATTTTCAGTTTTTCACTGTTGGTTATTTGCCGCACTTTCTTTTTCTCCAATGCGAACAAAAAGTTAAAATACTTTTACGTTTCGTTCAACACTCAACAGCATAAACTAACCACACCAAGCCACTGTTAAACTAAAGCGTCACCGCAGAACACCAAAGAGCGTCACTAAAGCATCCCCCCACACACACACACACAAAACGCGTCCCACAAATACGTACACACATGGTATTGGCTGCCGGTTCCACCCCGCCTGGTTTGACCAAAGTAGCGAATGAGAACGTCTAACTTTGAATGTAGTAAATCTACTCCCGCTGGACTGTTACTTTTATGTTCTCAAAAATGACTATTAATACCGACCGACCAAGCATTGGCATTGGCCAAAATAGCGAATGAGGGCATCAAACTTCGAACGTAGTAAGCGGGAGCGAGAAAACGTACTAAACGAACGTTATTAATGCATTTGATGCATTTTGTGCCGGGACTTTTATAATTCAACGCAATACACGGGAAAACGTGTTAATGAGGAACGTGCTAACGAGATTCCACTGTATATGGATAAGCTAGTAACAGTGATGTGAATTTTTCTATAACTGCTTTTGTATTTTCCCTTTGTCTAAATTGTTTCTCTCAGATTCGTTTTGTAATAGTTCAAATCCATTCTTAAGTTCTATAATGCATTCTTTTTTCGATTTGCATCTTTAAGTAAATTTAGGTTGTACTTTCTTTTACCAAAAGATATCAATTTAAGTTTAAATTGTCCTATTAAGAGATGTTCAGTTCCTCTTCTATTTCTAATATCATTTACTGATTTTATTCATAATTTACTCATGGTGATATGGTCTATTTTATTTTATGTTTTTTGATCATGAGAGATCCAGGTTACTTTATGTTTGAAAATAGTTCCTCCAATTATCAAATCTCTATTTGCACAAAAGTCTATGAAAAATCCTCCATTTATATTCACTTAAGTCCATGTTTTCCCATCACTTAGTGTAGAAACATTCCATCAAGATAACAATATCCCTTTTCTTTATCTTATCGAAGATCTGCGCAAGCAAAAGCAGTAGAGTATTGGTATGAGATCTAATGTCAACCTATTTAAAGAGAAGTGCCAAGAATTGGGCATAAATTCTTCTTCAAAGTGTTGGTGTGAGGGGGCACTGCCAAGAAAGATTTTGGAAACAAACTAACCAGTGCAATTAAAACATTACAAGAAGCAAACAATGAAACTCAGAATTTCTGAATCAGTATGGAGATATTAAAAGGAAAATAGATAACCTTGATAAAACTATCCATAGCCTTCAAGAAAACAGCGGGAAAAATGCAAGTCAAGAAATGTACAAATTACAGCAACACTCAAGAGTAAACATCTTGTTAATAATAATAATAATAATAATAATAATAATAATAATAATAATAATAATAATAATAATAATAATAATAATAATAATAATAATAATAATAATAATAATAATAATAACAACAACAACAACAACAACAACAACAACAATAGGAGTTCCAGAAAAAAAATGAGAAGATGTCTATCATACTGTATATCAGGTAGCAGAAGTGCTGAAAATTTGTCTTGGCTATGAGCACATTGATATAGCACACAAATTACCTGCAAGTGGGTAATTCAAGGCAAGTTATTGTAAAATTCGTACAGAGGTGGAAAAAAGAGGAAATTGAAGAAAAGAATTTCTACAAGTGATCTTGGTATGGGTACCACATTGAAGAACATCTGTATAAATCAGGGACAACCAAACCCGAAGGATACTGTGCGCATGGTGCTGAAAGTCACTGGTCTGTGTTGGCGAGGTATAATCCTACTTCATGCAGTGGCATTCAGTAATCTGTAGTTGTGTTACCACTAAAATATTTAGTATAGGATAGTAGAGAAGGAGGCGAGTGGTTAGACCGCTCGCCTCCCACCGAGGCGGACCGGGTTCAATCCCAGGGACCTGCATGTGGGATTTGTGGTGGACGAAGCGGCGTCTGGGCGGGTTCTCCGGTTTCCCCCGCCATTCATTCCACCAACTGCTCCATCATCACCTTTCCTTTCATCCATTTCACCTACATTTCGCTTCATCTACTTCCTTCATCCCATACCAGGCATTGGGCTGATCACCCATCCTGGATGCTCTGTCTGATCCATGAGTGTCTGCTCCTCGACGGGCCTCTGACCCCAGGCACCCGCCTGTAAGTCCTGGGGGGTGCAAGTCCTATATAAGAGGAGGGTAAACAGATAATGAATGAATGAAAAAATAGTAGAGAAGGAATCAATCACAAACTGTGTTATACATGATTTAATACTCCTCTTGCGCTTGGTATTAAATTATAGACAAAAACAACCCAATACAAATCAATTATAGCGTTTAGTCCTATACAACCAAATGATAGCATATACTTGCAATATCTTTCACTATAAGAACAAAACAGTACTTTGTTAGTGGAAATCAGCACAATTTTGATTCTGGAAAGGTTGCATAAAGATAAAATAATAAAATAAATAAGCGGTAATATTACAAAGAGGACTTCAAATTAAATGAATATAAACTGTGTAATGAATACATATTTCAAGTAAGAATTTGATATATTCAGTTCTTCTTGGTAAACACTCTTGCTTTCTGGCATCTTTTGGTTTTCAAAATATTTGTCACATTTGGAGATAATGAAACACAACACTGAACCTTTAATGCACACCTTAACTCATGATGGCTTTCTGAGGGGTTTTATTACATTTCATAGCTGAAAATGAAGCTTCACATACATAGGTCAAACCAAACATTGCAATCACAGATGCCACACGCCTGTGAAAACGAAAGAATCTTGATTTAGGAAATTGACTGTAGAAATCTAGCAAACTTCCTCTGTTTCTGTAATTGTCAGCTAACTCCATGTCACATTTCAAGCTGATAAGCTCCAGTTGAACATCTTTGGGAGTATCATCAATATTAATGCTAAATGGTGTAGCAAATAAATCAAAATCCATTTTTAAGCCCATCAGATAGTGAAAACTTTCATCAAACACACAAGAAAGCAAGTGTAGATTTTCAATATAACATCCTACCTCTAGGGAGTCAATATCACGGATCACACTTTCCAACCTGGGAAAATGACAATAATGACAGCTTTGATGCTACAGAACATAGTAATCAATTTGTTTTTCCCTCGAAGTGATACATTCAAATGTTTACTTGTGCAAGATCAGTTTTCCACTTAATATTTGCAATAGGTTCTCCATACATTTCCAAGAACAAATGTATCTCCTCCAACAATTCGAAGAAGCAACCTAACTTCTGTATGATATGGTATATCACCATACTCATGCTCCAAATCTTCAAGGAGCTCTTAAATTGTTTGTTTTACACCATGGGATCTCAGTTTGTTTACAACCTTCACTACCAGACTCATTACATTGTTTACATTCACTGTTTTGACACATAAGTTTTCCTGATGAACTACGCAATTGACCGCTGTAGGAGAGTCACAAACCCATTGTGCGAACCAACCAGTTGATTTATATGGGCACCATATAATGCTCAATGTGTATTTTTAATAATTACTCCAATTTTGTTTATACAAAGAATCCAATTATCTTATCCAGGATTCATGAGTAATCTTGTACAGATCACCGCGATTGGTTGTCAAACCAACATTATGACACTGAATGGTCAACCAACCAGTTAGCGAGAAGAGAAGCATAGGCTCACTTCGTTTGACAAGCAAGCACATTGTTAAAGAAGATTTATTCGAGTGAATACCATACCTTTCTGAATACAACCTGTAGTACTATTGTGTAATGCCCCCTGGCAACCTGGATCCACATACCCCACTTCTGAGCAGCAATCCTTTATCACCGAATTTTGGTGATAGCATAAAAATTTAGCACTCATAAGTGCAACTTAGCCATGAGCAGCATTGGATTTTATATGTGAACATTAGTAATGGTCCATTTCAATTGTTGGTATATACAATTCTCATTTTAAATGATTTTGAAAACATCCTACTCATACCAAAACAATGGTGATAGATAGCATTATGAAAGCAAACACTATGTAGAGCTTTGCAATGGTTTTAATCTATCATTATACGATGCCATAACTGATAAATCAGAAACTTCACTTCTGGACTGATGATATACTATAGCTAATACAAACTATGACTTAAGCAGTCATACATAATTCAGGCAAGTCATATGAGTGATGCCTTGATGTTCCTATTCTATTAATGGGCCATTCACTTAAAGTTGTTGTTCATAATACTACTTTTGATAAAACTTCTTTATGCAACAGTCTGCTGAGCGGGATGGCTCAGGCGGTGACATATGTGGTCTGCATTTGGGAGGTCCTAAGTTCAAATCCTGTGGGCCGAACAATCTCACTGTTTCCCTCAGCCGTTAAGCTAAATACCGGGTTGGATATTTTATACCACGACCCAAAGTTCCACCTGAAGTCTAAAACAATAGTAAAAATGAAAAATAGGTGGTAATAGCAAATGCTCTGCCATCTATCCACAGACAATGAAAGCAGGTAGACTGGACAGTAACCTAATATCATCTGCACAGCATGAAGCAGAAGATCCAGATGCTATGCACTGAGGTCTATGTGGACACATGACAAAGCAAGATGGTATAGTTACAGAGATGAGACCTAGAAGGCTAACTGTCCACTGTATCCACAGACAATGAAAGCAGGTAGACTGGACAGTAACCTAATATCATCTGCACGACATGAAGCAGAAGATCCAGGTGCTATGCACTGAGGTCTATGTGGACACGTGACAAAGCAAGATGGTATAGTTACAGAGATAAGACCTAGAAGGCTAATGTCCACTGTATCCACAGACAATGAAAGCAGGTAGACTGGACAGTAACCTAATATCATCTGCACAGCATGAAGCAGAAGATCCAGGTGCTATGCACTGAGGTCTATGTGGACACGTGACAAAGCAAGATGGTATAGTTACAGAGATAAGACCTAGAAGGCTAATGTCCACTGTATCCACAAACAATGAAAGCAGGTAGATGGACATCAACCTAATATCATCTGCACAGCATGAAGCAGAAGATCCAAGTGCTATGCACTGAGATCTATGTGGATACATGACAAAGAAAGATGGTATAGTTACAGAGATGAGACCTAGAAGGCTAATGTCCACTGTATCCACAAACAATGAAAGCAGGTAGATGGACATCAACCTAATATCATCTGCACAGCATGAAGCAGAAGATCCAAGTGCTATGCACTGAGGTCTATGTGGACACGTGACAAAGCAAGATGGTGTAGTTACAGAGATGAGACCTAGAAGGCTAATGTCCACTGTATCCACAAACAATGAAAGCAGGTAGACTGGACAGTAACCTAATATCATCTGCACGGCACGAAGCAGAAGATCCAAGTGCTATGCACTGAGGTCTATGTGGACACGTGACAAAGCAAGATGGTATAGTTACAGAGATGAGACCTAGAAGGCTAATGTCCACTGTATCCACAAACAATGAAAGCAGGTAGATGGACATCAACCTAATATCATCTGCACAGCATGAAGCAGAAGATCCAAGTGCTATGCACTGAGGTATATGTGGACACGTGACAAAGAAAGATGGTATAGTTACAGAGATGAGACCTAGAAGGCTAAGTGTCCACTGTATCCACAAACAATGAAAGCAGGTAGATGGACATCAACCTAATATCATCTGCACGGCACGAAGCAGAAGATCCAAGTGCTATGCACTAGGGTTTATGTGGACACGTGACAAAGCAAGATGGTATAGTTACAGAGATGAGACCTAGAAGGCTAATGTCCACTGTATCCACAAACAATGAAAGCAGGTAGATGGAGAGTAACTAATATCATCTGCACGGCATGAAGCAGAAGATCCAAGTGCTATGCACTGAGGTCTATGTGGACACGTGACAAAGCAATAAGGTATAGTTACAGAGATGAGACCTAGAAGCCTAATGTCCACTATATCCACAAACAATGAAAGCAGGTAGATGGACAGCAACCTAATATCATCTGCACGACACGAAGCAGAAGATCCAGGTGCTATGCACTGAGGTCTATGTGGACACGTGACAAAGCAAGATGGTATAGTTACAGAGATGAGACCTAGAAGGCTAATGTCCACTGTATCCACAAACAATGAAAGCAGGTAGATGGAGAGTGAAGTATGATATTTGTGTTGGCAGTAGTTAGTAGATGGAAGATACTTCATGTTTATCTGCACCACGTATGGAAGCCAATTTGTCGCGGTTACTTCATGTTATCTTTTACTGAGCGCCTATTATTGTATTTAATTTTTTTTTGGGTTCACTGTCCTCCGGCTAGCTATGATCTTTTTGGTCGAGCACTTATCTTATACAGGTGTGTAAACGGAAAGGAGTTTTTATCCAAAGATAACACTGATAAAGGAATTTGTTTTATACTTTTATTGTCGTAACAAATTATGCACTTTCACATATTAATCTTGACACTCGCCAAACTGAAACTGTTATAATAACTTATTTACTGCTCATTATTAATTCGCGTACTTTAACTTTTTGTGTAATTAACTTTACAACACTTGAGATTTTTCATAACTTTGCTACGCGTACACTGCAAATCGATAAACTATGCGATGTATTCACCATGACTGCTTCTGTTTAACTCAGCGACGTGTAATGCACAAATGTTTCCGATGGACTGAAGACAACGTGTAATGTACAAATGTTTCCGATGAACTGGGCGAATCTACCTCTGACTTAGCTCTTTTTATACTCCTACACCCCGATATGCCTAAAGATTATAACCGAGCTGCTATTGGTTAATAAAACGCGCCAACATTAGCGTCTATTTTTATATCCAATGAAAATTACGAAAACATATGCTCTACGGAAAAAATGTTCCAGCAAATTCTAAGAAAAACGTGCCAGTATTACGTCATTTGCTCGTCTCTAATAATGATAAACAGCTCACCCCCTCGCTACATTATTGCACGCTATTATTGTCAGTTTCAGTAAGGCCGTATAAACCCACTTCTCAACAATGCTTACAATCATCAAACATCTCAAATCAATGTCAAACAATAATGCATATTCACACTATAATCACTCTTTACATTTACATAATTTGTGATACAAATTACTGCGTCAAGAGTAACCTAATATCATCTGCACGACACGAAGCAGAAGATCCAAGTGCTATACACTGAGGTCTATGTGGACACGTGACAAAGCAATAAGGTATAGTTACAGAGATGAGACCTAGAAGGCTAATGTCCACTGTATCCACAAACAATGAAAGCAGGTAGATGGACAGCAACCTAATATCATCTGCACGACACGAAGCAGAAGACCCAGGTGCTATGCACTGAGGTCTATGTGGACACGTGACAAAGCAAGATGGTATAGTTACAGAGATGAGACCTAGAAGGCTAACTGTCCACTGTAACCACAAACAATGAAAGCAGGTAGATGGACATCAACCTAATATCATCTGCACAGCATGAAGCAGAAGATCCAGGTGCTATGCACTAGGGTTTATGTGGACACATGACAAAGCAAGATGGTATAGTTACAGAGATGAGACCTAGAAGGCTGTCAGCCACACATCGATCCACAAGTTATCTACCAGCAGATCCTTGCAATATGACCATGTAGTTAAAGTGACGTAAAATAAATAAATAGATTAAAAAAACTAACAATGCATAATCGTAAAGTTAGCATGAGATTTTCCTTTGATTCTCAGATTATTTTTTTAGTTTTTTAGTTTAATAAGCTGTGAGATGTAAAGTTACTGTGAGCTTAATTTTTTTAGGGGAATCCAAACTAACTTCAACTCCATTTTTCTCAATACTTACAAATTTTTGTCACAGACTTTTTGTTCAAAGCCAATAACATGTACTTAACAATTAGTATTTCTTCTTGATTTTATAACATTTCTAGCAATTGCCAGAGATTTGTGAAATAAGATGCTAAATTTTTGTGCATACATGCTGATAACTAATTATTAAAACAGTTGTATAACCAAAATATTTCCTTACCTACCTGAAAGAAATCATATTTGAGAAAGTCTCTTAGAGGTTTATAAGATGGAATAGTCCACCATGCATTGTGATAAAAGTTGAGACCTCCAAGCAAGATCACCAAAATCAATGCACTTAACTTTGTTTTGTAGCCAATGGTCACTAACACCATCAAAATTGATCCCAGTATATCCTGAAAAATCTGAAACATTTACATATAATTAGTAATATTGCTGCATTAACATTTACTCATTTTGTTGATGAAATTAAGTCTCTTGTGACTACATAGTTTGTAAAAGTACCTTTTATAAGGTTTGAGCTTTACAGGAAAATAGGTCTTAAAGAAAATAAAAACATTTCTTTTGCTTTTCTGCAAGTATAAGTAAACCGTATCAAGAAGCCACATAAAGTTTTTAAATATGTAATAATACATTTTAAAATACCTTTATGCAATAACCAAAAAGTCTGATCACAGTGGTTCAAAATTTAAATCTAGTGTGAAAAAATTGAAAAATGTTTCCATATTTCGAAGCTATATGGTCTAACAGATAAAAACACTTCAAAGTATAAGAAAGATTACATTACCTCAACCAAGGTGTAATAACCTGAAACCTGCTCAAAACGCAAGTCAGAAGTATATCCTCTTTTATTCATCTTAGCACTTGCTGCAGATGTGTTGATGTTAGAGGTTGCTGTGGCAATAAATTGTGGAAGATTTATTATGGATGGTTTGTGTTGAGTGATTTTGACATTTTCCTTTTGTCTCTTGCATAATTAGAATATGAAACTGTCAGTAAATTTTGTATCACCTATTTACATTTTTGTGGCAAGTTTACAAAATTTGCAGGTATTTGCAGGAGTCCAAATTGTATTTATTTAGAAGAGAAGAGATATATGTTATGTTACATATAAAATTATGTGCCCTTCTTCGCACCCTAATTTTTTATACATTATTTTCACAGCTACAGTGCAGTCAGTACAATGTTTGTATATATGCCATGAATGCTTAAAGAGGTATTTAATCATCTAACAGATTACTTGATGTCAAAAATAGGCATTAGTAACATCCTGGTAAAACAGAAAGTGCTTCTTAAAACATTAGAACTTTGTTGGAAAAAGTGTAACCGAATGGACGATCGCTTTCAAAGGTAAAATAATATATGGTTAAAAAACAAATTCATTTTTACTGTAAATGAAGCTGAAATCAGCCGTAGAGAACATGAACTAACCTCTCAAACAATTTGCAGAATATGGTGTTAGAGAAAAGCAAATGAAAGTAAAGACACTACTGCAGGAAAGGAGTGTAGAAGAATTAGCATTTCCCACACAAGTTGGACTGAGAAACACTGGAAAAGATCCACTGCTTCTATATGTCACATTACTGAGACTTCACCAAAGAGAGCTTTCAAACATAGAAAGGCTTATATGTCATCCCAACATTCAAACAAACATATTCACCTGAAAAAGTTATTTCTTTAAGAATAAATGCAAAACCAAGATTCATTACCGAGATCTGAAGCAAAGAACCATAATGCATATATTTAAAGTTATTGAAGCAAAGAAAACATGTCATCCCAAAACTAAAATTAACGAAAATTCAGCAGCAGCAAAGCTTCAAGATATATTAGACATTATGTCAAGACGTATTTGTAATCTGCAAGAGGAGGTATTGAAACCTGTCCCTAGTGAAGTAAGTAGTTATACTCTGATGGGAAGTGTGATAGCAGCTCAGGACACTATCTATAAACAAAAACTAAGTGAAGGGGATGATTCATCTATGTTTATGGTCTTTATAGTACCTCTCCAATTATTTTATTCAGAATTTAATAATCTTTTCAAGAAAATAATTGTGTGGCAGAATCCTAGCTCTTCATTTCCAAGAAGCTGTTGTCCTATCCTATTACATATGTGGAGCAAAACCAATAAAAATGAACAAGTTAGAAAAAGTGGCTATAAAGATCATGGATGAAGAAAATCATAATATTGGTCTGTCAGACTTATATTCCTAGATACATGTCTTCGAATGTTGCCTACATATAGGTAACTTATTATTGGTAGTTCCACTAATACTTTTTCATGCCAGATTTCGATTCTGAAACACCTAGAATGGCAATTTACCCTCTATAAAGGGGTCGTTTTTATTATCCAATTGTATTCAGGATTTGTACATAGCAACACTCTACCTGTAACTCATATACAGAGTTTTTTAACTAAGAAAGAAGTTATTTTGTCTAAATTTACCCTCTATAAAGGGATAGTTTCTATTATCCAAATGTATTAAATATTTCTACACAATAAGAACATACTACTTAGAATTCTTATAGAAATCTTATGAAAATCTGCTTAATAAAAATGAAGTTAGTAATTCTGCTAAATTCACTCCCTATAAATGAGTAGTTTCCATCATCCAAATGTATTCATAATTTTTATATAATTACAGCATGCTTCTTGTAACTCTATGGACAGTTTTATGGAAATATGTTAACAAAGAAAGAAGTTAATTTTGTCTATATTCATCCCCTATAAAGGGGTAGTTTCTATTATCCAAATATGTTCAACATTAGCATATAATAATAGCATGCTACTTGTGACTCTTTATGTAAAGTTTGATATGAATCTATACAGTATAAATTAATAATTTTTTCCAGCTAGATTTGCAATTTGTCCCATTGTGCATCAGTGACAACTTGCTGCATAGGAAATGTTTAAATCTATGAACTTGATAAGCCAAGGTGGGGATGGCACTGATGTACAAATGGATAAGAAGGACTGGATAGCATTTCCTTAATTGCCAATTCAACTTTACCAAAAATGCATAAGCTATATCATACAATTTTATTTATTTTAAAACATAATTTAAAAATCCTTTCACAAAATTCTTTTTACATAAACAAAAACACTTAATAAATGCATTTCCTGATATTTTTGGTTTGGAATTTATTTATTCCAACTGTTAAAACTACTGCACATGGCAAATACAATCGTGGCATAAGAGGTCATCCTAATGCATCATGTGAATCAATAGTGGACATAAGGAGAGCAGCACTCTCACTTATGTAAACACCAGAAGTGCTATCGAGAGATAATAGGATTTTTCTGGAAGCTTCTTTCCCCGTGTCTCATGTGAACACTCCAAGTGTGCTTGTTCATGTTGTTGTTGATGCTGGTTACTCAACATGTTCTATGAGTGAGATGGTGATGTGTGAGTACTGCAAGACATCAGTGTTGGAGACTCCAGTGAAGTGAAGTCATAGTGAGGACTGAACTAAGCCATACTAATTTCAGGATTTAAATGCCACAATGGAGGAAATGCTTAAAAAAAATTATTAAATGAAATCTGGAATGCAGAAAATGGAAAGTGAAATGAAGAAGGTAAATTCCAGGATGGAGACAGAAATGAAATGAAATGAAATCTGAACTTGGCCACGAATTGAGAGCAAAATGGAAAAAATGAACTCTAAACCTGGCTTTGACACCACGTCTGTAACATCTGAGATAAACGTTGAAAGGCAACATTGCACTCTGCATTCAAGTAGCAGTGACCCAGAGACGGATGCAAGCGACAGGAACCGGCGACGCCAACATCAGCTTCACCAAAGTAGAATTGGGGGCTGAAGATCTATTTTCTGGAGTTGCGGAAAGCCTGGCCACTTAAGGGCAAACTACTAAGATCCGACTTGAAGAGGACCACATGAACGCCCTCAACACAGGGAGTGCCATTCTAACTCAGACACCACCTCCCAAAGACTGTACCAAGAAAACTGCAACCAATGCGTGAAGGTGGAGACAAAGGAGAGACCACAGCCCTACACACAGTGATGGTGCAACCTACTGTCAGTTGGGATGAGGTGGCCTTGAGGAGGGAGCAACTGCAAGGTCGAGATATAGGATTAATCCTGAAACATAAAGAATCTGTCAAGCGATCTGCATGAGTGGACATAGCTCCAAGGGGCCCGAAGACTTATAAGAGCTATTAAGCATATTAGGACTCTCTGGTGGTCATAAACGGTGTGCTAGGGAGAACATGGGAGTCCACAAATGGGAAAACAATGTGGAACAGCTAGTGCTCCTGAAGAGCAAATAGAAGTCGTCAAAGAGACCCATGCCAGTGCTGCCAGAGGGCATCTGGGTATAAATGCGGTCTTTAAGAAACTACACTGCCAATTCTACTGGATGCATCTTCAAAGCAATGTGGAGGTGGTGCCAGCAATGCAACATCTGTGCAGGAAGTCATGCGTCCCAGTTATGAAGTTGTGGCCACATGAAACAGTACAATATTGGGAGACACGCACTACATTGTTGGAAACATCTAAAGCTGGCAAGCGACCAGATGAGACATGCCATGACCATCTGGTGAGGTGTCGGATTCCAAGAGGATGACCCCATGTGATTTATCATCCCACGAGGACTAAAGGGAAACAGCCAAAATTGCAATGTTCCTGTGATGCCCGTATAAGATAGTCACCCCTATCAATTATGTGGTGTACCATATTCAGTGTCAACCCCAAGAAGCTCATGGTGGTCCATCTTGATCGGCTTGCTCCATATTGTGGAGGGATGACGAGCTATGTGATGCACATATAGGCTGAACTTATCACATGGAAGGTAGTGTTCTTCAGCACCGGTCGACTGTTTGGTTGGAGTGATATACAGGGCCGCGCTTTCACTGAATGTAAATATTAGAAGCGATATTTTCTGAAATCCCCCCTCCCCTGAACATTCTCGAACGCTCCAATAATGTGTATTATATATAAACCAAAAAAGCTGGTAACTCAGTGTGTTCTACAACTGAGATTGTGATGAGAGTTGTGCTGCTACTGTGTCCAATATTTGACACTTCAGTGAGTGAAGTGGAAGGAAGAAGAGGCCGCTTCGCACATGTTTCATTACACAAGTACGAACAAAGCAAAAGTGAAGACGAAGTAAGTCACACTAGTAAAATAAAATGACACTGAAAACATAATGAAGTCGCAATGTGCAAGCAGTATTTCTCATAATACAACACTGGCATTTTGCCAGTATTGCCTTTCTACTTTTTGTATATGCCTGAAATATCCTTCCCAATCACCCGTTGTCATTGCATTGATGTCTTTGAGAGTAATATCTCCGAGTTTCTGTAGTGTCAAATCTCTTACTGCATTTCCTTCTCAGATTACTTGATGATGAGTGAGAGGCCTCTAAAAGAAACCATGCACACAGGCTCATGAGCCCATTGTGCCTCATATGCTGGCATTACTCTAGTTCAATGGTCCGTATAAATTGGACCACATCTGCCTTTTATACATCCTCAGGTACCAGAAAGAAGGATACATACTATGCACAGAGAAACCTTCGCATTCGCTGTGAGGTCTCACACTTTTCCTACATAAAGGGTCCTGTACAAGTCACGTTATGCATAAATTTCTGCACAGAGTATTCTGGCCCATAAGATAGTCCACAACTCCTCTGAGCTTAGCTCTAGATAAATTCAGGAGAAACTCACTCTCTGATCAGGCCCAGATATAAAATCGCGGGCCTGCCTGGCAGTGGTTTGCTTACTCCAGATGAGCCCTTGCTGTAAGCTGGGTAATCTCATACTTGACATTTCTAGCAGACACACTGCAAATCAAGCCCCAATTCCCTCCTCGTTAGAGTGTCTGCTCTCTCATTATCTCTAATACCAGCATGCCCTGGTACATTGCCACAACAGTCTGAATGTGGTTTTAACCGCCCTAAGGGCTTTCAAAGCGGCCATACTATCTGAGCAGATGTACACATCTGCATGGTATATTGTAAATATGCATAGCACAGGCTAAGATTGCAAAGACCTCAGCCTGGAAAACCATGGCAAATCGCCCAAGGGGAATGACAAGCCTGGTTCTAGGGCCACAGATCCCAGACTGCGCCTGAGGCAGGAACCACGTCCTGTCCCCTGCCTTCAAGAGAGACCCGGTCCCTGGGTCCCACTCCTCCCTGGAAGGGATTACCAGAGTAGGATGGACTTAGGTTATACCTAGTCCCCATCAAGTTCCTGATCATCTGGGTTGTAGGACACTTCTCCTGTAATCCAGAAAGCATCAGTGAATGCCCTTTGTGGGGTAGCTTGAAACATCATCCCCCTACAGTCCAGAGGCGTGTGCACTCATCCTGCCTACCTTCTCCACAAACAAGTGCAGAGGAGGAAGGTCCACCAAAATCTCTAAGGCAGACTGAAGAGTCGTGCTCACCGCCTGTTATCATCATACATGCCAATCTTTGAGCAAATCCAGTCTAGCAACCACTGCCTTCACCAGAAAGGCAGGCCACCACACCAGTGCCGCATAAGTAATTGATGGTATAATAACCACTTTGGGTCTCAGGCCCCATCTCAGTACTACTGATGTTCAACAGGCCCACAAGGCATTCTTAACTTTATAATCCACATGCTTTTTCCAGCTCAGTCCAGTATCCAGAATGATTCTTAGATACTTGAATGCTCCGGAAAGCTTCAACTTCTTCCCAAACAGGTGGGGCTCTATAAAACCTGGCAGCCTCCTCCTCTTCCTCCTTGTGAAAGTCATAAGAATCATACTTTCAGTCTTGTCCGGGTTAAAGGACAAGTCTATTTCTCTATACCATTCCTCTAAAGCCCGTAGGGAGCCCTGTATGAGCCCCAAAACAGTACTTGGGAATTTTCCACTTTCTACAAGGTATATGTCATCAGCTTAGCCTTCAGCATGAATCCCTATCCAGCAGTACTTCTACCACTAGATACCACAGGGTAGGTGACAGAATCCCCCTTGTGGGCAGCCTCGGGGCACTGTCACCCCAGTTGCCACAGCCTGCTGGCCTTCCAAGGAGGTTACAACCGGACTGGCTCCCCCACTCTCCAGACATTTCTGAATAGTGCTTAAAATCATATTATTAAAGGCACCTGTAAGGTCCAGGAAAACTGCCATGGCGAGTTCTCCACAGTCCAGCTTCACCACAAGCTGATGGAGCGCTGTGTTTGTGGATTTACCCAGCCAATAGGCACACTGATGAGGGTGTATGGTTCTGTCCACCAGTACCCCATCCCTCAAAAATCTATCTACCAGTCTTTCCCTTGAGCCTTTAACAAAAAGGATGTTACATTGCTAGGACGAAAATCACTAGGCCTGCGATAGGATTGCCTACTTGGTTTAGGTATAAACACCATTTGGACCGTTGAAGTGGATTATTTATAGGTTATTAGTTGGTAGTTGGAAGATGCTTCATGTTTATCTGCACCACATATGGAAGCCAATTTGTTGCGGTCACTTCGTGTTATCTTATTGCTGGGCGCCTGTTATTGTTTTATTATTTTGCATTTTGGGTTCATTGTGCTCCGGCTAGCTATTATTATTATTCAGTCAAACAAATCTCTTAAACAGGGTGTGTAAGCAGAAAGGATTTTGTTTCTCAAAGATAACACTGATAAAAGAATTTGTTTTTACACTTTTATTACCGTCACAATTAAGTAATTAATTCGCGTTTCACATTTATAACAAACTTTAAGACGCGAGAGATTCTGTAGAATTGCGACGTGTACTTTATGTATGCTTCCGTTGAACTACGCGACGTGTAACCCACGAACGATTCTGATGAACTGTGCGACGTATAACGCATGAATGCTTCTGTTGGACTGCGCGACGTGTAATGCACAAATGTTTCCGTTGGACTGACGAAATCTGCCTCTGACTTTAGCTTTTTATACTCCCACACCCCGATATGCCTAAAGATTATAACTGAGCTGCTATTGGTTAATAAAACGCGCCAACATTAGCATCTATTTTTATATCCAATCAAAAATTACGAAAACATATGCCCTAGGGAAAATATTCCCGCTAATTTCTAAGAAAAGCGCGCCAATCTGACGTCATTTGCTTGTCTCTTCTAATTAATATTCAACTCACCCCCTCGCACATTGTTATCCCCTCCTATTGTCAGTTTCAGTGAGGCCGTGTAAACTTATTTCCTAACAATGCTTATAATTAACAAACACCTCAAATCAATTTTTTTTTTTTTTTTTTTTTAAAAATAGAGAGTTGAGGGTTGTTACACTACAA
Source organism: Deroplatys truncata (assembly GCA_030765065.1). Classification (NCBI taxonomy): domain Eukaryota; kingdom Metazoa; phylum Arthropoda; class Insecta; order Mantodea; family Mantidae; genus Deroplatys; species Deroplatys truncata. The sequence goes on from JAUKNL010000032.1 coordinate 383,892, forward strand.
TATCATAGTGATGTAGTGTAACAACCCTCAACTCTCTATTTTAAATTATGACACATCACTGTTACTAGCTTCTAAATCTTCAAAATTAGTCTATCTCAAATCAATGTCATACAATAATGCTTATTTACACTACAATCACTCTGGCATTTACATTATTGTGATACAAATTACTGCCACATATGTCTCACTAGAAACATGGTTATAAATATTTACAACTTGTTTGAAAATTTTATAATTGGGTTTTTAGTCTCCTGAATCTTAGAACACACGGTATTTATCACTTGCACTTAACACTGCACATGCATTTAACACATGACATATATTTTGCCTTTTTTCTCGCCACTATTTACTGGCTCTGGTCTAATGTGTTTATATACATACATCTGACATTACAATTTTTTTTATAGCAAATACTGTACTCTGAATTATTTAGTTACTGTTACAAAATGGTTTACTTTCTTAGTTGTTGACATAAAAATTTATACATTCAAGATTTTTAACCTGGTTCATCTTGTAATTATTAAACATATTTACCAAAAATATTCATCCTCTACACAAATATATTTACATCTCCTAATTCTACACATAATTTCACATTATCTTTGTGCTATATAAGTATTTGTTTTAATTATCTTTACCCCTTTTTTGTTGTTTTGTACTTTATATTCAAAATACTATTTGAATTATACCTACGTACTTTTACTTTAATATAACATTAAGTTTTCATTACTACATGCTTCATTTCAAATGCTGTTACAGTTTACTAAGAAAAAGTTCTTTTTCCCCTTTAAACATTTATTTTTGTCCAGAATTTATTTCTCTTTTCTCATGACATATATTCCAATACTTCGTTCTGCAGTTCAGCTTTAACTATCCTGGATTTGCTTACTCTTTTTTTTTTTTTTTTTTTAAGCGGTCATTGCTATTCCCCCTCCTGGATCAAATTGCCTATGCCTAAGCATTACTCGTAGCTGTATCATAACCTTCCAAAATCTGTTCATGGATAACCTCTTTAAGGATTCATATGAAATTTCACCCCATGATACCATTTGAAACCAATCTAAAGTTTTCAGAACCACACATCTTTTAACAACTGTCATTTTCAATTCTTCCGGTATCTTTTTAATTTGAGAGTACTCTGACAAGTCTGTAATAAACTGTACTGGATTGGAGTTTTCATTCTGAATAGCTTGGTACTTGTTAATTTCAGAAGTTAGGTTTTGATTATTTATAGACAAAACTAACTTCTTCGGACAATTTATTTCTTTGTGTTTCTGACTCCTTCTGTATTTCAGATATCTCCCCTCTGAAATTAACTTGCACCTGAATTAAATCTGCATTCGTAGCCTCATTCATCTCTCTTACCTCACTTGAAATACTATTCATTCGGCTACCTAACTATACATTCTACATCAACATGTTCAATTTTATTATTAACCTCATTTTTTTGGTTAGATATTTCCCTGCGCATATCTGACTTTTTCTTTGAAACTTTCCCTATCTCATTTGCTATCATTTCCTGATTCTCATTTCTCATTCTTGGCATACTACTATCTAGCTTCATAACTTTCTTTTCAATTTCTTCCCTGCTTTGATCTAATTTTTGCTCTAATATCTCATTTCTCTGAGTTAGTAGTTGTTCAAAGCTCCTACCAATATCTTCCCTCAATTCCCTATGACTTTTTTTTATAGCTTCCCTTAATTCCCTATGATTCTTTTCCATATTCTGAGTTAGTTTTTGTTCTAATTTCTCATTATTCTGAGTTATTTTTTCTAATTTCTCATTAGTCTTACCAATATCTTCCCTTAATTGATCTGATTTTTCTCTAATTTCTCAATATTCTTACCAATATCTTCCCTCAATTGCCTATTACTTTCTAATTGGTCTGTAATACTCTTATTTAATGTTTCGCCAAAATTTTTCATCATTTCCATCATCATACCAGCATCAAAATTAACATTTCCTGCTATTCTATTCTCACTTTCTTCACTAATATTTCCTCCCTCAAATCCTACATTGTTTGAGCTATTTTCTGTAACCTGTATTGAATTACAGCTAACTGTTACATTATCTCCCTCCATAATTGTTTCTTCAGTATTATTAGTAGACATTGTTTTCCTAATCCTACCACTCCTTAAGAACATTTAACTTCTCACAATTTTTTTTTATGATAAAAAAAAAAATTTACAATATTCTAACCTTTTGATGCTGTCTGTTGATGTTGCTTTGATGTCCAGCTTCCTGCCCCTCTCTCCTAGATGTATATGTCGCCTCTGCGTCGTCTCGCTGTTTTGGTGTTGTGGTTGAATTCCCCTGTTGCCTTCTATTCTCATAATTACGATGTCCACTCATCCACGTCATAGGTCGTTCTTGTAGTTGTTTCTAGAATCTGCGTCTTGTAGTTCATTTCACTGCTCCATTCGCTCCACGTCCTGGTTCCTTCGCCCCTTCATGGTTATTTTCACTCCTTCCTGGTTAATTCGCCCCACGTTCTGGGTGCCAATTTGAAGTGTGATTTGGTTTGTTGTTGGAAGATGCTTCATGTTTATCTGCACCACATATGGAAGCCAATTTGTCGCGGTCACTTCGTGTTATCTTATTGCTGGGCGCCTGTTATTGTTTTATTATTTTGCATTTTGGGTCTCCAGAGGCGAAAAACATGCCTCATAGCCAGATAGGCCCTGAATGTTCTCACTAAGTGGGATGAAATGATCTCCCAGGCTTCTTGGAGAGCCGGGAAGATTCCGTCCACACCTGCACTCTTATAGGCTCAAAAGTACAAATGGCCCATTTTAATTTTTTAAAAGTAACAACCTCGGTGGCCACGGCCCAGCCTTCCTGTGAAGGCCAGTGTGCCCTACCAGAGTTTGAAACTTGATTTGTAATGCAAGCTTCCGGGAAGTGGGTGTCAAGTAACAGCCTCAAAGTCTCCCCCTCTGACTGAGTCATAGCATTGGAGGAGTGCTCTATCAAGGCCAGCCTGACCCTAGGTCTGGAAACCAGCAATCTCTGCAGGCAAGCAGCGCTTGACTGCTTGTGTACATTATCACAGAGCAGCTCCAAGATTGCTTGGATGCCTTCCTGATTGCTTTTTTATATATTCTTGGGAACTCCTCGTAGGAGTTCCAAGTTTCCTTACACTTATTGGCCTTATATGTGTTGTAAGCCTTTGTGTCTTTTTTCCTGATGGAACTTAAAAAAGACTTCCCCCTGAATTTATCTTTAGGCCAAGCCTCATGTATGAGGGAGCAGTTTCTTTCATAGGAAGACATCAGTGTTTGTGAAAAACTCCATGTAACCCTCCAGATTCCTTAGTTTAGTCTGGGGTCCATTCCTCAGCCCGCCTTCCAGGTCTCTTCTGAAGGAGTCCAAATTAGTCCTCCTTGGGTTCCTGCACAGGCGGTCCTTTCCTTTTCCCTCAAGACTAAAGCGTTTATGTCTATGATTGGACATGGAAGATTGAAGACAACCCCTTCAGTCCTTAATGTCTTTTAGTATCCCAAAGAACACTAGTGACAAGTCTAGGACCTCCTCCCTTTGATAATTGGCATAGGTTGGAACAACCCCTTGATTCGCGATCTCGAGATCTGTAGAACTCAAGTACTCAAGCAGTGTTAATGTCCGTGCTGTCCCAAACGTTATTATGGGTGTTGGAGTCACAGCCAATGCTTGTGGGTTCTATCCTTGCAATAAATCACAAGGTCTTTGAATTCCTGAGAAGGAGGTGGTTCCTCGGAGTCATATGGGAAATACGTGAGCAGACTACCACCTGATGCAGATTGCGCCATGCTCATACCTCACTAGGAGTGTTGCCAGGTCTTCAGTAAGAAATCCCGGCAAAACCCAGGTATTACCGAGTCTGTTAATGACACATGCTCTAAGTTTTACCTCAGACAAAGTGCTGAAAATAGTAAAACCTTTTATATTTAGTTCAATGATACAGCCCTGTCGAAGTCAGGGTTCTTGTATCGTGGTGACTCTATTGCATACCCTGTTATGTTACTCAAGAGTACTTGCGAGGCAATTATACTGTGTTGCAGGTTAGCCTGAATGAACGAAAATATCTCGGCTTACCCAACCCCACAAACACTTTCCCATAGAGTCTGGTTCTCCCAAGATCCCCAGGTACTCTGTTGGCTTATCTGAGGGATATAAATCCCCATCCCAAATCCCAAATCCCCAATGAGTGTCTGGCCAGACATCCATCATCGGCTACCCACTGGCTTCCTTCCTTCTTGAGCAGTGGCCCCAATCAACGAAAAAGTGGCCTGGACCAAGCCCCAGAAGAGTTTCAATCCTCTTGAGGATGTCAGCAGTCACTGTCTACACTGACCACAAGGCGCATACCTTTCGGTTCCAGCTTACGCTCATAGACCCTCCACTGATTGAAGTTTATTTTCAAATTCTGCCTCCCAAGCCTTTGGAAGAGAACTTTAATCTGCACTTCCGAACCGGGGAACCAGAACAGGAATCTTTTGTATGCTGGCAGTACGTCCATTCCACTGTCTTGAGCCTGTACCCCTCCATACCTGCAAACTAAAAATGTTTGCTTTCAGCCACTCCGAGGAAACCTCGTTGTGGCAGACTACTATTAGGGCTCCCTTTGCCTGGTAGCAGTCATTGAACCTGAGGATGTTCCTCTCTTTTGGGAGCCGATCCATGAGCCGATCGACTGCTACCCAGACCTGGTTGATCTGTTCCTGTGTCAGAGCAATCTGGGGGAAGCCAACATCAATGATGGCCACCTTAATCCCAATCTTAAAATAATTAAGTGGCCGAACCATCCTAGCTTTCTTAGCCCCTCTTTTTTCTGTTGGCAGAGTTGCCTTCATCTGATTTCTTTTACAGGTTCCAGCCCGGACATGGCTTCCTCAACTAGAGACACGTACTTCCTCCATGCTCCTGGCCAGTCACTTGGCCCTTCTTCTCCTCCTCTTCTCTGCCCCATTGACATTCTTAGGCTTCATAGGGTGTTGAGCACTCTGGTCAGCTCCCCCAAAACCTCAGCTTGTATATCTTTCTCAGGAAGCGGGGCCTACATCTCCACATCTTCGGGAGTTGCAGTTCCCACCATCCTTGGTTTCTCGTGGGACTGGGTTCCCTACTGGGGCCCCAGCCTCCACGCTTATTAACAGTCTGGTGTCCAGTTTTGGATACATGTCTCTGGGAGTTGCAGTTCCTGTATACCTTTCTTTGGTCTTGCCAGCAAAGTCCTCTTTCTGGGTCCCCTAATATAAAGCCCTCCAATTTAATGGAACAATTATCTGCAATAGTTACCATGATTAGCTAGGGAAAACTCAGGTCCGCCCAGACAGAGCATGACTATATACACTGAGAGAGCGTCAGGTATCTCAGAGGCTCCCATTAGCACGGATCACATAACAGCTTAGGGTTGGGGAGTTGGTTCACGGTCTCCTATTCAGAGAAGGGCTGATTTAGGATGTCAGTAGACAACTGACCCTGCTGGTCAGGTGCCAGTTATCCACCACCTGCCGACGCATCCGGGACCACTCACAACCTTACAGGCTGTTAGGCCACTCCAGAGCCCCCTGCAGACACATGTTTTACTTTAGCCCAGGCTAATTCAATGGCATTTAGGTCACACGTATACAGAGGAAGATGCATCATTTTATGTCCCAGGGATTCCAAATTTAAGTTAATTACACATATTTTCTCCTTATGCTTAACCAGTTCTGCCAATTTTGCAAGAATTTCTTCCCTGCTGACTTATCATGTAACTACTTTCTTCCATAACTGTGATATAATATCAGGTTTTATAGAGTATTTTGTGATAATTTTTCTACCTGCATGGAGATATATGATGCATTATCTAACACTAGAGCAGACGTAATCACAAGTTTCTCATTGATACACTTGTTAAAATTAACAATTTATCTTGTCCATAGTAGTCACCACTGGTTGTTTTGGTAATCTCTAAAAAGCCATTTATTCCTGCTGCATTAACTGCTAAATTTACATTAGCTTATATGACAATACTTCTTTACTTTGATAGCATTTTCAAAATATTAAATCTCTTCAAGATATATGTCATCCATTCTCATCGAGTTGATTGATTCTAACAAGGGATGTTTCAACAAGCTCAGGTCGAAGCATATCTTTAAATTTTTCAAATTCGTTAAGACATGTTAAATCAATGCATAAAAAATGATCTGCTAAAACTCAATTATAACTGTAGAATATCAAGTTGAATGTGACAAATCTTAGGAACCGAGTAGCAATCTTATGATGCACAAGATATTAAGGTAGAGGGAGAGAGTAACACAGTTGAATTATGTCATTGCCACTCAGAATCCAATCAGTTATATCAGATGCTTCTTCCTTTCAGCAGCAGGTGATGCTGCCTTCAGACAAAACAAAGTATGTAATTATGTGTTCCAACTCCTAAAATGTACTCTTACTTTGACCACTATTTTCATGAGCAATGTAATATTTGCAGAACTAGTAGGAGAAACAAATGGCAGAACATATAGTAAAACATATAAAAGCCCATCCTTTAGGGGCGAATCTCTCTATTTGTGATTTTGAACGTACAAACCAGTAAACAGTCTCAAGGCAATGAAAGTATCACTGATGCTACATCTATAGACTCCGACATGCAGACCCTCTCCATTCTTCCCCGGCAGAAACCGAACCTGTTAATTATCTATGTGCCAAGTAAGTTCACCGAAAAAAGAAAAAGTATGTGTTAGATCACATTACAAAAGGGAAACAGTGGCTTAATGAAAGCGGTAAAAAAAGATTAACATTGGCAACAGTCAGAGGAAGGTTTCACATCAGAATGCAGATTTATTTTTTGGAAATCACAACTGGAAGTTATAAAACCGAATTTCATTGAATTCAAAAAGGCAATTTTCACACTTTCTGAATGCAAGAAAAAGTAAATGAAGTGTATATGATGAAGACTTAAAGCTATGGTCTCTAGATACCTCAGAGGAAATGCTAATGATTTCAAGCTTCTAGGTCATAGATTCATAATTTCATAAAATACCACAGAATCAAAAGCAGGAAAATTACAAGATTGTTTTCCTGTTCCTATGTTAAAGATGTGGTTCAAATTCACTAATCAGCTGGTGGTCCCATATTGTAGATTTACATCACGTAAAAGAGCCTCAAGAGCAAAGAGAGGCCTCTAAGCAAACTTTCCGGTCTTTCACACCCAATATAGAATGGGACGTTAAGGACCATAGCAGTTAAAAGTGTGTCCCTAAATAAAACTCAATTACATTTTTTTTTTAAAAATTGGCAGATAACTTTTGGAATGTAACAAAAAGTAGGCTTATTGAGTATTCACCCACTGTTACAAAATAGACCAGAGCAGTTTTGAAAAAGAAATGAGAACAAAGTGCACATTATCCTTTGTTGGGGAAAAACACAGAAAGTATGACGCAAACAATCAGTACTTTCATCCACTCCTATACAATCATGCCTACTATAAGTTGATGCAGTAATTTGTATCATAAATTACTTAAATGTAAATAATGATTGTAATATGAATATGCATTTTTATGTGACATTGATTTGAGATGTTTCTTGACTGTAATTATTGTTGAGAAGTAAGTTTTTAATGCCTTACTGAAACTGCCAATAATAGCGCGCAATAATGCAGCGAGGGGGTGAGCTGTTTATCATTATTGGAAATGAGGAAGTTACGTAATGTTGGCGCGTTTTTTCCTTGAGAAATTGCTGGAACATTTCCCTAGAGCATATGTATTCATAATTTTCATTGGATATTAAAATAGACGCTAATGTTGGCGCGTTTTATTAGCCAATAGTAATTCAGTTATAATCTTTAGGCATATCGGAGTGTATGGGTATAAAAGCAGTAGGTTGGAGGTAAAGTGAGTTCAGTTCATCAAAAATCTGTGTACACTACACGTCGTCTTCAGTTAGTCAGTTCGTCGAAAGTATTAGTACGGCATACATCGGATATAGATTCACAAGTTACGCGTAGCAGAATTCTGAAAAATCGAAAGTATGGTAAAGTTAATTATACAAAAGATTGAAGTACGTGGATTAAAAGAATTATCAGTAAGAAGTTGTTATAACAGTTTCAGTTTGGCGAGTGTCAAGATCAATATGTAAATGTGATAGTTAATGTGTTCGACAATAAATGTGTAAAACAAATTTCTTCATCAGTGTTATATTTGGATAAAAGATTTCTTTCCGTTTACACACCTTGATCAAGAGACATGTTCGACCGAGAAATAATAGCTAGCCGGAGGACAGTAAACCAAAATTAATTGAGATAACAATAGTTTCAAACGAACTGCTGCAAATTGCTAACACCAGATGGAGCTAAAACCGAACAAATGAATCACGTCACAAGATGGCTTCACATGAAGTAAACACACATACACAAACATCACAAGTAATAACATTATAAATAATACCGTTACAAATTGGCACCCAGAACGTGGGGCAAAGTGACCAGGAAAGGGGCAAAGTAACCAGGAAAGTAGCAGAATTAACCAGGATGTGGAATGAATGGAGCAGTGAATTGATCTACAAGACGCAGATTCCAGAAACAACAAAAGGGACGACAGACTACGCGGATGATTGGACATCGTAATTCCGAGATTACAAGGCAACAGGGGAATTCAACTACAAAAACATCGAGAAGACGCAGATTCCAGAAACAACAATAGGAACGACAGACTACGCGGATGAGTGGACACAAAAACATTGAGACAACGCAGATTCATCATAATACAACGCAGAAGCGACATACAAACCTAGGAGAGAGGGGCAGAAAGCTGGACATCAAAGCTACATCAGCAGATAGCATCAGAAAGGTTAGAAACGTGTGATTTTTATTCTAAAAAAAAAAAAAAAAGGTGTAAAATTTTAAATGTACCTTAGGAGCGGTAGGATAAAGAAAACAATGGCTACTAATAATACAGAAGAAATAATTATGGAGGGAGATAATGTAACAGTTAGCTGTAATTCAATACAGGATGCAGAAAGTCAGAATAGAATAGCAGGAAATGTTAATCTTGATGCTAGTATGATGATGGAAATGCTGAGAAATATGAGTGAGAAATTAGAAACGAGTATTACAGATCAATTAAGGGAAGATATGCAAAAGAATAATAGGGAACTGAGGGAAGATATTAGTAAGAGTATTACAGATCAATTAAGGGAAGATATGCAAAAGAATAATAGGGAATTGAGGGAAGATATTGGTAAAAGCTTAGAACAAAACAGGGAAGAAATTGAAAAGAAATTCATGGAGCTAGATAGTAGTATGATGAGAATGAGAAATGAAAATCAGGAAATGATAGCAAATGAGATAGGTGAAGTTTCAAAGAAAATGTCAGAAATGAGCAGGGAAATATCAGATCAAAAAAGTGAGGTTAATACTAAGTTTGAACATGTTGATGTAAAATGTACAGAGTAAGGTAGCCGAATGAGTAGCATTTCAAGTGAGTTAAGAGAGATGATGGAGGCTACAAATGCAGATTTAATTCAGGTGCAAGTTAATTTCAGAGGGGAAATATCTGAAATTCAGGAGGAGTCAGAAACACAGAGAAATAAATTGTCTGAAGAAGTTAAAGATTTGTCTAAAGATTTGAATGAAAAGCTAACTTCTGAAATTAACAAACACCAAGCAGTTCAAAATGAGAATAATAAAAAATTGGAACAGACAATAGAAAATCTGCAAGGTACTGTAAATAGCTTACAATTGAATTCAAGGGCAAATATATGTGATGTGAATGTACCTGATGTACAAAATAATGATAGAGGTAGTTCCTCAGGTATGACAAATAATGTGAGTGATGCGGCAGCTTCATCTATAGCTAATGCTGAAACTCAGAGTGCACAAGTAACACTAGAGAATTTAAATATGGGAGTAGGGAATTTGCAAAATTACCATCATATCTTAAGTGATTTTCCACTTCCAAAATTTAACGAAAACTCCAGTCCAGTACAGTTTATTGCAGAATTATCAGAGTATTTTCAAATTAAAAAGATACCTGAAGCATTGAAAATGGTAGTTGTCAAAAGATGTTTGGACCAGAAAACTTTAGATTGGTTACAAATGGTATCAGGGGGTGAAATTTCATATGAATCCTTTAAGAGGCTATTCATGAACAGATTTTGGAATGTTACGTACAGCACAGAATTCGAGCAATGCTTAGTCATGGTCAATTTAATCCACGAGAGGGAATATCAATGACTGATTACTTACTGAAACATGCAAGTCAGGTTAGGAACTTGTCACCTCCAATCAATGAGGAAGATTTTGTGAACTTGCTCACAAGGCATTATCCTTTAAGGATACAAAATAATTTACTAATTGCAAAACCACGTAATATCTATGAGATGACAGAATTAATGACAGCTTTGGAACAACAGGAAGAAGATATATCTCGAGAGTGGGAGCATAGATTTTTAGATGTGCGAGATAGACGAAATTACCAAGGTAGTTATCAGCAAAGTAGAGGACAAGATAGGCGTCATGAAAATAATACCAGACAACGGTATCAATCATACGTTCCACAATTTGAAAGATCGAGGATAGATGGGAGACCAGGTCGACAGGAACAAATAAATTATGTCAGGACAGAAAGATTGCCTGAAAGAGGGCAAAATTATGGAAGGCGGTACATTAGACAAAGGGGAAATTTCACTCATTGGAGGGAAAACAATAACCGGGAAAGATCTGAGGAACGGCAAGAAAATTACGTGCCAAGGGGACATACTTTCAGAAATCAAGGATTTCGAACTCGAGGAAGGGGAACTCAAAACAATGGTAGCGACAATGAGATAGATTTAGCTCCTGTTAGGAATGGCAGTCCCGTACGTGAACATGGAAGTAACCAGGAAAACTGTTAATAGACTCCTGTGCAGTAGGTTCTCAGGATGTCTTTAATAATTCGGTATCCATTACCAATACAAATAACATGCCTAGACACACACCCTGTAATAAGTTTACAGCAACAAAAGATAAGGGAGAAAATTTTGAGTCACCTCATGTTAGGATGGAAATTGCGAAGAAAGAGATCATTGCAACTATAGATTCTGGTTCGTCAGCTTCAATTTGTTCACAGAAATTTTACATAAATTTGATTAATGAAGGTAACAAAATTATGGCTCTTCCCACTAGTAATTTAGTTTGTCATGTTGCAATTGGAAGAACGACACAGGTCATAAAAACACAAGCTCTACTTAGCATACTTATCGGCGGAGAGAATTTTGAGGTTATGTTTCTAATTGTAAACCATCTGATTTGTGACATAATTATAGGATGTGACTTCCTACATGAATATGAAGCAAGTATAGATTTTAAACATGAAGAGTTAAGAATGACAAAAGACGATAGAGAAATAAGGGTACCATTTATAAAAGAGAAAGTTTCTGTAATCGAGATGACAAAGGATGAGAAAAATCTTTGTGACCATGAGTTTTTTGTGCAAATAACAGAAACTGATAGAAATAGTCAGATAAAGCAGGTAGTCACAGAATATGAAGGGAATACCACGCCATATTTTCAACAGCTAATAGAAATGCCGGCAGCGCCGTGGCCGAGTGGTTAGACCGCTCACCTCCCACCGAGGCGGCCCGGGTTCAATCCCAGGGACCTGCATGTGGGATTTGTGGTGGACGAAGCGGCGTCTGGGCGGGTTTTCTCCAGATTCTCCGGTTTTCCCCGCCATTCATTCCACCAACTGCTCCATCATCACCTTTCCTTTCATTCATTTCAACAACATTTCGTTTCATCCACTTCCTTCATCCCATACCAGGCATCGGGCTGATCACCCATCCTGGATGCTCTGTCTGATCCATGAGTGTCTGCTCCTCGACGGGTCTCTGATCCCAGGCACCCGCTTGTAAGTCCTGGGGGGTGTAAGTCCTACATAAGAGGAGGGTAAACAGATAATGAATGAATGAATGAATAATAGAAATGCCAGAGAAAGTAGAGGAATTTACAATCCAAACAAAAGACGATCATGTGAGCGAGACAGACAACAGCTGGGAAGAGAAGAGAAATGAGGAAATAATACACAAGTGTGAAGAAGCTTATAACCTTAAGAAAACGCAAAAACAAATCCTTTATGATGTTTTGATGAACAATAGTTCAGTATTTAGTAATATCCCAGGCAGATGTAATGTATATCAGCATACATTTCAAGTAGAAGATGTACCACCATATAGGCACAAGTATGACAATTTACCTATAAGTCTTCGGGACAAAGCTAGACAACTAATAAATAGCATGTTAGAAAATGGGATTATTGAGCAAAGTAATTCTCAGTATATAAATTCAATCTGCTGGAGTATTAAACGAGATGGTAGTTTGAGATTAACTTTAGACGGTAGATATGTCAACAAGTATATGAGGCCAGATCATTTTCAAAGTGAGGGAATTGAACAACTAATTACGAAACTTTCAAGAGGGAGATTTCTGACATCCATTGACCTCACTGCTTCATATTGGCAAGTGGAATTAGATCCACAAGTGCGTGATTACACTTCATTTCAGTACTCAGGGATCCAGTATCGTTTTTGTGTAAATCCTTTTGGTTTAAAAAACTCAGGAAGTGATTTTTGAGAGCCATTCACAGTATCTTTGGAAATTCTGCAGATGACTTTTAATAAAGTATATTGACGACTTCCTAATCATTAGTCAAACATTTGAAGAACACATGAATAATGTCCATTATGTGTTAAATAAACTGCAACAACATGGTATGACTGTGAACATACTAAAATCAAAATTTTGTGTCAAGGAAATAAATTTTCTGGGTTATGTAGTGGATGAACGAGGTATAAGACCTGATCAGAAAAGAATAGAAGCAATAATGAAAATTCCATCACCAAGGAACGTAAAACAAATTAGACGTCTCTTAGGGGTATTGAACTTTCAGAGTAAGTTCGTACCAAGATATTCGGCTGAAATAGAACCACTGCGGCAGCTACTCCGAAAGAACAATAAATGGAGATGGACAGAGGATCATCAAAAATGTTTTGAGAGAGTAAAAGAACTCTTTGCTAAGTCCATATTACTCGAGAGGCCTAGAGAAGATTTGGAATATGAGATTTATGTCGACGCATCGATGCAAGGATACGCCGGAATTTTAGGACAGCGAGACATCAACAATCACTTTCACGTCATTAGTACAGCTTCTAGAGGACTTACAAATATTGAGCGGAATTCTTCAGTAACCCAGTTAGAAATTGGAGCACTATATTTCTCATTAATTCGTTTTAAAACCTATATTTATCAACAAAAGGTGAAAGTATATTCAGACCACATCAGCTTAACTTTCATACAACGGTGTAGATTATGTAGTGGAAAACTTGCTAGATACATTCATGCAATATCTGAATTCGATATTGAGATTATACACATTCCTGGTAAAAATAATACCTTCAGTGATTTGCTATCAAGATTAAACTACAACCCACAAATTCCCAAAAATATTGATAGGCCTAGAAATGAAGTCAAAATATTGACAATTGAAATTCCCTTAAGTAAAGAAATGATAAGAAAATTGAAAAATATAGGGGAAATTCAAAATGAGGACGCAAAATTATTAGAACTTAAAGAAAAGGCACCACTAATTGAAGAGGCAAAGAAAGAAATTGTAGCAATTCGGGATGGGACATTATACAAGAAGCATGGAAAAGAAGTGCCTAGTTGGAAGGTAATGGTTCCGAAAAGCATGGAAAAGGAACTAATTAAGAATTTTCACGAAGGGTTAGCACACTCAGGGACGGACCGGACAACTTCTATGATTTTAGAGAATTTATACATATCCAAATTGCGTCAGAAAGTTCGAAAATTTATATCGTGCTGTAATCTATGTCAGAAGGCAAAGCAAATAAATGTAGCATATGCATTTGAGACTAATTAGGTTATAAGGGATAAGCCGAGATGCGTAATTAGTATTGATATTCATGGTCCGATGCCTCCAAGTCAATTTGGAAATAAATATATATTTGTCTGTTATGATATATTCAGCAAATATGTAAGAATTTACCCTTTGAGAAAACCTACAGGTTTAGCATGTTTGAATAGACTACTCAAGTCATATGTGATAGAAGAAGGACCTATTCAATCTGTATTGAGTGATAATGCTTCGTACTTCACAGGAAAAAAATTTATGGATGGACTGAAAGAAAATGGCATTAAACAATATTTTTCGTCAAGATACAGACCGAACTCCAACCCAATGGAGAGGGAAATTAAGGAAATTTCAAATTATTTCAGGGTGCTGTGTCATCGAAAACAAACCCAATGGTATGGATACGTGAATTTCGTTCAGAATCTATTAAATGAGACAGTAAACAATGTGACTGGATACAAACCATGTGAACTTAAGTTAGGAAAGAAGATCAATACAATGTGTAAGAAAATTCCAGAAGCCATTCCAGATGCGCACTCGATACCACAAACAGAAGAAGAGATGTTCCGAAAAGCATTCGAGAGGATGAAGAAAAAGGCCATAAAAAGAAAAATTAAACATGAAGAAAAGAAGAGAAAGGAATGGAGGATCAAAATTGGAGATTTAGTTTTGGTTAAAACCAAGAAATTGTCGGATAAAGCAAATAAACTTTATTGGCGAATGTTTCTCAAGTACCATGGACCATATGAAGTTGTTGAAGTATATGGAACAAATACATATGAGTTATGTAATCCAACAACTTGAAAAAGCATTGGAAAGTTCCATATTGAGATGCTGAAACCATACAACAATGACGATAAAGATGAAACAGAAGACAAAGATGATAAATAGTAAATGCTGGATAGTTAAAGATGACTTGCAGAGAAATGTATTGGATTGTAAGAGGGTTAAATAAATATGTACGTCATGTGAAAGGAGAAATAAAATTTTGGACATAATTAAATTTTTTTAAAAGGAAAATAACATTTTTTTTTGTAACTATAACAGTATTTGAAAATTAAGAATGTAAAGATTGAAACTTAATATGATATTAAAGTAAAAGTACGTAAATACAATTCCAAGAATATTGTGAAAATAAAGTACAAAATAACAAAAATGGGTAAAAATAATTAAAAAAACAAAAAAAAAAAAAACAAATACTTATGTAGCAAACAGAAAAGGTGAAACATTGTCTAGATTTAAGAGATATCAATATATTTGTGTAAAGGGTGAATATTTTTAGTAAATATGTTTAATAATTACAAAAAATTCTTGAATTGATAAATTTTTGTTAACAATATAAGAAATTAAACCACTTTTTTTTGTAACAGTAATTAAATACTTCAGGGTACAGTATTTGCTATAAAAAAAAATTTTTTTTTTTGTAATGTCAGATTAAAGTCTAAACACATTAGACCAGAGCCAGTAAGTAGTGGCAAGATAAAGACAAAACATATGTCGTGTGTTAAATACGTGTGAAGTGTTAAGTGAAAGTGATAGCGTGTGTTCCAAGATTTAGGAGACTAAAAACCCAATTATAAAATTTTCAAACAAGTTGTAAATATTTATAATTATGTTTCTAGTGGGGCATATGATGCAGTAATTTGTATCACAAATTACTTAAATGTAAATAATGATTGTAATATGAATATGCATTTTTATGTGACATTGATTTGAGATGTTTCTTGACTGTAATTATTGTTGAGAAGTAAGTTTTTAATGCCTTACTGAAACTGTCAATAATAGCGCGCAATAATGCAGCGAGGGGGTGAGCTGTTTATCATTATTGGAAACGAGGAAGTTACGTAATGTTGGCGCGTTTTTTCCTTGAGAAATTGCTGGAACATTTCCCTAGAGCATATGTATTCATAATTTTCATTGGATATTAAAATAGACGCTAATGTTGGCACGTTTTATTAGCCAATAGTAATTCAGTTATAATCTTTAGGCATATCGGAGTGTATGGGTATAAAAGCAGTAGGTTGGAGGTAAAGTGAGTTCAGTTCATCAAAAATCTGTGTACACTACACGTCGTCTTCAGTTAGTCAGTTCGTCGAAAGTATTAGTACGGCATACATCGGATATAGATTCACAAGTTACGCGTAGCAGAATTCTGAAAAATCGAAAGTATGGTAAAGCTAATTATACAAAAGATTGAAGTACGTGGATTAAAAGAATTATCAGTAAGAAGTTGTTATAACAGTTTCAGTTTGGCGAGTGTCAAGATCAATATGTAAATGTGATAGTTAATGTGTTCGACAATAAATGTGTAAAACAAATTTCTTCATCAGTGTTATATTTGGATAAAAGATTTCTTTCCGTTTACACACCTTGATCAAGAGACATGTTCGACCGAGAAATAATAGCTAGCCGGAGGACAGTAAACCAAAATTAATTGAGATAACAATAGTTTCAAACAAACTGCTGCAAATTGCTAACACCAGATGGAGCTAAAAACCGAACAAATGAATCACGTCACAAGATGGCTTCACATGAAGTAAACACACATACACAAACATCACAAGTAATAACATTATAAATAATACCGTTACAAAGTATGGAAGGAGTTCTGTTTCCTAAATTACATATTCATTGTCCTTCAAGAACCGACAGGAAATTTTGGACCCATAGTTACTAAAAGAATGTTTAAGGCTGACAAAATAATTGTGAAAGCTTCAAAATCAGAAAAAAATGGGGAATAAAAGAGTTAAAAGAATAGTATGAAGAATCATTTTTTCCACAGGAAATAAATTTGCTCTGGTATTAGATACTTGGACTGACTACAAAGATCCTAACTGCTAACAAAGTATCCCTCTTGGCAAAACAATAGAACTTTTCCATTCCTGCCGGAATTAAGGACAAGCTTCAAACACTGGTTAAGTTCTTTCTCCATCAGTGGAAATCGTTATATTGGCATTTATCAGAAATTGTATCTGTGATTGATGACAAATTTTGAACATTTTCAGAGAATAATTTTTAAAACTACAATCGTTCATCCATTTTAAGTTTATATCCCCATAAAATATGGTAAAATAATCATGGTTTACTATAAACAGAGTGACCACCAGAGTTCCTGACACCAAAAACAGTTTAGCCTGGATCATAAAAACAGGACATGTGAGCAAAATGAATGCTCATTAGATTATTAGTTAATCACAGGTTAACAGTGATTTTGCTGTTTTAGATATTCAAGTCTTTTTATAGTAATTTCCATGTTCTGATTCCAAAAATGAAGTCCATATTGTTGTATCACATACCATTTCTTTCAAAATTCATATCTTCCATTTTTATTTATTTGTGTATCTTTTATGTGATCATGAAGCATTACACTAATGGAACAAAGCTACTAAAAGGAAATAGTTGACTGTTTTATGGCATGTGGCAGCACATTCTAAGTTGCTTACACAATTTTGTATTGAGAATTCATCTGTTACAGGGCCAAATAGTTGTATAAAGCAAGAAATTGGCATTTAAATAATACCATTTTGAAAGCTTACTTTGGAATTGAAATAGGAGATCAATCCAGGTCTTGGGCTCCTCACAATGTGAACAGTGTTTGTGTTGAAGACTTACAAAGTTGGACAAAGGGAAAGAAACAATCACTATATGGTGTGGCGTGAACCTCACAATCACAGTACTGACTCTTACTTTTGTACATGCAATGTGAAGGGTTTTAATGCAAAGAACAAAACAGGAATTGTATACCAAACTTGCCATCTGCTATGAGACCAGTGGCCCATGGCCCTGGTATTCATATACCTAAGCCACCTACAGACAGTAGTGACCTACTTATTTCAGATACAGACAGTAACATTCACCATCATCACTTGTGTCCGAGGAGTTCCTTTCTGAAACTTCAAATGCGCCACAACCTTTATCACAAGCCAAGTTAAATTATATTGTAAGGGATTTAAATCTTCCCAAGGATGCAGCTGAAGTGTTAGGTTCCAGACTACAGGAAAACAACTTACTTGCAGCTGACACACCAGTGACTTTCTACAGGAACAGAGAAAAGGATTTCTTGTAATATTCAGCGAAGAAGCAAATCTAGTTTACTGTAATAACATTCCAGACTTAATAAAGAAACTGGCCTGTGTTACATATGATCTACATGAATGGTGGGTATTTATTGATTCTAGTAAAAGAAGTCTTAAGGGTATGCTGCTTCACAATGGGAATACTCTTTCTTAAGTTCCAGTAGTGCGCCCAGTGCAGCTGAAGGAGAATTATGAAGGTTTGAAGTATGTTTTGGAGAGAATTAAATATGTTGAGCATCAGTGGTTGATGTGTGGAGATTTGAAAGCAATCTGTATGATATTAGGCCAACAACAGGGATTCACAAAATTTCTATGTTATTTATGCAAGTGGGATAATAGGGCAAGAGACAAACAAAGACAATGGCCCAAAAGACAAAGTTTAACGTCAGATAGTAAGAATATAATAAGGGGTAGCCTAGTGGATCCAAAAAAATTCTTTTACCAGTTCTTCATATAAAACTTGGTGTAATGAAACAGTTTGCAAAAGCACTTGATCAAGATGGTGATTGTTCAAATATCTCAGTGTCAAATTTCCTGCTCTTTCTGAAGCAAAAATAAAAGAAGAAATCTTTGTGGATCTGCAAATCAGAGCTCTATTTAAGGACAGACAATTAGAAGAGAAAAATATTTGGAATGCATTTACAGAAGTTATAGACAACTTTCTAGAAGCAATAAACATCCTGACTATGTTAAAATCATGAATAACATGCTACAGAAGTTCAGAACTTTAGGATGCAACATGAGTCTCCAATTACAGTTTTTGTTTTCACATTTGGACGTCTTTCCTGGCAACCTGGGGGCAGGTAGTAAGGAACAAGGGGAGAGCTTTCATCAACACATGGAGAGGAGATAGCAAGGATGATGGAATTCTTCAATGATTGCAGATGTTGTGTAGGGATTCCACGGTAACACATAAGAAAAAATCCAAAAGACAAACATTTAATACCAAACAAATAAGATTTTATTGACCTGCTGTTTATAAAATGAATTTAAATGTGATATTTGGCAATAAAAACCCTCACAAATTCATTTGTAGCTCTTATACAACTCATGAGTATATACATTTTTCAAAGAAAATATGCAAGTACTTAATTTCTCATTTGTAAAAGAACCTGATGTGATGGAGAAAAACAAAGTCATCTTTGAAATCAGCAGTACTGAAATACTAAGAATCACCTTTCAAATGTAAAACAGCTCACAAAAATTGTTTATTTGTAACCTATGTAATTAATGGATTAGTTTGATGTGCATGGTGTAAAATACACTTGTGTTTCAATCACATGTTCACAGAGTAAATAAATAATTACTCTCTGTGTATTAAATGTTTTTTACTTTCCAAGTACACAGAGAACAGGAAGATTAACTGTGTATCAAACAATCTCAGTATGCTTGCATTCGGGTCATTGGGCATTGTGGGCCATGGAGGGGGTTGGAGTGTAGTATCAGTCCGGTTGGTTAGTACTCAACAGCACATCCCACATGCATTTCATCAACACATTCCAAGTAAATTTAAACTATCTTCCCATTTTTCTCGTATCAGTGTGCTGCTTGAAACATTCCCTTGCAAGTAAATAATCAATGTGGGGTCTTTCAATACGTATTCTCCTTTAATTCTGAAACCTTTTTAACTTGAAACCTAGTTTCTTTATTACATTTTACAATGGTGTGTGGTAACAATGAAAACTTATGTTCTCTTTCTTAACAGATAAAAATGTTCTGATAGTAGAAACAATTTTGTCATTTGCATAAAAATCATGATCTGTCCTACAAATTACACATTGTAAAAGTCATTTATATGCACAATTGTGTGTGCTGGTCTGGTTTTTCACATTTTACGTAGAGTACACAAGACATTGCCTTCCTCCTTTTCATTAAGTTTCTTCTTTTCCTTCTTTATCTTTTTTAACAAATGACTCTGATACTTTGACATACTAAGCAGCTCTTTATAGCCTGGTTTACTATGAAAGCAAAACATTTGTTTCTAGCTTCATCAAACTTTTCTGTGTTACTCAGAATTTTCTGTGTTACTCTGTATTTCATAGCGTTCAGGATGCCCACTTTATTTTTTCTTCTCCAGAACTGGCATACCAATAGCATGCACATGCTATAATTGAAAGGTTAAAGCTTTAGTGCAGTCTGACAGTAGATAACAAGAGTATTAATATTATTACACTGAGTCACATTTAAATAAACAAACTTCACTAAAAGCTACCTTGTGTAACTAAAACATGTTTTCAGGTTAGTTATTCCATCCTGAACTAGCTTAAGACTGCCAAATCCTCCTCTCCTGTTGCTTGGTGACTGTTAGTAAAAGTGACTAATTAAGTCCCTCTCTTTAGGGATTTCAAAGTTCATTACTCAGTGAATTTACTTCTTTCAGTTACTTCTTCAGTGAATATACTTCTGAGTATATTCTAACATCAGCTATCCTTCATGATAAAAATGTTCTCCAATTCATGGGGTTGGTTTATGACTCTGAGTAAAAGGATACTATTTGGGATGTTGTGGTCACTGCTGCAAAAATGTGACTTACTACAGATTTGTTCGCTTGTTGGTATTTAATATTGCTGAGGTATTCTTTTAGACTAGATTTTAGATTCTATTTGTTTTTGCTTCATGAACTTCAGTGCAATTTTCAAAATCCACTTGATAAATGCCTGATCTGTTTTATGCAAGAACTTTTCTTGGTGTGATTTCAGTATATTCTTAATGGAGTATCTATTGTGCTAGTGTGCTGTTGAATTTATTGAAAATCTTATGCAATTTCCTGTCAGCACACGTGTAGTTTGTGAACTTTTTTTAAGGTCTTGTCTTCCTTAATCCTACCTAAAGTGCTGGATTGTTTAGATTCCTTTTGTCTATAAAATTTAGCTATTTTCTTGCGCACCAAGTCTCTCTTAAATCCATTTTTCATTACAATTGCTGTAATCTTTTGATACTCTTTATTATAGGGACATTTAAAAACTCCATGTTAAACTACCGATCAGTGCATGTTTATGTACAGTTGGATTATAGCCATTTCCCCTTGATAAAGGGTCTGTCTGCAGGTCTTTCCTGTGTATGCCAAATTCAATTTTCCCAGCACTGTTAAATAACTTAGGGTCCAGGAATGGAAGGTCAACTTTTTATTTCCAATGTAAAATTTTTGTCCTTGTTCTGCATGTATTCAACATTCAACAACTTCAGTCAGAACCAAGACTAACCCCATGAATTAACCCATATGGGAGATTTTCATTGTAATGAACTGTAAAATCCCTGAGAGGGACATAGTTTGTCACTTCTTCCAACCATCAGAGAATAAACCAGCAGCAGAAGAGGATGGGGTAACTACGATGAAAACATATTTCTACTTACACAAGGTAAATGTATAGTTTTTGGTGACTACGTTGTTGCTAAGACAGTAGCTTATGTTATGGTCTCATGGATGCAGTGTTTACGTGCATCTCTTCCTCTACTGTTGACCATGACTACTTATGCAAAGGAAATAAATCGGTACCAAAGCTGTCATGTAACAGCTAACATATTTCTTTGCGTACCAAGTTATGCTGCCAGTTTATCGTTTCTGCCAGAATCTAAAGTGCACAAAGTTTTATTAAAAATCATATAAAATTCTTCCAAACAAAAACTGTACAACAGAATCAGAGAGAAATTTGGTAAAATGAGCATGACATCCCACAAGAGTAACCCAAGATCTCCCTTTTTACCCTTTGGACTGGAAGTAAATAATCCATGTTTGCAATAAAAGGTGAAAAAACTAACAAAATCAGACTGAAACTGGATGACACAAATATGGAAACTCCCTAAGCCCTTAATTTTAACATTTCTGGAAAAATCTTATAGCCTACTTCCATTGAGAATAACAAGGAACTTTAATGTAGAAAGAGTTATAAGAATCAGCTGCTACACATGCACACACTCTTTCTTTAAGCAAATGGAACAAAAAATCCAAATGCCCATGTGTGGGCTTGAACCCATGCAAATTCTATGGCAGAGAACCTGAACACTATGATCCATCCCACTATGTCCGCATGTGACATGATGTAAACAACCTGAAATGCTATATGTGCTTGCTAATATGGCAACCTAAAAAGCTGAAGACAATGCAGAATGACTGGAGACCTGCAGTGTGACTAACCTGATATTCAACCTTAAACATGCAGTTTATTAATTTAAAATGCAATTAAAGATAAATGAACATGTTATTAATAAAACTTAATTACAACTGTGATTAGTACCATGTGTTTAAAGGATAAACCATACTTCAGTTGCACCTTGCACAACAACATTCCTTATGTTTCAGGGTTTGGAATCTTCTGAATTAACTCGCGCTTTGTTTTATAATTGTTAGCTTTTTACAGCTGAGCCTTGCTTCATAAAGTATGAATCAATTTAGCATATGAACAACAGTTATCGAGGGCTTTTTTTTTCAAGGTCCGATTGGTCGTGAAACCAAAACCACAGTGACAATCAGTTCGAAGATTTGCGCAGTGTCTCTAGTATCCCTGTTGGGCGCATCACATTGCACTTGTCAGTTTTGGGTGCACAGTGAGCACATAAACATGTCTAAAACAATAGTCTCCCGCTAAATGTGAAGTGCATGCTACAATTCCATTTCCTTAGGTGGAGGCGTGCAATGCAGCCGACATTCATTGTTGAATGAGTTATGTTTATGGTGAAATTTTTCATGAGTGACACCAAAGTGCAGCAATGGTACAGGAACTTTGAAGCAGGACATACAAAAGTTCATGATGCAGGCGGTCAGGGAAGGAAGCAAGTGTCAACGATGATCTTGTTCAGGGAGTAGATCAGGTGATTCAAGAAAATTGTCATTTCGCAACTTCTGTGTTGAATTATTCATTTTCTGAAATTTCAAGGTCAGCTTTCCATACCATCATGACTAAGATCCTTCAGTACAGCAAACTGTGTGCAATATGGGTTCCTAAGAAGCTATCTGACCATCACAAAACACAGCGAATGGGCACCGCCTTAACCTTCTCCAGTGCTACCACGATGGAGAAGATTTTTTTAACAGGGGACGAGACATGGGTCCATTTTGAAAATGAAGAAACAAAAGAGCAATCCAAACAGTGGATGCATTCTCATTCGCCGAGTAAACCAAAGAAGTTCAAGCGAACCTTCTCCATCTGAAAATGTATGGCTACTTGTGTTCCGAGACCAAAAAGGAGTTCTCTTGGTGAAATTCATGGAATGTGGCACAACCATCACTGCAGCCTCATACAGCGCGACTCCTGAACATCTACGAAGGGCAATAAGAGAAATGTTGTCCTTCTTAATGACAATGCTCAACCGCACAGTGCGGCTGCAACACAGAAGCTCCTCCGGTGTTCTTGATGGGATGTATTTGATCACCCACCATACAGCCCAGAGTCATGGGTTCAAACCGGTGGAGGGCGATGGAGGCGAAAAAATCCTTAACATGGCTTTCTTCGGAAGGGAAGTAAAGATAGTGGTACCATGTCATAGATTTATGGCATGTAAAAGAACCTCAAGCCTGATAAAGAGGCCTCTGAACAAAATTTCTGGTCTTTGACGCCCAATATAGAATGGGATGCTAAGGACCATAGTAGTTAAGGAGATCCATAAATAAAACTAAATTTAATTTAATTTTCTGAACAGCCCGGACTTAATTCCATCTGATTTTCACCTCTTTCTTCACAGGACATTTTGCCACAGACAATGGGCTGCAGATCAGCACAGAGAAGTGGCTGAAAGCAGAGGTGGCTGCCTTCTATGACAAGGGGATTGGAAAGTTGGTACAGCGATATGAAAAATGTGACTATGTAGAGAAATAGCATGCAGGTGTAGCTAAATGTTGTAAATGAAACTTTTTTATTTTCACTGTGGTTTTGGTTTTGCGACAGAATGTACCTTGAAAAAAAAAAAAGCCCTCGTACAATTTATATTCCTTTTACTTAGTTTATATTCCAAAAGTCACAATGCTTTTGATGTTAGTTGGAACAGGCATACAGTTTCCACTTTTTACCATGAAATACTGTTTCTTCTACCTAATACACTGTTTTATGAAATGGCCATTCCTTGTGTAACACGGTAAAGGGACAGTACTGATCTTGAGCGCTGCATGCCCTTGAACAGTGAAATGCTAGTAACTCAAGAGTACCGTAAGTAATAAAACAAATAGAACAAATGGAGCACAGTGGAGCTGGGTATACCTTAATATAAAAGGTTGCTTGAAATTATACACAACTGTAATTACACAGGTACTTAATAGGAAGATAGCCTTAATGATGTAAATATGTAACAAGTTTATGTGTAACCCAAGTGAAAACACCAGTTGCTGCGAAACACACCTTATTTATCATTTAAGACACTCAGCATAACACAACACATTACAGGCTGATATTTTCATCCTGATGCACTTATCTGTATGCGCAGTAGCTGGACAAGTCCATTTATCTTCTGGGAGTGGTGTTGGGTCAGTGGTAACAGAACAGCAGGTGCGTAAGGTAACCTCACCATGCGTTCCAAGCCATGCAAGGGGAATACTGCCAGCTATTCTCCCCACCCTAGACTATTTTCTCCTCCTCTGCGTTTCTAACGTGTCACCTCGAAAAAAATCGACCTGTACACTTAAGTCACTGTTGATGCATAACTGAACTTTCATCAACTGTACTTACCAGCAGCACATAAAGAGTTTGTTGTGTAGGACATTGCTCTGAAGGGATGGTGGAAAACCCCAATCCAAGTGGCTAGGTCCACAGAATCCACACACTTTACACAAGCAGTCACACTGCTCCCTCTTATGGGCAGACTAGACAATGTTGGTACATCATCAGCATCTGGATGCAGTAGACCAAATTATTGATCCTCTTCACCACATGGTACAATCTTTACCATGGTTGTTAAGGTTTGGGACAATGCCTCTTGGTCTGGGTAGGGCAATACAAGCACAACAGATCATCCTGCTGGAAATCTGGGATGTTGGCTTGCAGTTCGGAACGGGTCTTCATTCAGTCGCTCGTTACCTCAATGTGTTGTCAGGCCATCATGTGCATATCATTAAGATTGTCCACGTAGTTGATTTCTGGCTGTTCTGGCCTGGGGCGGGGGCGGGGGGGGGGGGCTTTCCAAACATCAGTCACATGGAAAAGACAGCTCCCTGCTGAAGACCAAACTGACTAATCTAATCTAAATACGGGACCGGGTCTGCCAACGCAGAGACCACACCCTCGCATACCCAGGAGTAAACTCGTGGGGCTTTCCAGTAGGAGCAGTGCCTATTTTATATACCGCCCCCCCCTGCCTGGTCGAAATCGGGCTAGGACACCTCCCGCACCGACCCTTCCAAGCAGGGACGGAAGTGGATACGCCACTTACGCGCGTCAGGCCAGCAGGGCGAACCCTAACTGGGGGAGACTACCGAACAACCTCGGTGGGGCCGACAGTTTCTAGCAACCGTCTACCAGCTATCCCTCATGGCTGGTGCCGGAGATTCTCGAGGCGTCTCACAACCCCGCCTGGGTGGAATTAACATAGCCAGGCGTACCCAATCACCCATGGGTATCGGGAACCACTGCCCCGCCGAGTCCAACCCAATCCGAACAACTCCCATTCGGGAGGGGCTCAGATGTTCGGCCCGGCGTACTTCTGGTAACGTCAGAAGTACCACGAGTGCTAAGGGTCCGCAGCGCCCGCACCACGGCAGCTGAAGGGGTCGTAACCCCCCCCTTACGGGGACCAAACTGACTGGTGTCAACTCTCTGATAATCTACATTGATGAGCGGAAGAGAAGAAAAAAGTGACATTCTGACATCCGAGTCCCTCTCGTAATTGGCCATGATCTTCCTAGTTCTTCACGAGTCTCGATATACTGCTCAATAAAGTCCTCTGACTGTGAGTGGAGAGGCATTGTGCACTTTAAGTCGCTTATCAGGTTTTACTTGAAGTTTGTGCCCTGATCACTGTGTAGCTTGAGGCGATAATTCTGATGGTCACAAAATAAATAGTTAAATATCACTCATTAATATATTATCAGACATTAACTGAAATCAAAATTGACCACAGTTTTGGCATTTTAGAATTGAAATTAGCACCATTAGAAAGCCCGTAGAAAATTACCACTATGTTATAAACCTTGTATATATTGAGTAATAAATGAGCCCGTAATCATGCAGTGTTACTTGCAAGATTTTCCGCAGAAAATAAAGTTTAGAGACTGTTCCTGTCATTGTAATATTTTAAACGCGGTGATGTGGGTAACACATTGTCGTCTTCAGTTAGGTGTTTCGGCGAGCCGTTGGGGATACACGTCTTTCAAAAGGCAATTAAAAATACAAAATGTTTGAAGTAACCAATGAGGAATCACAACAAAAATAGCAGAAAGGAAAATAACAAATGAGAAGATGATAAAGATTGGCGACGTGCAGATATCACAAAGGTTTGCTGCTAACAATATAAAGATTAATGGGGGAATGAAATAGTCAGTCAGTCCAGGGTTTTCAGTTGAGTTCGATGTCTAAATCTGTGCGTAACAAGTCAAGTCCCGTAGCGCTCAGAAATCATGTAACAGTTACGTTTCACGAGTCGAGATTTTAATTCCTCGCAGTATATATCAATAGTAGAAAATAATAAGACATAGGAAAGTATTGTAATCTATAAGCAGTTAAACAAGTGAAGTACTAAGTATATGATTATTTCTGGCGTTGAAAGAAGTCAAGTGATAGATCAAAAATCGGCGCGCGAGAACCTATTTAACAACACCAGTATGTTGGGGAAGTAAAAAACAAAAGAATGGCAGAATAGCAAAGAGAATGTTTATTAGTGCAGCATAATAAACTTGCATAGTGATTCTGACAGCATCATTGAAAGTGAATTATCGTGTTTTTCCTTAAGTGCACCATATACCTGCATCCTGTAACCTTGGACATTACCCACAATTACTTTTCATAGCTGAGAAGAGATGGGTCGACCCTGAGATACAACTGTGACGACTCTGCTGGACCGGGCACAACACCACCACTTCACCATCGACAAAGAGAAAAACGCTACAAGCTCTAGTAGTACCACAAAATAGCAGAACAGTTCCTCCACGATAGTCTTGGCCTCTTGGTTAGGAATGGCACATACTTCTGGTCACTGAAGCAATCCAGAATACTTGTTACCCTTTTCAGCTACAGCTATGTCGATGGACAAACAGTGCTCCCACATGTGACGCCAGCTCCTAGTCTGTGGGATGCGACTCACTGCACACACGACGTTGGAGGCAGCATCTGCCCTTAGTCTCAACCAGTAGTACCTTTGCCGGAGTTTTTGGTTGTTCAGTTGGGTCAAGGCCCGTGCTTTGATATTAGGGCCTGACCGGGAATTTAGTGCTTTTCTCAACTTAACCAGTTCAGTTGTGTGCTATCTCACAGGCCACAACACTCTGCGCACACCTTTATACATAATGGGTCTTACACAAGACCCTTTATGTGAGGGATTTCGAGACTTCACAGCATATACTATGTGAATGTGAAGGTTTTGCTATGCACAGATGTGTATCCTTAGAGTGCTTATTTTTGGAACCTGAGGAAATAAGAAGGGCAGATATCAAGGACATGGTCTGTGTCATAAGGACCATGCCTAGAATAATGAGCACAAAGAATTCCAAGAGCCTAAGCACAGGCCTCTTTAAGAGACCACTGTGATCATCATCCTCCTCCCAAAGTCCCTCTATGTACTTCCCCCAGGACTTCCATCACCTTACTCCAAGGAAGGATCAACTGCTCACTCGGATCTTCCCAGTTGGACTTATAAACACAACTCCTGGATGTGATGTCTTCCCAGCTCGGCCTAGTTCCTGCCTCCACTTCTCTCAGGAGTGGCCCCAAGTCCAGCTTCCTCCTCTGGGCAGCACTATCCCACCTAAGGTTACCGGTTCAAACATGGCGGAGGGTGATGGATTTTTTTCGGGTGTAAAAATCCTTAGCGTGGTTCCTTCAGAAGAGAAGTAAAGCGGCCTCTAAGCAAAACTTTCAGTCTTTCATGCCCAATATAGAATGGGATGCTAAGAACCATAGAAGTTAGAATAAAAACTGAATTTATTTTTCCATCTGCAGGCACCGCCGAAATCACTCAAGACAGCTACAGCATGCTCCTTCTCCTCCATCTTAGTGCAGTGGATGCATACTCTGGGCAGGTTTTTGTCATGGCATCCACATTGAAGTGGCTCCATCGTCTCTGATGTTAAATTGTAATCCTGGAGCCTCTGGACCCAACAAGCTGTCTAGCCTCTAGGTTCTTAAAGCTCAATAGCCAGGTGAAGGCAGAGTGGTCAGTCCTCCTCGGGTGGAAAGACTGACCGTACAGTTACTTATTGAAGAGTTCCAGCGCTTTCACTACTACCAGGAGTTCCACCCGTAACCCAGTAGTTCCTTTCTATCTTGGAAAGCATCCTGTTGTAGTATGGTATTAACCACTCCTGCCAAATCTGGACCTGGGACAGTAAGCCTTCAGTACTACTGTCACTGGTGCTGATTTCCATAATAAAATCGTCACCCAGTTGAGGAAAATCTAAAACATGGGCACTGCAGAGTGCTGACTTAATGTCTGAAAGCATCCTCGGCCTCTCCGTCCATATGTAAGACTTATTTTCTTCCATCAGACAAGTGTTGGATTTCGTGATGTTAGAAAAACCTCTGACAAACCAGCGGTAGTAGCTGCATAGGCCCAGAAAACTGCTCAACTCTTGTTTATCATTCGGGTGAGGCCAGTCAGGCTGTCTGCTCCAGCACTTGGTCTATTCAGTTGGTGAAATTATGTGACCCAAATAGTTAACCTCCTTGCAGAAGAGTTGGCACTTCTTTGCATTCAGCTTTAGGTTGGTTGTATGTAGTCTGTTTAATACCTTGGTCAGTTTCTTGAGAAGATCTTCGAAGGTGCGGCCAATGACGATGTCCAGATATAGCAGACAGGCATCTTAAATCAACCCCCTCATCACTGACTCCTTTAGGTGCTGAAATTTGTTGGTGATCAGAGACCAAATGGCATAACCGTAAACTGCCAAAGTCCTTGGCCTGTTGAGAATGTGGTCTTCTCCTTGTTTCTGGAAGTAGAGTCACTTGCCAGTATGCCGATTTCAGGTCCAAAGTCGAGAACCACTGGGCACCAGCAAAAGTGTCCAGATTGTGGTCAATCTGGAGTAAGGGAAAACAGTCCTTTTGGATGGCAGCATTCAGCTTCCTTTAGTCCACACAGAAGCGTAGCTCGCTGTTATTCTTCACCAGGACTACAGGGGAGCAACAAAGAGCTGTCCAACTCTTCATAATTCCCCTGGACCCTAAGTCCTGCAGCATGTCCCGTACCTCCGCTTACTTCGCCAGAGGAACCCATCTAGGTGGTTGCTGGATAGATTGGGCATCTCCAGTGTTAACACGTGGAGTAATTGGTAGGTGCGGCCATAATCACCATCCCTTTGGCTGAAGACCGACTGATATTGTCTAAGTAGATGTGGGACCCTCTCCAGTTGTACCGCAATCAGATGATCGGCAAGTCTTCCAGCCAGAGCCCAGACCTTGCAACGATGCTGGCTCCTCAGATTCATCGCACAACGGCACACTTGCAGTTGGCTTGCATTTCCCCAACTTCGTTCCCGTCTGGATGTTGTAATAGGTAACTGATGGATTCAGCAATCTCACAGGTACTTAATCCCCGCAAGACAAAAATGTTCTGAAACCAACCATTCAATGGTGTCTTTCGGTCCAAAACCAGGATCTTTGACCGCTGGCCTTCTAGACACACCTTCACAACCACCCAGCAGATCCTCGGATGTTTGTTGAAGCTCTGGAGCATCACCACGTCTTGGCAAGTTGCAGAATCTTCCTGCCATTGTCGACTGTTGCTTCAGTGACTCCTGAGGGCATCCAGTCCCAGATCACATCCTCGGCCACTCCTGCGACGAACACCCACAGTATTACAATGCTCTGCCTCGGGGTTAATTCCAGCAGTGTCTCCCCCTCCACAGGAAAGGTATCACCCGATACCATCGCTGGCTGATACGGTTTCCTTGGCGGCAAGGCCGTCGCCACGACAGGTCTGATTACGATCACGGCTGCATTGTGTCCATTAGTATCCTGCATGGTTTTTCCTGTATCCAACCGTCCATGACGAGGCTGTCTTTCATTCTTCTGCTCATGGTACGCAGTGTCACTCAAGGGAGTGGTGATGACAGCCCCGACGTAAATAAATTAATTTTATTTATGGATGCTCTGTAACTACTATAGTCCTTAGCACCCCATTCTATACTGGGCGTGAAAGATCAGAAATTTTGTTCAGAGGCCTCTATTAGGCTTGAGGTTCTTTTAAGTGCCATAAATCTACAACACGGGACCACCGGCTTTACTTCCCTTCCGAAGGAAGCCATGCTAAAGATTTTTACGCACAAAAAAAATCCATCATCCTCCGCCAGGTTTGAAACTACGACCTTGGGAACTAGAGGCTAGCAAGGTACCCCATGACCACGGAGAATGACATGGCCCCAATGTGCCCCTCACAACACCATAGTTATTGGTTTTCCACCGGCTTGTCGGCTTGTTGTGGACAGTCCTTCAATAAGTGTCCTGGTGGGCCAGACCCCAACACACACCTCTGGATTGATCCAGTCGATGAAGATCAATCTAGGACGATCCTCTGCCCCCGTCGTATCGAACACTCCTGGACTTCAAAGTGGGAGCAGCTGTTACCTTAGCCACCTCCATCCTCAGTAGGAGCGCCTCGTGGATGGTCTGGTATGAGCATCAGCCGCTGTCGTATATCAGTGTAATGCAACCCGTTGACAAAGTAACAGGCAGCTTCCTGGGACTCAACTGGAGGATACTACTCTCCCACAGAATTCCCAGCTGTTCAATTGCCAGAACTCCTGCAGCGTCTCCTCTTGCTGTTGCAGGCTTGACTTGGCTGATCATGGTAGGCTGCGACCAAGCGTTGGTCCCCGAACTGGTTTTCGATGGCTCCTAGATGTCTCCGGAACTTCTGCCGTCCGTCCCTGGAGGCTAGCTATCAGTTGTGGGGCTTCCTCCTCTGCTGACCATGGGTTGTGAGCGGGGACAGCAGCGAATTGTCGGCAGAAGACTTCAAAGGTTGCCGTTCCGTTATATTTGAGTGGCTTGACACTGCTGATGTGTCGCGTCCCGATCTTTAAGTCCTTAACTCTTCCGCCATGCATTTCTTTCATCAAGGCATTAAGTCGCTTGACAGTGCCATCCAGGATGCTAAACCATTCCCCGAAGTTTTCCAAGGCGTCAACACGCTGGCCATAGTCTTTCAACCTTTCATCGAGCTAATCTATGTCTTTCTTCACGCCGGCCAGTTGTTAGTCAATTTTGGTCAATAGATCCGCTTCACCTTGGACGTTTCCGTGGCAGGGTTTAGTTTGACACCTTTATCTCATCTTCATCGCCATCTTAATCATCTCGCAGATTTTCTCCATTGTTCTATCCCACTTCTAATAACAATGTAACAAATGAAAGCCCCAGCAGCCGCGAAACAGGCTTTATTTATCTGTTAGACACTCAGCGTACACTTGAATCACTATTGATACCACTTGGAACAGAACACGACACGACCCACAAGTGAACTATAACCTTCAACTTCTTTTCTGGCTCTAGGAGCCCCTTATATACCACCCACAACGTTCCCAAAAGGAATCTTCTAGGGCAGAAATTACCAAACTGCGTGGACAGACGAGTGTATTTGCAAGGATCACTGTTCTTAAGGACCGGTAGAAATCCCCAATACAGGTGGCCAGGTCAACAATCCAGCATGCACTTGCCCCAGCGTCTGCAGGTAGTTTCATGTATGCAGTAACAACATCTATAATTATTTATTGTAATATTTATCAATGAATGAAAATGGAGATTGAACATTCTCTATCTTCTTTTATTTCTATGATGGAAAGAAACTAAATTAGTCACTACCAGTTTCTTATTAACTAACCACTTTTGTAACTATAGAATAAATGATAGTGTAATTACAATTTTCTGAAGGTGACTTTATGAAAGATGACAGGTTCTGAAAACAAAACTGCCTTGGAAGTGCAGCTTAAATATATCATATTGGTCATTCTGAGAACTTTTCAAATGACCCTTATATAAAACAGCATGTAGATTTTAACACCAGACATCGAAATATATGTTACTATTGTGATACAATATAGTGAGGCAGTATTTTAATGCCTAAGTGATATAATTGTATTTTATTATAATTAAATTCAGTAACAGCAAACCTTGAAAACAATATGTATATAATTATTATTTTAATTGTATGTAAGTCATTGCAAATACTTATTTTTTATTGTAAACGTATTTATTAATGTCATGTAAATGTTTATACTCTGTAATAGTGCAAAAACTGTGGGAATAATATGTTTTAGGTTGTTAATAATGAGGTAATAATGTAAATTTTGTGACAATAATTTGTCTGGAGTTTTAAAAGTACTGGTCATGAAAAGATCGGTAATGACGTAAGTTTCGCTTACAGTTTGGAATTAGCCAATCAACAGTAAAGAAAGGTTTTAGTTTGAATACTTAAATTCTATTGGACTAGAATTAGCCAATTAGAGACTGGCATTACCAAAGCTATAAGGTTTTACCGTTGAATTTAGTCAGTTGCGGGTAAGATGTTGCAGAGTACGGATGGTAAAAATTGTGTTCTCTGCTAGAATGTATAAAGTGCTCACAATTTTTTCTTTTATAAAGTGTTGTGTTTATAAATGTGCAAGTATAAAGAGAAATAAAAAGAAGTGAAATTAAAAAGTAAATTCTGTGACGTCTTTTAAAAGAACTTGTGTTTCTATAGTGCGACTGAAGCAGCTGAGGCAAGTTTAAATAATATTACGTAAAACAAGCATCATCTTTACTCAAGCATCAAACAACATCAAAGTGTATCTTAAAAACGTTGGGTTAAATACTTCTTCAAAGTGACGCATATACGTAGGGATTCTCACATCTCATATTCAGCTAAATAACTTCTTCAAAGTTGGCAACAAATACAACTAGGCTCAATAACATTCTCAAAGTGGCGTACAACTGTGGGGCAAACTCCTCCAAACAACTACATAACATATAAACTATCGTAAATTGACGCCTCAACAAGGAACCATCAACATTAACTCCCGCAAATTGGCTTCCAGACGTGGAGCTCAGCACAAACTACCGCAAATTGGCGCCAAATCGTGGGGCTTACAAGAAACATCTCACAACAAAAACACATCAGTAAAAAGATAACTCCCACAAATTGATGCCTCAACGTGGAGCTAATAAAATCTCCCGCAAATTGGCGCGCAACGTGGTTGGCTTCGAATACAATGAGAATTGGTGATGTCATAGAAGAGAAAATTCAACAGGGCAGCCAGAAACAACAAACATACAGCGAGACTGCAGTTTGGAATTTTGAGATCGGCACCAAATGGACAAAGGAATCCAGGATAACATCAATTCTTCAGGAGTAAGGGGCACGTGGTCAACATCTTAACAACAAATTACGCAGGAGCACTGAGTATTAGAAATTAATAACCACCAAAAAGAAAGGTCAGAACATTCAATTTTTTCATATTGTAATTGTAAAGTTTAGGAATATATTGTTAATTTTAAGTAAAATTCATGCTGTTGAGAAGTGGAAAAGTTAAATTAAATAATTCAAAAGTAAATAGAAACAATAAAATGGAAACTATAAGTAATGAAAGTATGGAGGTAGTTGAGGTTAGGTCAGCTATTACAGATTGTAATGTAGAAGTGGACGAGCAGTTATCTGAAAATTCAGAAGTAGATGTTGAAAGAGATAGCAATAGTATGCAAGGTCAGTCAGATAGCAGTGGTACACAAGGTCAATCACCTTTACAAATGTCAGTGCATGGAACAATAGAAACAGCTGCTATCCCCCACACATCTAGCCAACAAATGCAAGAAAACTTATCATAACAAAATATTATGTGCATTCTACAAGCAATAAATAAGTTAAGTAATAAGCTAAATGAAACTAGTACAGAACACAGTAAACAGATAGAAGAAATGAGAGGAGAGTTAAAAGAAACTAGTACAGAGCTAAGAGTAGAGTTACATAATAAATTAACTGAAACTAATACAGAGTTAGCTAGTATTAAAATTGACAAATAGAAAAGAGTATGAAAGAATGTAAAGCTGAAAGCAGGAGGTTAGAAATAAAGCTAGAACAATCTTTCAAAGCAATTCAAAAGGACATAGATGTAAAAGTAAACAAAGGTTGTAAACAGCTAGAACAGAAATTGTCAAGTCATATTGACAAAAATGTAACTGAAATGGAATTAAAACTTACTGATACTAAACAGGGTATTTGTTAAAAATTAGATAAACAAAGTGAAGAATTTAAAACAATGGTAGAGAATACTAATGCAGATCTTGTACAAGTACAAATAGATTTAACTGGGGAAATTAGTAAAATGCATGAAATGGTAAAAACAAATGCAGCTGCAGTTAAAGATGCAAATACAGGGCAAGAAAAAGTAACGTTAATGATAGACGAAATCAAAGATAAAGTACAAGAAAGTAATAAGGAAATTGATAAACTTAGTAGTTTTGAAAATTTAAGTACAAATGTACCAAGGGTAAATACAAGTACAGAAAGAAGTATATCACCATTGTTAACAAACAACACAAGAGACGCTAATGCTTTTTCAATAGCATCAGCTTCTAAAACACACAACATTGACGACACACATTTGCATGTACCAAACCAAGCATCAAACTATTATTCTGTGCTTAATGAGTTACCATTACCTAATTTTAATGCTTCCTCAAGTCCAGTGCAGTTTATTAATGATCTCATAGAGTATTTTAAATTAAAAAATGTGCCAGAAGCATTAAAAATGATCCTAGTTAGAAAATGCTTAGACAACAAAACACTAGAATGGTTACATATGGTAGCGGACAGTGAAATGAATTTTGAAACATTCAGAATTTTATTCATGAATAAATTTTGGAATACCACTGTACAACATAAGATTAGGGCAAGCTTAAGCTACTCACAGTATAATAGGGACAACAATTTGTCAATGACAGAGTATCTGATTAAATATGCAGGATATATCAGATATTTAACTCCAGCCATGCATGAGGAGGATTTCATTAGTTTAATTATTATACACTATCCTCTACACATACAAAACTACATCTTAATTGCTAGACCCAAAACAATCTATGAGATGACAGAGCTTATATCATCACTTGAACAACAAGAAAGTTGTGGTAATGAAATGTGGAGTCCACACAGGCAAGAAAGACGCAATGATATGCCGTACAATACACGCTACCACAATGTAAACAGAAGAAATAATGAATTTCAGGGTCAGAATAGATTTAATTACAACACACAAATCAGAGATTCAAGACAAGGGAGACAGGAACACAAATTATGTGAGAACTGAAAGAATGAATCAGCAAAATTCTACATCACCCAGGGGTAATAACAGATTCGAACATAAGAGGAAATATGCAAAACAGGGGAAACTTTCATAACTATAATCAGACGAGCGACGATCATCGTGAAGAATATACACGCGGAGGACGTAGCAACTTCAGAGGAAGAACGAGAGCTAGAGGGCATGGCTCGTCTCAAATATACATGATAATGAAATAATTGTAACTGTGGTACAGCATGGCAATCCGGTAAATACTGAAAATACTGATACCAGGAAAACTAAGTTGTGTATTGCCTGACGTAGATTCTGGTAATACAGTACCTTCTGCTCTTAGTGGCAAAAGTAAAATATCTACACACTTTGATTGTTATCGTTTAAGCACAAACACAGGGAATTGTGAAAACAAATATGATTCACCGTACATACAAACTATAATAGCAGGAAAGAAAGTAAATATTGCAGTATCATCAAGCTCTATCTGCTCCAAGAAATTTTTTGAACAATTGCTAAATGAAGGAATACAACTCATGATTGCACCAATCAGCAACTTAATATGTAGGGTAGCTATAGGTACAATAACACAAACTATCAAATCACAAGCATTGATACTTGTACAGATAGCAGATATTACATTGGAGGTTATGTTTTTAATTGTTCCAAACTTGATATGCGAAGTTGTAATTGGGTGCAATGTTTTAATAGAATTCTCTGCGATAGTTGATTTTAAGATGGACAGACTTATATTAAATAAAGAAGAAAACAAGATATATGTGCCCATTTATAAAAGATAAACTATGTAAAGTACAAAGGATGGAGCAAGAAAATGCAGTATACGAAGAAGAGTGCTTCATACAGATAATTAATGTCCAAGCGAGCAGGGAAAACAAAGAAAGTTTATTGACGCTTAACTTCCAAGAACAAAACACTGACCGTACCAAATGGCACCCTCGTGTAAAGAATCCTTATGCAGAAGAAAATAGTTTAGAGCAGGTAGAAGATATTTATGCAACAGAAATTGAAGACAGGAAGATACATACATACACACTGATGACAAATACAATACTGAGACAATGAAAAGTTAATAATGGAGAAAGTATTAGAAGACAATAAACATGTTTTCAGTTAAATTCCAGGACGGTGTACAACATATGTTCACATATTCACAGTAAAAAATGTACCAGCACTTCGGAGAAAGTATAATAATTTACCAGTGAATCTAAGAAACAAAGCTAAAAAAATTAATAGCTAGTATTTATTTAAAGGTGAGTCGGAATTGTTACACTAACATCACTTAAGTTTACTCACTTAACATGTTTCGGGAAACGGTTGTTCCCATCCTCAGAAGGTTAATTCGACTGGCCCGTGTTGTTGGTGTTTCCGTTTTTTGGACTGGATCCTGTGGTGGCATCTTGTGGTGGAGAAATGTACTTCCAGAGAGAATTTGGTGGCGGCAAATCAAAATTCATTAGATGTGTGTTGTGTTTTAGAATGGTGATCTTCTCCCATGCATCTAATTCGGCTGCAAATGTGGCTGGTTTGACTAATGTAATATTGGGTTTGATGTTGTGATTAGTGATCCAAAAATGGTGTGAAACTGCAGATTTGTCCATTTGTTTGTATTTAATACATCTCATGTGCTCCTTTAGCCTAGTTTCTAGGTTTCTTTTTGTCTTACCTATGTATACTTTATTGCAATCTGAACAATTGATTTTATAGATTCCAGCTTTTTTGTCTTGTGGAATGGGGTCTTTTAACTTGTTACAAAGTAATTTCTCTATGTTGAATTTGTTCTGTGGAGCTAGGCTGATGTTATGTTTCATGAAAATCTTCTTAAATTTGTGAAATGTTCCTGGGTGGTATGTGAATTTCTTGAACTTTAGCTCTTTATCTTGCTGGCTGAGATTTGTTGTGTTTCTGATGTGCATCTGTCGTTTGAATTTTGCAATTTTTTTGTCAATAGTTGTTTTGTTGTACCCATTATGTATTGCTGTGTCTACTATATGCTGGTATTCTAACTGGTATTCTTTTTTATTTAAGGGGGTATATACCAGTCTATGTGTTAGGCTGTTTAGTACTGCATGTTTGTGTGTGGTTGGATTGAAACTCTTATTTTTTATGTAATTAGTAGAGTGTGTTGGCTTCCTGTATATGCCAAAGGTTAGGTTCTTTTGTTCTCTGATGATTTTTAGGTCTAAAAATGGTAGCATGCCTTCTTTTTCTATTTCTATGGTGAATTTTATTGATTGGTTCTGTAGGTTTAGTAAGGCTAAGGAGTCTTGTATGAACCTGTTAGGGACAACAGCGAAGATGTCGTCAACATATCTGTGCCAAACTTTAAACATGTATGGAAAGGAAGTTGTTATGTGTGTTTCTAAGTAGCTCATAAATAAATCTGCCAAGAAGGGTGAAAGTGGGTTGCCCATGGTTAGACCAGTTGGTTGTTGTTAGAACTTCTTATTGAAACTAAAACAATTTTGTGCAATGCATAAATTGGTAAGTTGTATGAGGTCTTCTATTTCTTCTAACCTACTTGAAGTGAGTAAACTTAAGTGATGTTAGTGTAACAATTCCGACTCACCTTTAAATAAATAGAGAAATTACTTTGTAACAAGTTAAAAGACCCCATTCCACAAGACAAAAAAGCTGGAATCTATAAAATCAATTGTTCAGATTGCAATAAAGTATACATAGGTAAGACAAAAAGAAACCTAGAAACTAGGCTAAAGGAGCACATGAGATGTATTAAATACAAACAAATGGACAAATCTGCAGTTTCACACCATTTTTGGATCACTAATCACAACATCAAACCCAATATTACATTAGTCAAACCAGCCAAATTTGCAGCCGAATTAGATGCATGGGAGAAGATCACCATTCTAAAACACAACACACATCTAATGAATTTTGATTTGCCGCCACCAAATTCTCTCTGGAAGTACATTTCTCCACCACAAGATGCCACCACAGGATCCAGTCCAAAAAACGGAAACACCAACAACACGGGCCAGTCGAATTAACCTTCTGAGGATGGGAACAACCGTTTCCCGAAACATGTTAAGTGAGTAAACTTAAGTGATGTTAGTGTAACAATTCCGACTCACCTTTAAATAAATTCAATACACATCACTGTTTCTAGCTTCTTTTCATTACAATATCAACGTAATAGCTAGTATGTTAGAAAAACAACATCATAGAACTTAGCAATTCACAATATATAAATAGTGTTTGTTGGACAGTAAAGAAAGACAATAGTTTAAGAATCAAACAAATTCATGCTACCAGATCACTTTCAAAATGAAAGTATAGAACAAACAATTGCAAAATTATCATGTGGCAAATATATCTCTTCCATAGATCTTATCTTACAGCTTCATTTCGGCAAGTCGAGCTAGATCCTAAAGTACGTGATTATACAGCTTTTCAAGTTTTTGGATTACAATATAGGTATTGTGTAAATCCATATGGATTGAAAAATAGTGCTAGTGGATTCCTGAGAGCAATACATAGTATCTTTGGTAACACAGCAGATGATTTCTTAATTAGATACACTGAAGACTTCCTAATTATAACTCAAACCTTTGAGGAACATTTAGAAAATGTAATTTATGTGTTGAACAAATTACATAAACATGACATGACAGTAAACATCAAAAAGTCAAAATTTTGTGTACCTGAAATCAAATTTTTAGGATATGTGATAAATGAAGTAGGCATTCGACCAGATGAAGAAAGAATAGAAGCCGTATTAAGAATACCACCACCTAAGAATATTCGACCGTATTAAGAATACCACCACCTAAGCATATTCGACAGCTAAGACGTTTATTTGGAATTATGAAAGTAAATTCTTACCAAGATATGCTACAGAAGTAGAACCTTTAAGACAACTGCTGAAGAAGACAAATAAATGGAAATGGACAGTAGAGCTACAAGAATGTTTTGAAAATGTCCGACAGCTGTTTGCAAATGCAATATTATTGGAACGTCCAAGAGATGAGTTAAATTACGAGTTGTACGTGGATGCATCTTGTCAGGGATATGCAGGAATACTTGGACAAAGAGAACATGACAACACATTTCATGTAATTAGTACTGCATCATGTAGCCTTACCAATATTGAAAGCAATGCATCAGTAACAATGTTAGAAATTGGAGCATTATATTTTTCACTACTAAAATTTAAAACATATATATTTCAGAAGAAAGTGAAAATATATACAGATCATATTAGCTTAACTTTCATTCAAAAATATAAGTTATATAGTGGGAAGTTACCTAGAATGATTCTTGCTATAATGGAATTTGATGTTGAAATTGTACATATTCCAGAAAAACAAAATACATTTAGTGATTTAATTTCAAGGATCAATCACAACAAACAATTTCCTGAAAGTTGTTCAAGACAACAATACGAAATTAAAGTGCTTACAATTGACATTCCAATGAGGAAAGAATTGAAGAATCAATTCAAGAATATTAAAGAAGAGCAAGACAAAGATATTAAACTAGCAGGTTTAAAAGAAAAAGCTCCAACGATAGAAGAGGCACAGAACAGTACAATCGCTGTTAAAGATGGTGTACTTTACAAGAAACATGGAAAAGAAATAAAGAGGTGGAAAACATATATTCCAACAAGCATGTAATTAGAAATAATACAGCTATTTCATTTAGGATTAATACATGCAGGTACAGAGAAGACAACCCTAACCATTTTGGAAAATTTATACATCTCAAAATTAGGACATAAAGTAAGAAATGCTGTGACCTTTGTCAGAAAGCAAAACAAATTAATGTTGCCTATGACTATACAACAAACTCAGTACTTAGAGATAAACCAGGATGTTTATTGAGTTTAGATTTACATGGTACAATACCTGCAAGTACATTTGGATACAAATTTTTATTTGTATGCCATGACGTATTTAGTAAATGTTAGAATTTATGCACTCAAGAATTCAACTAGCATAGCATGCTTAAACAAGCTAACAAAATCATATTTCCCAGAGGGAGGAGTAGTGGAGGCCATACTTTGTGATAATGCATCAGTGTTTACTAGTTCTAAATTTATGAATGGAATTAAAGATTTAGGAGTCAAATAGTATTTTTCATCACGATACGACCCAACGCCAATCCAGTGGAAAGAGAAATTAAAGAAATTGCAAATTATCTACGTGTAGTATGTCATAACAAATAGAGCAGTTGGTACTCATACATCAGTATTATCCAAAATCTATTAAATCAATCCATAAATGCAGTTACAGGATTTAAACCAATTGAACTTTACCATGGAAAATTGTATAACACTTTGAGTCATAATATACCAAAAGTTATTGAAGACCAAACAACTAAATTACCAGAGAAAGAAGAAATCTTCAAATTAGCATTTTCAAAATTACAAACAAAAGCCCTCAAGAGAAAACAAAAACATCAAGAAAGAAAACGAAGAATTTGGAAAATAAAATTAGGATATCAAGTGTTAGTGAGGAACAAAAGATTTTCAAATAAACTTCGTAAAGAATATTGGAGATTATTTTTGAGCTACCATGGTCCTTATGAAGTAATAAATATATTTGGAACAGATACATACGAACTTAGAAACAATAACACAAATAAAATAATTGGAAAATTCCACAAACAAATGTTAAAGCCATATAAAAGTAAACAATCTAAGGCACCAAAAAAAAAAAAAAAAAAAGTATCTGGAACATAAAAGGGGAAAGCAATGCATTTTAAAATTGTAAATAATGAAGGAAAATTTTTAGAAACAGAAGTAATAAAAATCCATTGTTAATAAGAAAATCTAAGTAGCAACTACATTTATATTATAAGTTAGAAATTTTAGGAAACAAATTGTAAACAAAGGGTAACAAATATTAACATGTAAAAATGTAAAGCATATAAAATGTGTACTAGTGAAAGTGATAATGAATGAGCAAACTTAGCTCAGGTCATTAATCTTATACCAGATCATTAACCTTGAAAAGTGTTATACAAGTGAATAGGAAGTGTTCAGCTATACACGAGTGTTGTGAAAAACCAGTGTTGAAGAAAAAAGACAAGTGAAAGATAGGAAGTGCAAAATAAAAGTTATGTTTCTTTCTTTCTTTCAGGAGACTTTTAGAAAATATTTGAAAATTTAAAAGAATAAAACAAAAAGAGTAAATTTTAAACATTTCTAAAAGGGGGCAATTTGAGACAGTATTTTAATGCCTAAATGATATTAATTGTGTTTTATTATAATTAAATTCTGTAACAGCCCACCTTGAAAACAATATGTAAATAATTATTATTTTAATTGTATGTAAGTCATTGCAAATACTTATTTTTTATTGTAAACATATTTATTAATTTCATGTAAATGTTTATATACTGTGATAGTGCAAAAACTGTGAGAATAATATGTCTGGAGTTTTAAAAGTACTGGTCATGAAAAGATCGGTAATGATGTAAGTTTCGCTTACAGTTTGGAATTAGCCAATCAACAGTAAAGAAAGGTTTTAGTTTGAATACTTAAATTCTATTGGACTAGAATTAGCCAATTAGAGACTGGCATTACCAAAGCTATAAGGTTTTACCGTTGAATTTAGTCAGTTGCGGGTAAGATGTTGCAGAGTACGGATGGTAAAAATTGTGTTCTCTGCTAGAATGTATAAAGTGCTCACAATTTTTTCTTTTATAAAGTGTTGTGTTTATAAATATGCAAGTATAAAGAGAAATAAAAAGAAGTGAAATTAAAAAGTAAATTCTGTGACGTCTTTTAAAAGAACTTGTGTTTCTATAGTGCGACTGAAGCAGCTGAGGCAAGTTTAAATAATATTACGTAAAACAAGCATCATCTTTACTCAAGCATCAAACAACATCAAAGTGTATCTTAAAAACGTTGGGTTAAATACTTCTTCAAAGTGACGCATATACGTAGGGATTCTCACATCTCATATTCAGCTAAATAACTTCTTCAAAGTTGGCAACAAATACAACTAGGCTCAATAACATTCTCAAAGTGGCGTACAACTGTGGGGCAAACTCCTCCAAACAACTACATAACATATAAACTATCGTAAATTGACGCCTCAACAAGGAACCATCAACATTAACTCCCGCAAATTGGCTTCCAGACGTGGAGCTCAGCACAAACTACTGCAAATTGGCGCCAAATTGTGGGGCCTACAAGAAACATCTCACAACAAAAACACATCACTAAAAAGATAACTCCCACAAATTGACGCCTCAACGTGGAGCTAATAAAATCTCCCACAATAGTGAATAAAGTTCTTGACCATTCCTTCATATAGGAAATTTTTTCTTTTAAGGGGTTATTTTAGGCACCTGCTGCGATAAACAACATTGGTATGTGGCCAACATTTCTTACATTTAGAACATTATTTTTTTCTTCACAGCTTTGTAGTCACTGTAGGTTCTTTTAATGCAAACCTTTTCTACTTTGTTAGGTTCATGTTCACACAGCTTGAGCATAATTCCTTTCAATCATGAACATCTGTGACAATGGCATAAAACTGAAGTGAATCATTCCACCATCCTGCATCTGTATTTAACATTTTTGAAAACCAAATAGTGATATTAATATAATTAAAAAGTAGTGTCATGTTTATTATTTGTTCATTTAAATTTTCTTGCAAGGTGCTTTCTCTAAACCCATCTGTAATATCCTGGTGAACTACTGTAGTCAGTTGTATGTTTTAGGGAGTGTAGGCTTTCAAGGTTGGTTAAATGAAAACATGTTTTCCAAGCTGTAAGGCCACATTCCACTGAGATTTCTCCCCTTTATCTTCCCAAATGTTTCATCTATGACTGTGGCGGATATCTTCAGTGTGGTCAGCAGCAACTGATTCGATCGTCAGATGTCTGCAGATCTGAACCTGATTGGCTCACTTAAATAAGGGCACTGCTGATGCTTATAGATGTTGCTGGTAGTTTCACCTTGGCATTCTGTAAAGTTGGATATCATGCCATGTTCTTTTCTGTTGAAGTTAGTCCAATAATGCCTCATGATAAAAGTCTGAGTTGGAGCCAGAATGTCTGTTTCTCCATATTGGATTACATGTTTTCCTGCTGGAGAGCATGATTGGTGATGGAGGATCTTTTCTGGCTGACCTAGGTGGCAGTTTCCCAAATGTCCAATTTGCCATGGAGAAGGAGAAAGACATGAAGCTGCTTTTCTAGATACCAGTCAAACGGCACCAGTTAACAACAAGCCCACATCCTTTCATAAGAATTTGAATCACATCCATGGCAATACTCATCCTGGATCTGTGAAGCACAGCACATGACAGGAATTAAAGCATCTAGAACAAGCATTCCAGAAAGTGCAATGCAAAAAAACAGATAAAGTATCATCAAAGAAGAAAGTGCAAAACATTACTCCTGTTTCTGAAAAATTCCAGCTGAACTAGCTGCACCCTCAAGTATGGGTAATTTTTTTTTTTCAAGAGAGAAAGAAGGATTTAAATGTCTGCACACATTAAATGCCTTTTAAAATACTTTTTAACA
Organism: Deroplatys truncata; assembly: GCA_030765065.1. Taxonomy (NCBI): domain Eukaryota; kingdom Metazoa; phylum Arthropoda; class Insecta; order Mantodea; family Mantidae; genus Deroplatys; species Deroplatys truncata. Next base: position 427,758 of record JAUKNL010000032.1, read on the forward strand.
TATTTAGAAAACTATTGTTCTATGTACAGCACATTTGAATTACTTTTACTAATAGAATTCTATATCTCTAATACATTTATGTACTTGCTTTGTGAAAAGCATCATTTCTACATTCAATTATTATTTTGTTTCAAAATGGTGTTATCTGCTATTTTTCTACAGATATTAACTATGAAAGGCTTACCTTATATTTCAGACATGTTTAATTTCACTCTACTACTAAGAGAGTAATTTATATTCTAAGTATTTAATGCTCATTCTTGCTGTATATGGTACCATAGGCAGAGGACACTGGGAAGGAATTTTTGGACGGAAACCTTCCAGCCTAAGTTTACCAGTTGTTATGACTGATGACAGGGAGGATGAACAGCGAAACTCCCAAATGTGAGCCTCATGCATTACCGCAAAGCCATCTCTCTCAGTATTTATATTCTATGTCATTTGTGTTGGGTACATATGCAACATTTTTCACAAGTCCTTCATTTTGATTGTAGGGGAAATACAAAAGTTCTTGTCACTGGAGGAGATTTTTGAGTGTTTTGATGACGAAAATTAGTCAGATACAGGTTTCGATGAAGAGTCATTATTCCACCATCATCCAGTGACTGCAAGAATGTTGGCAATGATGTAATCAACTACGGATATGTCCCTGTGCAACAATGATGCTTCTATTCCACCTCCAAAATGGAAAACGTAGAATGTCAAAGCCCTCAGTATTCTAAAATACTGGAAGCTATTTTTCCTAATCAAAAGCAAAAACTAAGTGTCTTGGGGCGAAAATCCGTTCTTGACATATTATACTTTCAACAAGGTGTTCAGACAAACATTGCTTTCGAGTTCACATGCTTTTGTTCTTTACTGGTATATTCCTAATCAGTGGATATCATATGCTACTTTGAGAGTCAATGTTTTGGGATAGAGCCCCTCAAACAATACATTCCAAGAAATAAAAAAGTACTTGCATTTCAATGACAATAACAGCATTGATGTGCATCAAAAGTATTACAAAGTGAGGCAATTAAATGATCTGGCCCCTTAAGAGATTTAGAAAAAATTAATAACTGATGAATAAACGGTAAAATATTTTGGAATCCCTGAAGATGTACATGAATGGAAAACCAGTAAAATTTGGATATAATCTCTGGATGATGCGTAGTAAAAATGGATATCCATTCCAAATTTTACTATATCTGGGAAAGGAAAATCATTCCTCATCAGAGTTTAGAAACTCAGCATACAGTTTCTATGGGTAACCTTTTCATCTTATGGTTTGACTGCAAGAGTTTTTCATGACAAGGACTGTTCAAGAAAAGCAAGTAGCAACATGTTCACTTGAGTTGTCATCAAACATAAAGAGGATCAGTTGGTAAATGTTTTGACACAAACAAATGCTGTCACATGGAAAGTTAATTAAGTAGTAACTGTAAAAAAAATGAACGTGAACAATTAGAGTGTAACAGTCATACAATTAACATAAACATGGAGTTGACCTGTTTGATTCCCTAATATCTGTGCACAGGGCACAAATTCAAGGAAAGAAGTGGCGTTTTACACTATATACCAACATCTTGGACACTGCAATCCTGGAAAATATACACCTTTGCTGTTCATCTAATATTTCTCAGAGAATATGACATTTCATTTTCTTGCATATAACATGTTGTACCTTGCTAATCTCAGGGGTTTCTGATTCCATAGGAAAGTATAGGATCACATTAACTGAATAATGTATATGTATACCGTACTTATGGTCTTTTCTGTGCTACATTCCAGACGGTTACTTTTATGCTGAAGAGCCATGCCACACCAAGACGAACAAGTTGATCACAGTCAAAACAAAAATATACCACGAGCCAAAGGTTTGAAAACTTAGGACATCCCATTGCCAAGAAAATAATGCTGAAAGCCAACCACTATTTGTGTGAAGTCTGACAGAAGTCTCTGTGATTTGTGCTTTGAGCCTTGTTAAAACTCATAAGAAAATCTGTTTAATGGTCATGGAGATTTCAAATGTTGCACAAGGGTAGTGAGGGGCTACAGATTGTTCCACTGTCCTACGCATAGGATGGTCTGCAACTTTCTTCCGATTGTATTACTTTTATCTAGGTTCATTATTTATGCACAATTAATGTAACTGAATGGATTTATAGCTGGAAAAAACCTATTCAACTCATTCCATTCAGGGACCAAGCACAGGGACTCACTCCTTCCAGCTTGGATACAGACAATACTTTTCATGTGGCAGAGTTTATATTAGTATAAAGCAGCTGTCAGAACAGCAACAATAGATGCCTCAGAGAACATAAAAGAAAGTGACGCCTTGGTCAATTGGGAAAATCAGACCAGCAATAGCTATGAGCACAACCTCTATACCAAAGTGAGTCAATCAGTGCTCAGATCTAGATGCATTGTGGCTATTAATTCCTTTGTGCTACTTTAAATGAAGTTAGGCCACAAGATTTCTGTAATGGTGCAAAAATTAAATCCTTTAGGTACATGCTCCAAAAAACAACAATGTTAAGTTGAAACTAAAATGTTTAAAATGCATAAATGGATTGCTCATGATGATACAACTTCAACTAGGCTGATAAAATGTGACTATCTCTTGACAAGAATTCTCTGTTACACAGATGTAATCAGAAGATACAAGTTAAACAGTATTAATAATGGTATCATATAATGCATGCTGACGATTATACTTGTATTCAAATAAAATCTCCAACTCTAAAGAGCTACTAGGCTCAATCTGTCCAGTGGAAGACAACAGCTAAATATAGGGTAAACTCACTCCGAAAACTTGTTTTCAACAAGCCACGTTCAAGTGTGTTAATGTTGTTTCAACAATTCAACTAATATATTTTACCATGAAAATTATTTCTCTGCTATTCAAATCTGCAAAAACCAGTTGCTGCCTAATAAAATTATTTACAAAGCAGCAATCCTTATTGTCATCACATGGAGCTCCAGTATGGATAAATGCTTTGACATTATGCAACCAAATTAAATGCAAAGCAGAGGGCCTTAAAAACATAAAGCTTTTTGCATTATATTACATGCAAACTTATGCACAGATGCAGGATTATGTCCAATAGCAATTCAGAAACAAGCTTATATAACACTCTAAAGGGAAAAGAATTTCACGGACTAACGCTTGATGTAGCCATGCAATTTCAAAATTGGACTCATCCAGCAGAATCTCACTCAGTATTAACAGTTGTGAATTATGAAATGGGTTACCAAAGGATAAAACAAATTTGAATTCAAAATTAATAGCAGTTGTTCTAACAAACAGGCAGAGCAAATGGCATTCAAGCGGTTGAAGAATTCAAATAGTATGAGGGAGGAGCAAAGAACACCAGAAATATATATATGGCTGCTGCCACATTTTACTAGATTCATTCAGAGAGATGAGTAACCATAACCCCCACCAAAAGGTTCTACTAAGCTCTGTCTTACCTGTATAAATGATATTTCAAAACGCAGAAGTGTAATGAACATGAAAGCCAAGAGAACTCTTCCTGTGAGTTGCAAATAGTTCTTAGGCTTGTTATCACCTGAAACAAAAATACCATGCTATGTACATACCTTTTTTTCTTGCAAGCCTTATATTACACTTAAACTTTAATTTATTACATATAAAAAATAACCAAAGCTTTTTTGGTGCTGATGGCTGATTATGACTGAGTCACCATGCTTGTTAAACACTACATTAAAGATTTTTTATTCTTTGATTGCAATGTTTATAATTTGACCTTAACCATTGCTAATAAACTGCCAACACTCAGAATTTGCACTTTTTCTCCCATTCATTCAAGTTTGGCCTAATCTTTATTTTGAACTATAAACATTTTTCCCACCACTCAGTATTGTGATACAGCTCTCAAGGGGTGGTCAATGCATGGTTGGCTGGGAGAACAGATGCTCTCAACTGATGTAAATTTCAGAAGTGCAACTGTGATGTAAGAAAGTGTTTCTCCCCAAAGCTTCCAGAAACCCTTGCAGCTATATCCCAGTGAGTACACTCATGACAAGTTAGTTGGTTGTTATTGCTGTTTATAGCAAGTGCTGCTCAGTGTATGAGAAAAGTGAAGTCCTGTGTTCGATAACAAGTGACCAGCAGAGGAAACTGCGTCTTGTGTTTGACACTCCAGCAAGTGAAGGAAGGAAGAAGCTGCTTAGCATAATTCATTATACTCCTATGCGCAAAGAAAAAGAATATTCACATGAAAATATGAAAATAAAGTAGTGTCAATGATAATTGAACTAAGTCACTGGTATTAGGATCAAGAGTTATGTGCCACGATGGAGGAAATGCTTAAAAAATTATTAGCCAGAATGAAGAAAATGGAGGTGGAAATGAAATCTGGAATGGAAAAAATGAAACTGGAATGGAGATGGAAATGAAATGAAAACAGTGAAATCCAGAATGGTGAACATGGAGGCAGAAATGAACAAAGAAATGGAGAGAATGAAATCCTAACTGGGCTTTGACAGTGACTATGTAAAATCTGAGATAAATGCTTTGATGGTAGACTTAAAAGTCAAAATTGCAAAGAGTTGTAAGAAATTAAATCTGACAGAAGACGAAATTAATGCAGTGGAAGAGTATATAAATCAGCAAGAAAAACTGTTAAATGAACAGATGAAGGAGACAAGGCTATGATAGAGGTCGCACTGAAAGATCAGCAGACCAAAGAAAGCAAGAGATAGATGCCACAATGGAATAGAAGAGCCAAAACCTAGAAGTCAATATCTATGCTGAAGTTGTAGAGGATCCCTGCTTATGAGATCGGCTAACGCAAAAACAATGAATCCTCCAAAATTAAATGGCATTTTCTCGTGGGCAGCGTTTAAGTGGCAATTTCAGGACATTGCCACACATAATGGATGGGCGCCAGAGAAGACACACAGGTTTTGGCTGCTTTGCAGGAGCAAGTAATAGAAACTTTTCACACTTTCTCCGCTGGAGGCTTGGCTGAAACTTGATTAAATTGCTGGAGGGGCACTGTGGAAATCATTGCCTGGCTGCATTTTCTGGTCCCAGCTAAAGACAAGAATGAAACAACCTGACGAGACCTTACAAAAATTCCTTATGGAGGTACAGTGACTAACATACTGGGCCCTGACATGTTTACCACCCAGCTTTATTTCTAGAGAGGCAGCCCACATGTTTATCAGTGGGAGAAGAGACCGAAAGGTGAAACAGCAACTTCTGTGAAACATCGTAACTCAACAACACCCTGACCATGCCCTCCACATTGAAGCAGCAAAGATGACAGCTGAATGTCACCTTGGACTCCTATGGGCAGACTGCGGGGTCACCTTGGTGGAGGATAAGGAATATACAAAGGGCCAGAAAGAAGAGGAGCACATTGGTATCATGATCACGTTCCCCTCGCTTCACGATAAAAATATGACTGGGAACGGTGAGGTCTAGTAGCACACGGATGGATTAGGGCCATCTCTCCACGGTGCTGGTACACACCAAGTATGATGTGAGGCAGTCTTCCAAGGAGGTTGCCGTTGAGGTGCTGCGACCTGCAAACTGCCTTGGGTAAAACCATGCCCATGAGGAAGCTTACCTGGAGTTGACCTTTGGCAGGAGCAGGCTACTGTTGCTGCAATCACCGAGGCCATCCTCGGCCTGGGTGCCCTATGGTTCTTCAATGTCAATTGGATGTCAGGCTCCTTACATTGAACCTGGGCCACGAGATACTACTGAACCATCTAAAGGAGGGATTGCAGTCAATGAGGCTTTTACTTGCAGAGCGAGAGTTGGTTCCAGCATGGAGGGAAAGAATAGTTGCAGGCAGAGAAGTCCCGAGCAAGGAACACGAGTTTGGAGGACCCCGCTGAGGTGGGCATTACATTGCAAGGGTGCTGCTTCCAGCTCGGGAGAGGGATTTTTAATGCCACCAACCAGGAGTAGAAACTGCTTAGCAGGACTGTATTGGGAAATTTGGGGCTGTCACCTCTAAACACCTGCAGATCCACCAAACACCAAGATACTAGATGGACATCTCAGTAACTCATACAAGAGGCATCTGAGAACCTGTCATGAGGCAAGAAGGTGAAATTCCAGCATATCAAAAGATGATTGTGGCCGTACCAATCACACAATGTATCGCATTAACAATGTCGATGTTAGACCGATTAGACAGCCACCTCGCCATTTCCTGCTAGCGAAGCAAAAGGAAATAGGACAACCAGATAGCCAATATTATCATAATAGAGGAATCTGATAGCACGTGGTCCTCATTGGTAGTGCTAGTGAAAAAGAAAAATGGATATCTGCACCTCTGCATTGACTACCAGAAGCTGAACGTCAACAACAAAGACTGCGTTTTGCTGCCATACATTAACACCATCTTGAACACTTAGTTGGGGTCCAGTAATTTTCCACCCTGGACTTCAAATCGAGGTATTGGCAAGTACACTTCACCCTGACCAAGAAACAGCATTTTTTACCGGACATGGACTGAGAGTTCACATTAATGCCTTTTGGACTCTGTAAAGCACCCATAACGTTTCAAACTCACAGAGCGAGTGGGGTTTAAGGGCCCATCGACAACTAGGTCATTAGGGTCAGAGGCCAAAACTCATTCATTCATTCATTCATTATCTGTTTAACCTCCTGTTATGTAAGACTTACACCCCCCAGGACTTACAAGCGGGTGCCTGGGGTCAGAGGCCTGTCGAGGAGCAGACACTCATGGATCAGACAGAGCATCCAGGATGAGTGATCAGCCCAATGCCTGGTATGGGATGAAGGAAGTAGATGAAACGATATGTTGGTGAAATGAATGAAAGGAAAGGTGATGGAGCAGTTGGTGGAATGAATGGCGGGGGAAACCGGAGAACCTGGAGAAAACCTGCCGAGACGCCGCTTCGTCCATCACAAATCCCACATGCAGGTCCCTGGGATTGAACCCGGGCCGCCTCGGTGGGAGACGAGCGGTCTAACCACTCGGCCACGGCGCCGCCCAGGCCAAAACTTAAAACCATAAAAACCTAAAAGTAATGTGTTAAAAAGCTAAAATGGAAACTAAAATAGCATCTAGGCACAGTCAAGAAGTTTAAAAACTGAAGATAAAAAAGATAAAAGCAAATAAGGCAACTTACACCTGCGTATAAAATCCAATTGCTAAAACAAACCGCAGTGCCTGATCGACGGCCACGGGGTCATCACCTAAAACAGAACGCAAGGTAGAACCTAGGCCAAAGGACGGGCGCTCACGAGCGTATCGCGGACAACTAAGTAAAATAGTGAAACGGACTGGCGCGCGTCGCATGTCGGACAAAGAGGGGCCGGGTCACCGCGCGAAAGATGTGCATGAGTGGCGCGGGTATGACCCAGGCGTAGACGAGTGACAACTTCGGGATTCCCTGCAAGAAGTGGTCCAGGGTTGGACGGTGTCCAAGTTAGTGCCAGCCAAATCTTCCCATGACTCTTGCTACGCCGAAAGTACCGCTGAACATCTCTGTAAGGCACAGTCGCTATAGAAAACTCCGACAAATGGCAGGCGGACTTTGCAGCAGCATCTGCCTCCTCATTGTCAGCAATGCCCACGTGACCGGGGGTCCATGTAAAAACTAATTGGTATCCGCAACTGGGAAACGAGGTTTCGAATTTTTACGACTAGGGTGCAGAAGCCGAGAAACTGTTGTAACGCTTGAAGGACGCTTAAAGAGTCGGAGCAGATAAGATAAAACCCTGGAGCTAAAGTGGAGATAAAAAAGTAGGAAATAAAAGATGGCAGAGAGCTCGGCGGTAAAAAGCGATACTGGTGAGTCGTGCGGTTAACGACGAAACCGAAACCTGTAGCACCACCCACCTGGGAACCATCAGTAAAAACCGGGGTGTAGTTCCGATAACTTCCCAGAAGTTGACGAAACACCGACGGTGGGGTAGAGCGCCGCGCATTGTCCGAAAGTGCTAGGTCAAACCGAAACAACGTCCGAAAGAGAACTGCTCCACAGGAGGCAGTCAGAGGTCACGTGAAACCAGCGCTGGGGCGGGAAGTAGTACTATTCCGCAGAAAACTAACAGCGAGATCCGGGTGTAAAATAGAGTTAAAACAAAGGTGACCTGGATAAGCCGCCAACCTTGCAACATAAGAACAGAGTAAAAAACGAGAGTCGAATAGACAATGGGGGTTCGCCAGTGTCAGCGTAGACATTCGACACGACTAGCGCGGAAAGCCCCAGTTGCAAGACGGATACCAGCATGATGAAGTATCTAAGAGGCGGAGTTTAGAAGCGGACGCAGAGCCGTAGATAAAACAGCCATAATCCAGTTTGGACCGAACCAAGGAGCGGTACAATCGCAACATCACGGTGCGATCGCCACCCCAAGATGCTGCAGATAAAACCCTGAGTACCCGAAGAGAGCGATCACACGAAGCATGAAGCCGGTGAATATGGCACTCCCAGGTTAGGATGCAAAGACCTAAGAACTTGAGGTGCGGAACATACGGCAGGGGTGTGCCGAGCAAGTGAAGATCAGGAGGAGGATGTACACCACGAAGGCGATGAAAGTGAAGACACTGTTTTCGTAGGTGAAAACGAAAGCCGTTGCGATGCGCTCAGATTGCAGCGATGTCACGGCCGGCTGTAGTTGACGCTCGATGTGATCGAGACTATAAGAACGATAATATATAGCAAAGTCGTCAACATACACACACATCGGAAGGTCGCTACGAACAACACCAGGGATGCTGTTAATGTTTATGGCAAAGAGAGTGACGCTAAGAACCGATCCCTGGGGTATACCATTCTCCTGGACCCGCTCCTGGGACAGCGTATTTCCAATGCGGACGAGAAAACGTCGAAGCTGTAAAGAGTTAGAGAGAAAGGCAGCTAGATGACCGCGCAAACCGTAACCATGCAGTGTACGGGGAATACCATAGCGCCAAGCAGTATCACACCCTTCTGTATTATCAAAGTAGACACCCACGACATGTTGCTTAAGGAGAAATGCATCTTGCACATAAGCCTCAAGGCGTATCAGGTTGTCGACACCAGAGCGATGACGAAATCCGCAGTGAACTTTGCAGCGGAGATTATTGCTCTCGAGCCACCACACCAACCGAACGTTAATCATGCGCTCAAAGGTTTAGGCAACAGTCGTTAGACAAATAGGCCGATAGCTAGAGGTAAGCGACAGGTATTTACCGGGTCGGGGATAGGAATGACAATACCCGTCCGTCATGACGACGGGAATTCCTGCCGACGCCAGATTCGGTTGTATATCCCGAGCAAGAATGAAATCGCCTCAGGCGGAAGATGAAGCATTTGTCGGTGGATGTCAACGGGACCAGGGGAAGAATCCTGGCGATTGACAGAGAATGCGCAAGCTCTGCAACGGTAAAAGGTGCGTTGTACGATTCACTACAGTCACTGTTAAAATCAAGGGCCAACCGCTCCGCAGAGGCTTTGATGGGCAACAAGGACCTATCATAACTAGCCGTTTGAGTAAAAGTAGCGAAGGAGCTGGCAAGGGCTTCGGCTATATCCGGTTCGCTCGTATAAGTGGTGCCGTTTACGGCTAGACCGGGAATGATCGCCCACGACACCTGCCATACATACGCCGAACCGCAGTCCACACTTGTACAGAACTACGACGGGAAAGGGAGGATACATAGGATTCCCAAAACTTGCGTTTAGCATTGCGAAGCACAAAACGTGCCCTAACCCGAGAAGGCTTAAAAGCAACGAAGTTCTCCTCAATAGGAAGTAACTGAAAGAAAAGCAGGGCACGCCTGCACGCTTTGAGGGCCAAACGGCATTCCGAGGTCCACCAAGAAACAGGGACGTGACGTGGGGCGCAAGAACCTCGAGGAATGCTGGAATCCGCTGCGAGTAAGAGAGAACAAGTAAAATACTCCACCATTTCATCAATGGTGGCAAAACCATTATCGGTGAGATGAATGTGGGAACGAAACCTCTCCCAGTCAGTCTTGGAAAGAATCCAGGGAGGATGTCGTGAGGGTAGAGGATGGTGGCCGGATAAGCGAATGGTAATGGGATAATAATCACTGCCGAGGTCTGAAAGCACCGTCCAATCAAGGAGCGGAAGTAACGCCGGGCTGCAGACAGTTCCAAGACTGAGAGGGTGCCATAGGCAGAGGATAAGAAGGTATGGACACCAGTATTTAATAAAAGTAAGCCGGACATATTACAAACGTCTGCTATAACGCACCCACGAGCATCGTCAGTGTCAGAACCCAGAGAAAATATTTGCAGTCAAATCACCAAGGAAAAGTAGCGCAGCGGAATCTGAGCCAAAAGCGCCCGAAGCTCGTGCGCTTGAACGACACTGTGCGGTGACAGATAAACGTTGTAAATAGAAAAGCAGACGCACTCCAATTGGACACGCACAGCCACAGCCGACAATTTGCGCAGCGGTATGTTAGTGGCAGAAATATAATGCGCCACCAAAATAGCAACCCCACCGCTTGCACGCTGTCTAACAGAGTCGTGCCTAAAGCAGGAAAAGCTCCGAAGATGCAAAGCGTGAGTAGGCTGCAAATGGGTTTCCTGAAGACAGACAATTGAGGGAGAGCGTTGGAAAACTAAACACTGTATCTCCGGAACCCATTAACGTTCCACTGGAGTATTTCCATGGGAAGAAAACGTGTTTCTTGAGTTTCTTCCTCACTTTGGCGGATGTCGGACCGACGACAGTAAAATCCTTACCCTCTGGCGAACCATTCGATGCCCGTGAACCGGAAGAGCACCTGCGGCTCGTGGAGCGGGACCGGGACTTCACAGAGGAAGTGCGACTACTCGGTCTATGTTGAGGTCGAGAACGACCACCCTCAGCAGACGACGCTGATGGGCGAGCACTGGTAGACAACTTGGAGGCTGGTGGCGACACGACTGAAGACGAAGATTGTGGTGCAGGGTCAACTCGAGACGATGGAGAGGTACTCGCTGGCAACTCCGTTTGTGTCGAAGCATAGATTACGAGCACGGGTGGTAAGGCAACATGGCAACAGGAGAGCGGCGGACGGCGGATGAGAAACCAGTGGTGGTTGCAGGTTGAAGTTGTGCAAAGCGCCGCCGTGCTTCAGGAAAAGTGGGGCGTTCCTTAACGCGCAGCTCCTGTATACACTTTTCGTCCAAAAACCTCAAACACTGTCGCGAGCTAGACGGTGACATCCTCCACAGTTAACACAACCGGGGTCTCGATCACAGGTCGCGCCGTCATGGGCAGGTTCCCAAACAGCAGGAGGGTTACATGAACGAGTAGTATCCCCGAACCGCTGGCACCGAAAACAGCGCATGTGGTTCGGGATTATAGGCGTACGGCGGCACGTTCGTAGCCACAAAAATATATTCGGTAAGATAGTACCTTTGAAGGTGAGAAACACGGTGCGTAACGGGTATTCTTGACCATCCTGCTTGCGAGATAACCGGTACGCCTGACATACACGTTGATCGGAGAGGCAAGTGACTATTTCCAAGTTGGAAAGATCCTCCAGACTGGAGGTGGTGACAACCCCCCTACAAGAATTTAGCGATTTGTGTGGGACTACTCGAATGGGATAGGAGCCCAACAAACTCGCTTTCAACAGTTTCTGGGACTGCTCCGGATTGTTGGTCTCGATCAATAGCGAACCGTCTCTAAGTCGCGTCGCGTTCTTCACCTGGCCACAGATCCTATCTACCTCACGCTTGATGTAAAATGCGCTAAGGTCCTTAAACGCTTTACCATCACTAGCCAAGGTCATAACCAAAAAAGAGTCCGTAAAAGGGGTTTTGCGCGAATACATGATGAAATAGACCTCGTTCAGAACCGTCGGCGTCAGCCTGCCATCCGGGGGTTAGAGAAAAAGACACCATATCTTCACGGCCTGCGCCGTCGTGGGAACCCTCCCAAGACTGATCTCAAGGCGTACTTCAGAAGGGCTACCTCCAATCTCCACTGATCGTCCATATGTGTAAGCCACACACACACACACACACACACACACACCGGCTTTAAGTCCCTACCATGGGAATAACCGCCCATGGCTCCCCATTCTAGGCCGCGATTCGAGCAAGACACAGACACGGACTTGTGGTTGATTACACCGGGATTCCGTCAGCGGTGACACTCGGCCCCTAGAGAGCTTCGTGGGTGTACATGACGCGTGGAACAGGCTCCGCACCTAAGGTTACACACAGGGGCAGTGCGAGGGGTCCGCCCGACCTTCGCGCCTGAGACCTCCGTTATTTTATTTCTTGCAACTAGAGACAGTAAAAGTTTTAGAATCAAAACATAAACTAAGATTCTTCAATGACATTACTTCACTTACTTTTTAAAATAACAGTAATGTTTCAAGAATACATTGTCATCAACTGTAGTTCAATTCAGCTGATGAGGATAATGGATTCTCAAAATATATACTATTATTTTAACAAGTGAAGCAGTGTTGCTAAATAATGTTAATTTATGATTTGAACGCAAGTTTGTTGCGAAACGTAACGTTTTGATTGAAAATTATGTGCCTGTCCATGATAAATTGTTGTTCAAACTTATAAGTATGTGTTATATATCCACAGACTCTCAATCTGCTAATGTAACACCAAGTAGTAGAATTATTGCACATTGTAAAATCTCCGTTATTTTAATTTTCAAAAGTTGGCATCAAGTGGAATTACTAAGACAAAACTTTTAAGACATAGATTAGGTGGGAGTCCTTCAGAAACAAACATCTGACCAAGAGGACTGTCTTGTCCAGGTTCACCATGTCTTTGATCCAAATGGATTAGCTGTTACTATAATGATGAATTTGAAGCTGTTAATTGAGAAACTGTGAACACAAAAGCATGGATGGAATGACCTTTTGGAAGAACATACCCAGATATGAGGGCACTTTGGAAAGTAAGTTCTGTTAAATTTTTAAGGAATGCTACTTAAGTTTTGGTACTTTTATTACATGCAAGTGAATAGTAAACAGTTTAATTACATTTAGGGATTTTTATGTAGCTTTAAAATCCTCTCTACTGCCGTACCCACCCTGTGACACCCTTCTTGAACTCCTCATCTGTTTAAAACTGTCATGGCCCAAGCCATATTTTCAGGTTTGGGAACTTGTGATAGTCACTCGGAGGGCTATATGATGGATGATCTAAAACCTACCGCTTGAACTGCTGCAGATTTTGGGTGCATACAGCAGTATGGGGCCGAGTATTATCATGGTAAAGACAACCCCAGAACTCAACATGCCACGTCGTTTGTTCTGAATTGTTCTACTAAGTTTGGTTAGTGTCTGACAGCAGACATTGAATTTATTACTGTGCCTCGTTCTATGAACTCCACAAACCATACACCCTGCTTGTTGAAATTAACAGTTGCCATGTGCTTCTTTGTTGAAAATTTTTTAAGGATTTTTGTGGTTTCTAGGGAGTTGGCGAGGCCCCATGCCATTGACTTGTAACAGTTTATATAAGACCTCAAAGAGATGTTTACTATATATTTTTACTTTCTCTACTACGTATAGTAAGTAGGGGAAGTATTGTGTTTCACCCAAAAATTTGATACCGTGATTTCACCAGAAATACATGTTTTGAGACTCCCTGAATCCAAAAAAAGCATTTTTGGAAACATGTCCGCGTGTGTGTGTGTGTCTGTGAACAGCATAACTCAGAAACAAACAGTCGGATAAACACCAAACTTGGTATTTAGGTTCAGTATCTTCCAGAGATGCGACGCGAAGGTTTTCAAGAAAATCCCCCCACCCCAGATTACCCTTTACATATGCAAGAGACAGAGGTACAAGACTTGGATTGTATTAAAATGGCTGATTTGAAAGTGATCATGTGACAAGATACAGAGCAAGTGGCAGAGAGTGGTGATAATGAAGAGGACGTTCCTCTGATTCTCACACAGCAATTTATGTTTCCTGGCCACAATTGTTTCATCAAATTCCTTATATAACAATTTATTAGCATACTGAAATATTTATGAATGAACATATTATGTGCACACTCATTACAAATGGAAATGTTAAATAATTTATTAGCATACTAACATATTTATGAAGATATTATGTGCACGCTCATTACAAATGGAAATGTTAATGCACACACCCTTTAATGAGCTTCTTTCTCATTCCACCTCTGATGTTAGAAATGAATTAAATTTCTTTACAGGTGTCAAAACTCAGATGATAAAGAAGAGAATATGTTATAGAAAGCATTTTGGAATACTTACTGCTGTATTCTGTATTTGCTTTGTGCAATCATCATTTGGGATTTTCCAAGAGAGATAAACTTAAGTTCAATTAAACACTAAAATGGTAAACATCCACATTAAAAACAACTAAGGACCTTAAACATGATGCTAATACTACTCAGGACATTTAGCAATAGCGGTGGCTTAGTGGTATTGTTATCATATTTAATTCAATTCGCTTGTACTCACTATACACAACAGGGATAGTTGCTACAAAAATTAAACTGAGTTTTATTTATGGACGCTCTTTAACTGCTGTGGTCCTTAGCGTCCCATTCTATGTTAGGCATGAAAGACCGACAAATTTTGTTCAGAGGCCGCTTTATAAGGCTTGAGGTTCTTTTATGTGCCATAAATCTTTGACATGTGACCACCAGCTTTACTTCACTTCCAAAGGAAGTGCTAAGGATTTTTATGCTTGAAAAAATCCATCATCCTTCACTGGGTTTGAACCCATGACAACTAGTGGCTAGCATACTGCAAGTAAAGAACACTAGAGATATATATCCTAAGCAGTACATGTGAGATAAAACACCCTTGCATTAAGTATTTGTTGTAAACAGAGCACTTACAAGCATCACCTATAATGGGTCTTGTTCCTTGAAGACTAGTCAATGAGGTAGAATTACATCCCCAAGCACATTCAATAAAGACTACTTCAACAGTTTCAGGCTTAGCAATCGGGAACCCATCAGCAGCAGATCTACAGATGAACAATTAACAAACATCTTTCCACTACTGTTCAATGTTGGGTCAGACATGTAGGCGACATATTTCGTCTGATACTGAGGAAAAAGATGACGCACTCAAACTGCTAAACCTGCATTTACAATAGAAATCGAAAATGCTTTAGCTTTCATGTTCAGATGAACACAGAATTTGGAATTTACAAGAAACCCACTTATGCTGATAATTACATCAAGGAGCATAAATACCATCTGACACGCCAACAAGTAAATACTCCACTCAGTGGCCAGGAATTCAACATGCAATACTCCACAGAACGTTTCAAACATTACTTCGTTGCCAAGTTAATTAGGAAACGCCAAAATAAGAGAAAGATACAAGGATATCGCAACACTAAAACAGCTCACAACAAAACTACAGTAAATTCAGACTTGCAATATAAAATTGGCATTTTAAAGCAGATATAACTTCAGAAACCTGCTCAATCACTCATTAAGCAACAATGGAAACAAATCAGTAGTACATCAGATTAACAGAAGAATAACAAAAATCTGATGTGTTACATTCACATGACCTACTCAATCCACTATCGTTTATTATTCTCTCTCTTATACAAAGTTTTCTTAGAAGCTTATTTTTTATTTGCTTTATATTAAGAGCTAAACATTTATAGAAATGATTTTGTTATACATTTTGTTGTAGGTACAAAGGGAATACAGAAGACTGAAGTCATAGCCAAATGCTGAAGTTGTACTGTTTTCATGACATTGTATAAAAACAACTCAATGGTGACCACTTCAATGAAAATGGTGGACGCCACAATAACTAAAATTTTGAAATGAATTTTGTGTTTTAGAGAGATCTACATTTTTTTTTAAGTTTTGTCTCTCTCTTATTATACAAAATTCATTCTGAATATACAGGGCCTCACAGGCTATTCCCAGAAAATTTATAATATAACTTTATTAGTCATGTAAAGATCTTATACACAAGGTAATTTAATCAAAACGTTAAGAGCAATTTATGACAAAATAAAAAATAATGAAAATTTTTCCACATAAAGGGTAGTTGGGGTGGGGGAATTTTCTTGAAAATGTTTGTGTCTCATCCTTGAAGGATGCATAATTCAAAATACTTTTTACACAAAATTTGGTATTCCTTTCTTTTTTCAGTTATGCCATTCCCTCTCTCCCTTTATCTCTTTCTCCGAGACCTTATAATTTTTTTTCGGGAGGGGGGGCTTCAGACCTCAAAACATGAAATTCTGGTGAAATGTTGACATGAAAATTTTTGGTGGAATGCAATACTTCCTCTACTTACTTCATGTAGATACTAGAAAAAGTAAAATGTGATGTTCTACATTAATATGACTTTTTCTGAACACTCTTCTTGCAAAGGCTTATTCTTCTAATTCCTGTTGAGACAAACATTTGTTGAATTACTTTAATTATAGATCTGATTGTAGATAGATACAGGGGGACTATGATAATCTTAGGCGAGTCAAGTCTTTAAAAAGCCAGTTGTAATGTGGTCTTGAGATTCCATGCATCACCATGAGGGGGAGGGGGGGAAATGACAACCCTAAAGTTCCATGTTTCAACAATATTAAATTTTATCTCACATAGCTTACAACTTACACAAAATTATATAAAATTCATTCAAAATGAACAGGACTTTAGAAGTTATTTGCTGGAAATGTAACAGATACTTTTTGACATGCAAATATCTTAAACATATGGTATTTTAATCAAAAACATAAAAGACATTTTTGAGAAAATAAAAGCAATGAAAATTTTTCCAGTGAAGAGTAGTTTCAGGTGGCAGATTTTTCTAATTAAGCTGTCAGCATATACAACAGAATGCCCACACAAAAAAGAATCTACGAACACATATCAGCAGTAACCCTAACACAACATAAGCTTGCTCAAACACTCACACAACAATTTGGGACACAATAAAAAGTGCTAATAAAGCACAACACAGTCAACTTCTCAAACAGAGAACAGTGGCTTCCTCTCAGTCGACATACTTGATGAACACAAACTTCCTCAAAATATGCTCATTTACAGCAAAGAACTAAAGTGTCTAACATTAATGCTCCTTAATTTGGTATTGTTGTATTCACATTCTGCAAAGAACTGTAATGATAGTCTTCACTTCCTGCTATGCATGATACTTCCAGATCGTGAATTAAATTTATTTACCTAGTAGCCATTGAAGCTGCAAGAATATAGTGTTAACCTAATGCACACATTACCAGTTCTCTTGCTTTCATTGTCAAAAATGGAAATTTAATAATTAACGATTTAAATAATGCTAAAAATCAAACCAAGACCATAACTTGAAATGTGCAGCATTATACAGTAAAATACAACTCAAAATGGAGCAAAAATTGGACCTTGCTTGTTCATTCTCACAAGCAACAACTACCTGATCATTCTTTTAAAGTACATGAAAACACATAGTCATAATCCATTTAATGAAAACTAAATATGACCACATTATGATATGCCTTTTCTACAGTGAATACAATTTTAATAATTACACATTAATATTTTTTATGAACCTTTATAGTTTTCCCAAGTACTCCTTACTTGTTTTCCACATTAAAGTAGTTGAAACTGGACTACTATCAAGTAACTATCAAGTAACTGGACTTAATGATCAT
The DNA here is from genome assembly GCA_030765065.1 of Deroplatys truncata. Lineage (NCBI taxonomy): Eukaryota > Metazoa > Arthropoda > Insecta > Mantodea > Mantidae > Deroplatys > Deroplatys truncata. The sequence continues at coordinate 445,337 of JAUKNL010000032.1, forward strand.
TCAGGACAGCATTCATTCCCTAAATGATACATACAAAATAAATACTTTAATTACAGATTATTCTGGAAAATTAATATATTGTGGATGTGCATGCAAGTTACCTATGGGCCGGCTATGTAAGTGCCTCTCAACATGCCTACCTGGCCAGCTGAGTGCGGCTAATGATCAGTCTCTTCAGAGTAATCGTTGTGTAATGAACCCATTATCTGCCACTTCAGTCAGTTTAGGCAATTACAGTTCCAGAAGACTTCTTTGGGCCACTTCTAAGAACATTCGCTTTGTATACAAATACCATATAAAGGGCTGCTCTTGCTCAGACAGCTCAGTCCAGAGTTAAGAAATTATGCACAGTATCAGTGCAGTGTAGTTGAGAGTTGTGATTTGATTCAATGGATTAGCTATGTTGTGTTCAGAGTGTCTATCAAAAAAAGTCTCAAGTGTAACATTTGTGTTCGTTGAGTGCCTGAGTGATAAATAAAGTGTGTTTTGCAGTAACTGGTGTTCTCATTTGTTATCTTGGTGTCAGGAGTGGGATATAAAAGCCACGTTGGAGGAAATGCTTAAAAAGTTGACCAAAATGGAGAAGATAGAATCTGGAATGGAGAGAGAAATAAAATCCAGATTGGAGAAAATGGAGACGAAAATAGAATCTGGGATGGAGAAGATGGAGATGAAAAATGGACTTTGGGATGGAGAGTGAAATGAAGAATGTTAATTCTGGAAGGACAAGATGGGCAGTGCAATAATGACAGTAAATTTTGCAATGGAGAAAATAGAATCTGCAATGAAGAAGATGGAGTCCAGAATGGAGATGATGTGGACAGAAATGTCCAAGATGAACACGGAACTATCAACCAAACTGACGAACTGGCTAACGTGCAGAAAATCGTGGAAAGCTCAGCAGAAGACAGAGAGACCATGGTCAATACTTAATACCCTGGAGGACTTCTGAGAACTGCTTAGATTCCTGGAAGGGTTGACAGCAGTGCCAAGGAACTAAATGCAATGATGGAAGAAATGCTTGACAGAAGACTTAAGGACTTGAAGGTTGAGACGTCTGGATGCTACACGTCTGCGGGCATCAAGCCATACGATAGAACGTCAACTTTCGAAGTCTTCCACCGACAACTCACCATTGTCGCCATCCACAACCAAAACTACACAGAGGTGAAGCTTGCACATCTGATAGTCAGCCATCAGGGCTGCAAAAGTTTTGAAGCAATTCCGACGTCGGAGGCGTCTGGAGACATCTGAGGCAAGGGGGAGAGGAGGTGGGGCTCAAAAACCAGTTGGGATACTATCACTTGGCAAAGCCTATCGTAGTCGGCTCAAGTCAAGGCTGCAACAACCAGGGAAGACGCTGCAGTTCTGCCTGGCAATTGAACAGGTGGTGAATAAAGTTTGGTGAACCTACCGTCCAGTTATGCGTTCGAGGAGGCTGTCTACAACAGCATCAGATGCTCGGCGACTATAAGAACATCCACGAGGCGCTAACGGCCACGTTGAGGATGGAGGCTATCAAGTAACAGCTGCACCCATCGAAGATCAGCATTCGATACAAGGAGAGGATCAACCCCAGGACGTCGACGAAGATCTTCAAGTGGGGTGTGTTGAGATGTGGCCAGCTGGAACACACACAGTAAAGGATTGCCCACAACCAAGCCGACGAGCAAGTGGGGCCGTCATCACCAAGCCCTCGAGTGACGCTGCGTGCCTTGGGCAGAATGGATGACAGCCTCATCGCAGACAGTTGGATACAAGGAAAGCTGTGCCGGGTACTGGTAGAAACAGGTGCAGCCGTAACTGTAATCAGACCGTATGTGGCGAAGGGCTTGCGGTCAAGGTAACCAAACACTTTCTGGTAGTGATGGCATTGGGTGATTCCTTGCCAAAAGAAGGCCCTACTAGAGTTACCCTGGGGCGAAGCATCATAAGACTATGGGTGTTTGTTGCAGGATGGGGGTAACTGAGGATGTGATACTGGAACTGGATGCCCTAACGAGCCACGAGAACACCTGTCAACGTTGGCAGGAAGGTCTTGCGACTCAGCCGAGACCCAAAGTACAGCCGGGGATCCGTAGAGCAATTCTAAAAGAGAATGTGGTCATGCGCATAAGAGGCGAGGTGGTTGTGAAGGCGCGTCTAGAAGGCAAGCGAACAAGAAACCTGGTTTTAGACCAGAAAACACCATTAGATGGATTATGCGTCACCAGAGCATTGTTGCTTTCTGAGAGTAAGTGCTTCTGAGACTGCTTAATCCATCAGACACTGAACAGAGCATACTGGCCGGGTGAGTTGGGAGAATGCGAGCCAGGTGCGAGTGTATTGCCATGCGACGCATCCGATGAGCCAGCACTGTCGCAAGATCTGGGCTCCCAGCTGGAAGAGTTGAAGAGGGCGACCAAATATCTAGCCACGGCACAACTGGAGAGGGTCTGGCATCTCCTTAAGCAATACCAGTCTGCCTTCAGCCAAGGAGACAGAGATTATGGCAGCACCGACTGACTAATACACCACGTCGACACCGGAGATGCCTGGCAACCACCAAGACATGTTCCTCTAGCGAAGCAAGCGGAGATACGAGACATGCTGGAGGACATGAGATCTAGGGAGATTATCGAATGAGTCCGACAGCCGTTGGTGCCCCCTGTGGTCTTGGTGAAGAACAACAGTGAAATACAGGAAGCTGATGCTGTCATCCTGAAGGATCGTTTTCCCTTACCCTGCATTGACGATACCCTTGCAGGTGCCGTAGACCTGAAATCGGATATTGGCAAGTGGCTGTGGACCCCAGGGACAAGAAAAGACCGCATTCTCGACAGGCTAAGGGCTTTGGCAGTTTACAATTATGCCCTTTGGCCTCTGCAATGTGCCAGCCACTTTCCAGTGCCTGATGGAATCAGTATTGAGGAGACTGACTTACGATGCCTGCCTGCTGTACCTGAACATCATCGACAGCACTTTCGAAAATCATTTTGAAAACCTGATCAAGGTATTACTGAGACTGCAAGTAGCCAACCTGAAGCAGAATGCAAAGAAGTGACAACTCTTTTGCAAGCAGGTTAACTACTTGGGCCACATAGTCTCACCTACTGGGGTGACCACGAACCGGAGAAGGCTCGGGCTGTGAGAGATTGGCTTCGCCTGAAAGATAAACGAGAGTTGCGCAGTTTTCTGGGCCCATGCAGCTACTACCACGGTTGTGTCAGAGGTCTCTACAACATTGCGAAGCCCTAAGTCATCTGATGGAAGAACACCGGGCTTACAAGTGGACAGAATAGACTGAGGATGCGTTCAAAGTGCTTAAGTCACCATTCTACAGTGCGCCTGTTCTACGTTTTCTACAACCGGGCGGCGATTTTGCTGTGGACACCGACGTCAGCACGAGTGGTATTAGAGGCACATCCCAGGTCCAGGATGGGCTGGAGCAGGTAATAGTATACTACAGCAAAAGCTCTCCAAGGCAAAACAGAACTACTGCATTACCCGATGGGACCTCCTGGCAGTTGCGAAGGCACAGGAACACCTCTATAAGCACCTGTACGGCAGCCATTCCGCCCTCACCTGGCAATTGAGCTTTAAGAGCCTGAACGGATGGGTCTGGGGGCTACAAGAACAAAACTTCACATCAGAACATCGGAGAGGAATGAGCCACTCCAATGCGGATGCCATGTTAAGAAGACCCTGCCCGAAGGAGTGCGGCCAATGCACTATGATGGAGAAAGAGCATGCCGCAACTATCCATGTGATTTCGGCGGATAGAATAGTGCAAGCCTAAGGGGGGAGCAGCAGCTGGCGGACGCCAACTTGGGACCGCTCCTGAGAAGTAGAAACAGGAACTAGACTGGGTTGGGAGGACATCGCACCCAGGAGTAGTGTGTATAAGTCCTACTAGGCTCAATAACACTCAATGAAAAGTAAGGAAGGTGTGTTGTTCAAAGTTTAGGAGCCACCTGAAGGGAAGACCCCAAGAGAGCAACTGAGCTTCCTCGGAATAAGGTCCTGGAGGAAGTACCTGTGGGGACTTTGGGAGGACATCTTGCAGCAACAGAACGTTGACAAGCTCCAACAATGGTACTGCTGGTTGAGACTACGGGCGGATGCTGAGAAGTGGTGCTGCCAATGTCATGTAAGCGCAGAGAGTCGCGGTCGCATGTAGCAATATAACATGGGAGTACCCTTCGAGCGCTTCCCCATCAATCTAGCTGCACCGTTCCAAAGTCCGACAGGGATAACAGATATCTATTGGTGGTCATGGATTACTTCACCAAATGGCCGGAGTTGTACACCATTCCTAACCACCAGGAGGCCAAGACGATCGCGGACTGCCTCGTAAGAAAAGTGCTCTGGCAATTTTGGGATACCGTTAGAGCTACAGCAATCAGGGCACAAACTTCGAGTCGAACCTGATGAGGAAGCACTGGAGAGACTTGGAGTGCACAAAATGCGCACAACGCCTCTCTTCCCACAGTCAGATGGCATGGCCGAGCAGTACATCAAGACTACAAGAGCACCTGAGGAAGATCGTGGACAATCACTAGAGACGCTGGGATATCAGGGTGCCACTTTTCTTGATGGCCTACCACTCGTTATACATAACACCATTGGGTTGACACCAGCCAGTTTGGTCTTCCACACGACCTGATGTTTGGGGCTCCCCTGGGGGCAGAACAACCAGCAATCGACTGCATGGACAACCTCATGGACCGTCTTCATGACGTGCACGAGATGGCCCGTCAACACATCCAGGTAGCAAGCGACCGGATGAAGACTTGTTACGATCTCCATGCCAACAGCCAAGGTTTCCAGCAAGGTGAACTGTATCACCCTATCCAGATCAAACGGCATGGCCCCAAGTTTCAACAACCATGGCAAGGCCCGTACAGCATGGTGATCAACAATGTAGTCTACCGCATCCAGAGGCTACCCCAAAGGATGATGGTGGTACACCTAAACCATCTAGACCGCTAAGGGATGAAGAGCCCTGAGAAGGAAGCAGTGACCACGTGTACAGAACTACCTGCAAACCGCCTGTAAACAGCCCTCAGCTGAGCACTTATGTGCAGCCTTCAACTGGCCATCAAACAATAGAATAGGCAGTGTGGAATAATAGCCCATTATCTGCCACTTACCTGTTCTGGAACATTCCTTTTGGCATGTTCTCATAGGTTCCTCTTCTAGAAAGTTCCACTTTATATGCAGAGGCTATACAAGAGACCGCACTGCCAGGACAGGAGTTGAATTCTGTTAAAAGAAGTGACGAAGTGAAAAAAGAAGAGTGTAATTCAATTGCATTCCATTGATCAGTTGTATTGTATTCCAAGTGTGTGCCAAAGTGACTCAAGTGTAATCTTTGTGCTACGTTGAGTACCCAGTGATAAATAAAGGTGTTCTCATTTGTTACAATATGTAGCATGCTTTATGTCTGCAATCTCCAGTTGGAGGAAGCAGAAATGTTAATAAATTCATTCTCTGCATTCAAGCCAAAAATGTGAAAATGAGATTTCACCAGAAATACATGTGGGACCTGAATCACAAAAGCTTTTTTATAAGTTGCTGTGGCCTATTGAGTACATCCACTTTTTGCACTTATATCCTCTGCTACAGACGCCTAGATGCAAAACAAGAAATTTCCATTCTGTTACATTTGACAGGAAACAGCAAAAATGCATTAAATGGATACATTTAGATATGACCTCTACATAAATTGACAAATGTTTTTGTAAGCCAAAAAACAACAACACAAACACAAATAGCTTCCCAAGAAATGATAATGACTTAAGCAAGTTTACACGTCCCATTTGCAAGAATTATACATTACTAAAAGCTAAATATTTGAAAACGTTAAGTTTATTTAATGAAGCTCACACCTACCATTTTGTAACAGCAGCACCAAACTTTTGAACCACAAGAGTTCTTCTACAAGCTAGTAAACCTACTCACATGATACTAATTGCATTTTGGCATACTTGAATCATTTGCAATGGTTGGCAACTAACTAAATTTGCTATTAGCTGGAAGGAAATAATGGCTATTGAGCCTACAGCGTCAACATTTAAATTTAAAACCAAAATTCAACAGGGTGAAAGGAACAAGAAACAACATTGTTTGTAACTCTTTGTAGTTTTAAACCATGCGCTGCATTACAAAGCATCTAAACAAAGAAAAGAGCATTCTGGACAAAAGGTGTAAACACTGGAGTTTGCATCTAAGTGCCTCTCTTAATAACAATGAGAAGCATACCTAAGGATGGAACTCCAGCAAACAGACTCTTTCCTTCCACTCTGCTTTCTGCTAGCACCAGTAAAAGTGCTCCTATAAGAGCTAAGTTGCGAAACAAGAACTGCAGATCCCACAAAATGCTGTAGGCAAATGTCTGAAACACAAAACAGAATGTTAAAAGAAGTTAAATAAAAAATATTGGAACAGAAATATCAGAATTCATAGCTTTTAAGTGTAATTTTGTTTGTTTTCCTTATCCGTCCCTACGGTATTCACACACAAATTCCATTAAAATAATTTTCAACTTAAGTTACCATGTTGGTTAAATTAAGCGGAAGACTGGTAACTAAAAGGTTCATTGGCTGTTTGTGAAATCTAGTCTATTTGCATGATGTGAACCTTCCCTTGCAGCTGTGATCCAAATTGGCAAAACTTGCTGAAGGGATAAAATAATCTCAGATCAAAAAAAAAACTCATATGTTGCCTTTTCTTTCAAACTAAGTGAAGGGTGTCTACTGCCTTGAAAGTTTAAAATTCCAATATAGGATTTGACAAAATTCCAGTAAACTTGCAGCATGTATTCAAAAGCATGTTGTGGCTAGCTTAACATCTTTACTGGCTTTATATGCAATTACTTAGGAGTGAAGTTTGATATGGGTGGAAATAGAGCAGGAACATGGAGTTAATAAAACACGCACAATGTTCTGAGGCTATTGACCTGGGTACAAACAATGCCAGTAAAAACACTACAAACTATATGGAAGTGAAGTATAGGGATGGGAGAGGATAGATAATGTAAATAAAATACAATGTAATTTCTAGAAGCATATTCTGGGGAGAGTGGGAGGGGTGTTTCAAACTATGGAGTTCTTTGTGAGGAGGATGCTGGGAAGATGCCATATTTGCTAAAATAAACATAGTTAGATGCAAATAATTAAAGCTGACCAAACAACTCAGAATAATATGTTATCTTCGCCAAGTGAATAACAAAGCATTCAAAATGGTGGCTGGTGGAGATTATCAAAAATTGACAAACGATATTTGACACAGGGGTAATGAAAACAGATACAGTGCCATGAAAAAAGTCAAAAGATGATATGTGATATAAACAGGCAGGAAATAAAATGAGTGTAGACATAGATCATTGGAGCTACAAAATGAAATAAAAACTGGGTGGATAATGGAATGTATATTTTGAAATTGGGTACAAAGCAGAGGTATGGGAGGGTAAAAGGCCCATTAGATTGATGTTGGTAGGAGGATTCGCCCATTATGCAGGGAACAGGAAGACTGGACGCATATTTTGGTAGTATACATGCAGACAATTACTATTATAATTACTAGGAACAATTACTACCTTAGGCATTTTTTGCTTCCAATAGATGGACAGCATGCTGGGACTTGATTCTAAAACGGCAAAAGTGGCCAAACTTGAGCACATGTATAAGAGATTGGTATTTGTGTCAACATTCTTTACACATATTTGGTACTTAGCATATGGATGGATGGATGGGATGGAGGGAGGGAGAGATGGATGGATGGATGTATGGATGTATGTTTACAGTGTTGCAAATACAAAGTAGGTGTAGTTAAAATTATTAAATCAAGTATTTTTCTAGAGAGCATGTACTGTCTTTTGACCCATGCGACTGTGTTCATGCAGTTAATGTAATATTAAGCACATAATTAATACCAACACTACCACTGGTTTTATTTGTTTCCACAGCATAATGAAACTTCAGTTTATTACTAGCTGCCATATCTGATGTTGCAAGGTGGCTTTTTCAATGGTGAATGACAATTTAACATACCCTCTGTACTCTTTATGAAAGAATAATTTTTATGCTGAATGCTCCCCTTTACTTCTTAGAATATAATTTCATAAAGCTCCAATGCTATTCATAAAAATGGACCAAAAATTCACTAATATCCATGGAAACATGCGCTTGCTTATCCCTAAAACAATTCTGTCTTCCTGAGAAAGTTGGTTTGATTCAAACCATTTGGAAGGGAAATAAAAGCTCTGGGTCCCTTATCATACATTTAAGGCACTAAATAACCTCAAGCCTGGATTTAAAAAACTGCGCAGAAGTTAACTGATCTGTAACATCCTAAGTAGAATGGATGCTAATAGCCAAGAGATGTTAAAGAATGCAATTAAATTACACAACAATCAAACAATTTACAAATTTTATCACTGCATCATTAAATTTTCTTATTTGCACTCGTATACACTGCTATGAGCCACAAACATGACTCTTGTTGTTAAAACAGTACAAATTCTATTATTACTATCATCATTACTGTAGAGTAAGTGATATGTAGCATTTTGTTGTGATATGATGTGCTGTGGATTTTCAAGTGATTAATATGGTTATTACTAGGCTTCGGACAAGGTTGCTGTTTCGTTGCACAGTTACGTGCGCACAGAGTTTCACTGAGACCTCCCCTCCCCACTCATGAACCTCCAAAGGCTGCTGGTGGCTGGAGGTTCATCAGCCCAGCACCAGAGAACACCACTAGCCACACACATTCCCCAGACAATAACCGGCAAACTCAGTTGAAAACATGGTGACGATGGGAGCAAACCGTTTCCCGAAACGTGTTCAAGAAAGAACATTTTAGTGATGTAGTGTAACAACCTTCAACTCACTTTATTTAAAAAAAAAATGTTTAAATATTTTGGCCAGAAAGGAAGCTTAGGCCTTGCAAATGTGCATGAGCGGGAACCAGTACACAATACAATAAACCAAAGTTGTGTGCCACTGCCATTAGCAATGCTGATAATTATTCTTAATTGCAATAAGTCTGTAATTCCTGGCAGGCAGAACCAGTACTTTCCAGACTAGTTACACATAAATGATAATGTAAAATCATTCAGGAATGTAATACAATCGGTACATCTTTAATTTATGGTAGCAAATACAATAAAAAGGAGTGATGTATGTTTTTCATTTGTTTACTGATAACAAACAAGCTATGCTTATGATGTTGATGCACAACATCCTTTATGCTACTGTTTAATGAAAACAAAATGTCACATCTTCAGCCACCCCCACGACAAATACCCACAGCCTTGCGATACTTTGCCTTAGGGTCAATTCTAGCAGGACCTCCTTCTCTACAGGCAAGTTATCGCCCGATGCTATCACTAGTTGGTAGGGACAATTGATTTCCTTGATGGCCAGCCCCCTACCACGTCAGGTCTGATTATGGTCATGACTATCAACTAGTATCTGGCACAGCTTCCCTTGTATGCAGACTGCGCAAGGCATGCAGCATCACTCGAGGGAGTGGTGAAGACCCCCCTCGCCATGCCGGTGCTTATTTGTTTCCTACTTGCTCATCAGCTTGGTGTGGGCAGTCCTTTACTAGGTGTCTGGCTGGCACATGAAAATCTTTGACGTACTGTACTGGTTGATCCTCTCAAATGCTCCTGGTCTTCAATGTAGGTACCGCTGTTACTTTGGCAATGCCACATAGATGGTTTGTAATCACAGAGCATCAGACACTCTCATAACTCGGTATTACACACCCCACGACAAAGCAGTAGGTAGCTTTCTGGGAGGGAGGACCTCTAAAGCTCTATTCATTAGCTGTTCAACTGCCAGGGCGAACTCCTGCAACGTCTTCCCTGTGGCTGTTGCAGCTGACTTGAGTTGACGATAGGCTGAGCGATGGTTCCTGAACTGGCTTTCGAGGGTCTCCAGATGTTTCTGGACTTTGCCAACATTGAAATCACATTCCAAATTTCCACTGCCCGTTCATGAAAGCTGGCTTCCTCTTCTGCTGACCATCGGTTGTGGGTGACAATGGCGGTGAATTGTCATCAGCAGACTTTGAAAGTTGACGTTTCATCATATTTGGGTGTCTTAACGCGTGTGGATGTCCTGTCGCACCCTAACATCTACACCTTCAAGTCCTTTACTCCCTGTAAGGGGGGCAGCTGCCACCTTTAGCACTTGTGGTACTTCTGATGTTACTAGAAGTACGCTGGGCCGAACATTCGAGCCCCTCCCAAAAGGGAGTTGTTCGGATTGGGTTGGATTCAGCGGGGCAGTGGTTCCCGATACCCATGGGAGATTGGGTACGCTTGACTGGTTTATCCGCCCAGGCGGGGTTGTGAGATGCCTCGAGACTCTCTGGCACCAGCCATGAGGGATAGCTGGTAGACGGTAGCTAGAAACTCTCAGCCCCACCGAGGTTGTTCGGTAGTCTCCCCCTGCTGGCCTGACATGCATAAGTGGCGTATCCACTTCCGTCCCTGTTTGGAAGGGTGGGCAGGATGAGTCCTAGCCTAAACTCGACCAGATGGGGGGGGGGCGGTATATATAATAGGCACCACCCCTAATGGAAAGGGCCCACAAGCAATCCTGGGTCAAGCGATGGTGTGATCTCTGCGTAGACAGACCCGGTCCCATGTTTATGGTCCTTTACTGTTCTGCTAAGCATTTCTTCTACCATGGCATTCAGAAACTTGACACTGGTGTCAGCTCTTCCTTCCAGGATGCTAACCATTCCCCATCATTCTCCAGAGATTAATGCGTTGGCCAAGGTCTTTCATCTTTCCACCGAGCCGTTCCATGTCTTTCTTCACACCGGCCAATTGTTCATCAATTCTGTCCAAGAGCTTCATCTTCAACATTTCTGTCTGCATCTTTTCCATTACGGAATTCACTGTATGGGAATGGCAATTCAGTTTCCATCTTGTCCATTCCAGAATTTACATTCTTCATTTTGCTCTCCATCATCTCCATTCTGGATTTAATTTTCATCTCCATCTTCTCTACCCCAGATTCCATTTTCGTCTCCATCTTTTCCATTCCAGATTTCATTGTCTGTGCTTGACTTAATAATGTTTTAAGTAGCTGCTCCATTGGAGTGTTTGGATCCCACTTCTGACAGCAATGTAATACATGAAAACACGAGTTACTGCGAAAATGCACTTAATTTATCACTTGGCACTCAACGTAACACAAATGTTACACTTGAGTCACCTTGGCACACACTCTAATACAACACAACTGATCCATCGAATCAAATCACAACTGCGTCATCCTCTGCAGAGTAGTAGTTAGCATACTAGCCTCTAGTTCCCGAGGTCACGGGTTCAAACCTGGCAGAGGGTGATGGATTTTTTTAGGAATAAAAATCCTTAGCACAGCTTCCTTCAGAAGGGAAGTAAAGCCGGTGGTCCTGTGTCATAGATTTATGATACGTAAAGCAACCTCAAGCTTGATAAAGGGCCCCTGAGCAAAATTAATGGTCTTTCACACCTAATATAGAAAGGAATGCTAAAGAGCATCCATAAATAAAACTCAATTTAATTTTACAACAGCTGAATTATATGACTCGCAATTAAACTGTACTGTCCACTTCTAACAGAACTCTACACTCAACTCAACACAACACTGACTGACGTCCTGGCAGTAGAGCTCCATACAAAGGGAATTCCAGAAAATGAACCCACAAGAACATGCCAAAACGAAAGCACCAAACAAAGAGGCTTTATTCCACGCTGCCTAATGTTCTATTGTTTCCATGCTCGCTATTGTTCCGACAGCCCGTCACAGATCCTTCTCAGGTAACGGACCGAAAGCACTACTGACAGGTGGCCAGATTTCTCAATCTGTATGTTATAATAAACTTCAACTACTTCATAAAAGTACACTGAACTCTGTTTACTTGCAAAACAACTTATTTTAAAATTATTTTTATAGTCTGCAACTCAGATAATAAAAGCATGGTAATTCAGTTAACATTTTTGTCACTATAGGATCACAGGCTCTAGTCATAATAGCCTCTAGTTCCCGAGGTTGCGGGTTCAAACCCGGCGGAAGTTGGATTTTTTTTGGATGTAAAAACCTTAACATGGCTTCCTTTGGAAGGGAAGTAAAGCCAGTGGTCCCGTGTCATAGATTTATGGCACGTAAAAGAACCTCAAGCCTGATAAAGAGGCCTCTGAGCAAAATTACACGACCAACATAGAATGGAATGCTAAGGATCGCAGCAGTTAAAGAGCGCCCATAAATAAAACTCAATTTAATTTAATTTTACAGGCTCTAGGTTCCTCACTCTACATGAAAAATACGCAACTACTTCACCAGTTATAAAGAAAGAACTCTGTCTCTTTGCATAACTAATGTGGGAGTGCATCAAACGTACATAATTTTTTCAAAATTTACCTGATACTCATTGTAGCGGGAAATCATTGGTCCTCTTGGTTGATACCCTCCGCTGCAGTGTTCTGGTCTCTGCTCAATGGCTAATGTTTTCTCCATTCCTAATAAGTTACCTATCTAACTAGTTTCACTGATCTCAGGGTTTTCGTAGGCGAGGCAAATTAAATTACACTGCATTTCCCTTAAAAATGTGGCTCATTATCAAATAAATACTTAGGAGCGGCTAGCTTTTACCATCTGTAACAATTCCCACCATAATAATAAACTAGGAGCCTAATATAACTGCATATGCTTCCCACCCATATGCGCACACGTACATCCATCATCCAGACAGTATCACTGTGTGTTGACAAGATTCTGTAACAGAGTGAAAATCTGGGGCTTTCTTCCCCCCTTTATACCCAAATTTAGTGAAGCTCACCTTTGCACCTTAATGTAACAACATTTCTAATTGGTCCTCAGACTGCGTTACCTTATTATGTATGAAAATATTCTGCTCCAAACCTTGTCGCACACAAATGACAGCGTGACGTGTCCGGAAGCAGATTCAATATCTCTGTCGCTTTCCTTTCTGTATCTCTCTTTTTCTATTTCTGGTTATTGCTTCAAGTTCCTTGCTCATAGCTTGATGAAAGGTGGCAGGCTCTACCTAGAATTACCTTTTACCTGGAATTAGCTAGCTCGCCCGTCCCTTACTTATCTAAGTTACAATCTGCTTTGTACACATTCTTGGCTGCTAAATATTCTAACATCTTTCTTGCTGAACTAAATTATTATGTACAATTCTTGTTTGATATTGTGTGTGTAGTATATCCCCTTTCATCACCTACTTTGAAATGAATGCCACTCTCTGCAAACTTTTTAAGACACATGACTTATGTCATCACTTTACTTTGGCGAATTGCTACACATCGGTATGTGGTTTTACATGGTCCATTAAACTTCATTAAAACATGTGATCCTGATTTAAGATCTCCATTCTTGAGGTTGAAGTTCTGATGTTCAGCTTCACTATCCAATGAAGAACTGTACACCTGATTGTAAAACATTTGCTCTTTTTCTGGATTTTTGTATTATTTTTTAATTGAGGTCCAGATTTTTATATTTTACCTGAAGACGATGGACAAATTTGCTCACAGACTTTATCTTCCTTATTGCCAACATGTCTCATTAGGATATAGCCCTTGGGTTCAGAATCTTCTAAATGGAGGCAATGGATTTTGCAATTTCAGGATATGGTGGAGCATTATTGAACACATCAACTAAATTAATTTCTGCATCTTTTGAGTAAGCTGTCATCAGGTGTTAATTTCACAACTCTTACTGTTGAACATTTTTTGCTGTTTGCACAAATGGTTTGCATTAAAGGCAACATTTTCTCTTCGCAAAATAAAATTTCTTACTTGGCATTTAGCTGAACCTCCTATGCCATCTACAACACCTTTGCTATGAAGTGGAAAAATAATTCCATGTTATTCTTTAATGTGCCATTTTTCCAGTAACGGCACAAACCTATTCTTAACCCATTCATTTGACAACCAGGGCTCGCACGTGCTTTTTTGGTCTATAAATTGATGATGAACTCAGCTCGCAATGCTGAATTGCTCTACATAACTACATGTAGTTTAGATTCCTTCTCACAGATGTCATTTATATACTTTTGGAATGAAGTGCTGAATGTGATGTCTGTAATTTTCCCAATATGACCTCGCCAAATGTGTTTCAACCAAGGAAAAATAATTTTATTCTTCCTGCACTTGCATCAGTAGCCATCATGGCTGTGAAAAGAATCCATGTGGATGACCAGACATTTGAAAAAAAACTATATAAAGTGTATTAAAGAGTGAAAGTGGTGATTTTTCTGAATATGAAACAGAGACTGAAGAAAGTTCTAGTGACAGCAATAATGAATCTAGTGCAGAAAGCAGCATGGAAAATAATTATGAAATCAATGATGACACACAGGCCCTCCAAAACATATTCATATTACAACACAGAAAAAACAGTTGGCTGGAATTGGACTAAAACTGACAATAATCCTGTTCTCTATCCTTTTACTGTAAATAGTGGTGTTTGTAAAGACTTGCTGAACAAGTATACATCACAGATGCCATCTGCACTTTCAACTGTTTCGGAGCGCTGTTGACAAAACGTGTTACAAAACTAATGCTTAAGCAACAAGGCAATTGAACAACCTTGACAGAAAAATGTTGAAAGACAATGAAAAATGGTCTAACACTATGGCAGAAGGGCCTATATTGTTATTTTGATGTCTCAAGTACTAAACCAGTGTATTCAATTGTAGTGCCTTGACACCCCAATTGTAAGTAATAAACGATGTTGCTCTTCATTTAGAGGTCTACCACACACAACAACAGTACTGGTGAGTTTATGCCTTTAGTATTGGTTGATTTTAAATTATTTTTTAAACATTACACTGTTACCACCCTCACTGCTAGGGGATCTTGGTTAGCTGAGTAGTGAAGTGATAAGATCCACCCGAATAATAAATAATAACGAATAACAAGAATAATTAATAAGCATATCATCAAAATAATAAGAAGGAATACTAGCATGAGGGAAGAATAAAAGAGAACATCAAGAATTAGAGAAAGGGGGGAATAAAATTATGAAGAGAAAACGTAGAGGGTAGATATAAATTAATAATAAGAACATGAAATAAAATATAGGCAACGTGTAGTTGAGAACGAGCAAACTTGGCAAAAATCACATAAAGATAGCAGACGTAGGAAAGGACAGGAAAAAGAACATTAGGAATCGCTTAGTGACAATAGGAACCGAGTTGTGCACACAGGATGGCAAGACAATGGGCAGGAACCAAAGTTAATCAAGCGTACAGAAAATGCAGTAAAGCGAACATAATTTGTTAATGTTAGATGAGAGCGAGACTCAGGCGATGAAATTGAGAGCCAATGGTAGACGGAGGAAAAATTCAGAAATGTAACCAATCAGAACAAATAAAAGTCACATGAATAGCAAAAAGTGAGAGAGAAACTAGAAAACAGGCATGAAATAGAAAATTATCTATGAAGCATAGCGACGTTCAGGTGTGCGTAAGATACCTCACTCTGTGTCGAAACGTCGGGGAGAGAAGATGATTCGTAGGGAAAGAAATAGATTTGTGTAGGAAACGTGAGGGAAAGTAAGATAGATCTAGAAATTCAAAATATCTTATATTAAAGAGGGAAACAGTGTAGCGGTCTTCGAGTAAATATTTATGTATTGAAAACCAGTTTAAGGCAACCGTGAGTAACAGGGTAGCTAGGGAATGACAAAAGGAAAAGTCATTAGCGTAATTTTGTAACATACTTCAACTTCGCAAAGTAATTACGAAAGGGTAAGAGCACGGAAACAGTAGCAGGGGTGACAGGAAAAATCGCATCTTGTGTGGAAAGGAGATTCGTACGAGGACATCAGTGTGGATCATCAATAAACAGGCCATCTGAGAGGAGAAAGTGAACTTCATTTATCTCCCATCCACACTCCCTGAGATAAGAGACTCCTGAACCTAAATTCCTCTACCTGAGTAGCTGGCAGCAACAACGATTCACCACCAAGAACCGCAACATTACAAACCTTTATTTTTCCATTCCCAAACCTAGCTACAGTAGGCATTTAAATATGATGTAATTGAATTAAATTGTTAATTGTTCCATCAGACCATACATTAATCTCTTCAACGAAGTCAGGTAGTTCTAAGTTCTGTCCTGTATGCAATAAATCATTAGATACAATTTTTATGGGAAAAAGTTTTGCAGAATGCCAAAGTGAGATGGTGAATATCCTTACTTGAGACTACACCCAGTAAAGCTCTAAATCTCATCTTGTGAATACAGGTTAAGATTTTCAGAAGTCCACCTGAAGCATGCTAATTTAGGATTGAAAGTAGGAGTGTCTATAGCTTCCTGTTGTTCAACATCTTTTTATATATTTATGTTCAGAAAATTGTGGCATTATGCTTACAATGTGCTTGGCTAGTTCATTCATTGTTCCCTCTTCTAATACTTTACTGAGCTTGCCTTCTTTTTGAATCCACTCATTCAATTTCACCATTGCCGAAACATCATTTTTTTTAAAATGCATCATTCAGTTTGATATCAATGCTATTGCCGCATGTTTCACATCTACTTAACCAGCAATTTTTCTGTCACATCTCTACACAATATGGAGTCAAAGAAATTATTGGTATATGAAGGAAAATCTGGTATAGCTTTATGGGAAGAATCAAGTGCAGATATATAATTCTTATGATACCTGCGGAGGAAACACGAGGCAGTTTGTTACTAAGCAAAACATGCTGAGGACGTAATGAAGCAAATTTACTTTTGCCAATTATTTTATGATACCCAAGAGCAAAATAAAACATATGTCTCCATGATTGAAGAAGTCAAATGGCAAATTAGTCTTTTTTCCTTTGTTCCATCTTTATTGCTCACAAAGCTTTAACCCCTGGTGCTTATCTGCTTACATCATCAATTTCATAAGAACCTTACTTATGTCTCATCATTTTGGTGTGTATTTGCTGTTGAGTTCTTCAATAAGTCTCAAGTCTTTAGTCTCAAACAGCTTTCTCAGCCTTCTTTTTGCACCAAGATTTTGGTAAAAGTCCATTTAGTCGAGCAACTGAGCATAAAAGACCAGAAATTTTGCTTAGAGGCCTTTCTATCAGGCTTACAGTTCTTTTACATGCCATTAAAATCTATAACATAGGACCACAGGCTTTACTTCTCTTCCCTTTACCTTTTATACCGAAAAAATCCATCATCCTTCGCTGCTTTGAACGCACAACCTCGGGAACTAGAGGCTAGTGGTACCCCTAGACCACGGAGGATAACATTTCTCTTTTCAGGCATACAGAGAGACTTTTTCTGTCTGTCTGGGGACTACTTTATATTCTTCATATATCCCCTTCTTCTTTCAACTTTTTCCTCCTCTGCTTCATTTTTTCTGCTGCTGTTAATGGCATTGTAATTTCACAATAAGAGACACAATCTTGATTACATCCAGCCTAGTATTGACATATTTACATTATGATCTCATTGAAAAAGTACAGCTTAATGAGCTTTTATTATCTACAAATGATGATTGTCTACCAGCACAAATTACAAGATAACTTAAAGTTACACATTTCAATTGCAAAACTGATATGATAAATGTTTGTTTAAAGTCCTCTTTTATGTAAAATTAATAAAGTTTGTACCACTGTTACAAAATATAAATTATCATGAATCATTAATGGGTAACTTAGGTTATAACTGCAACAGTGCTCCAAAAAATTAATATTGTGCAAAAAGAAAAAGCTTTTGAAATATTATTTATAACTATTGAAACAGAGAAAATACTGAGGAAAATTATAGCAAAGAAATAATATATTTAAACTTAGGTGTTACTTACAAATATTTCACTGAAAAATATGTTTATCTTGCTTAATAAAGACTCGAATATTCTGGCAAAAAATGAAGAGAAAAGGAAATACCTGAATCAAAACCAGGGCGGACAACTTAGTTTGCCATCTTGTCTATCCCAACCAAATAAAAATATAACTAAAATATGGGCTTCTATTTTCCTACTACTGTGTCACTATTTTCACAGAATACCCTTAAACTGGTGCACGCCCATCTTTTAGTTTTGAGTTTATTAGGGTTTAACGGAATGGCTGTTCTTTGGTGTCAGGATTAAGTATTGTCCTATTAATTGTTTTTATTTAAATTTGTTGAACGCTGTAGGGTAGTATGCAAATTTTTTAAAGTCTTACCATCTGGAAGAACATAGACAGAAATACAAACTTTGAAGGTCTGCCTGGTAGTACCAGTAAGATGATTTGCCATTCATCACCATGGAGAAGTATGTCTGCTTTGAGCAACACAGTGATAAGTGTTATAAATTAACCCAAATGTTAATTTTACTAAGAGGACACTTGAGTATAGTATAAATTCTAAGTTCAATGCTTGTACAGTAATGATCCTCTCTAATGGTGGGAGATGCAAGCTAACCGTCTAAGCGGACAAGCACTGAAAGCATGATGCTATATCCCACCAGCAATTCTGCTGCTACATTTTCAACACCTATTTATCTGCCCACATAACATATACATCAGAAATGGCTCCAATACACATTTTGTTTTAATTATACAGGAGCAAAACATTATCAAACCATCCTATTCATTGTTGCTAAGCATACTTCATTCCTGTACATTTAAAAATGTTCTCAGATTACTGTTTATATCTAATTCTCTCTAAAGGTAGCTCTGCCACCAGGAATTCAGGATCTATTGTGATTACATTAATTATACATGAGCAGCAGTGTACAACTTTATTATTTTATCTAGTTGTTCCCAGACATCCAGAGCCCTAGTCTTATCCAACCAATTTTACTGATTGAAGTCATCTTCTTTTTAAGGATATATCTGATCTATGTTTATACCATTAAACCTATTTATTCTGAAAACAAAAATATGAATTTTAACTTCTATGATTATTTATAAAACAATTTAGAGTGCATGCACAACTGAAAGAGTAACGTAGCTGATTTTATATTCAGAATTTTCAGTGAAACATGCAATTTATGTGAAATAGTTACACTTCTTTGAAGGCATTTCATGTAACAAAGGAAGATTTTAAAGTGCTTTTATGTTTTTATACAAGTATAACAAACCTTAAAAACAGTGGGCAAGAGGACTTTCATTTCCATGCAAAATTTTGGCTTGCTGCCACAAATTACAATATATGTACTTACAGTAGCATCAGTTCATATAAACAAATATACCTAAGGCTAACCTCAGTTAAATCTCGAATAGAAAAAAATCCCTTAGTTTCCCTGCAGCTCACTAATGGCTTATGCTCAACTTATACTCATTCTAAGGCTATCAATAAGTTATGGGGTAATTCTGCACAATGGCTCTATTAAGGCAATTGTGCAAAAAGCATAAATGAACTACCAAAATCTTAACCATGTATTTGCTGGATGCCAGCTACTACCAACAGGGTAATAGTGCATTGCGCCGATGGTTACTTCTACCCGACCTCTTTTCCAGGAATCCCATTTGGTGTATTCGTATTGTGCCGATGGCCACTTTCCATTAGCGACCCGGCTAATGAGGTCATTATGAAGGAGATGCCAATCAATGGAGTTTAAGGAAAAATCACCCAGTTAGACAACTAAGACCACAGATAGAAGGTCGTCCTCCGTGGACTAGTGGTACCGTGCTAGTCTCTAGTTCCCAAGGTCGCGGCTTCAAACCCAGCGGAGGGCAATGGATTTTTTCGGGCGTAAAAATTCTTAGCATTGCTTCCTTCGGAAGGGAAGTAAAGCCAGTGGTCCCGGTCATAGATTTACGGCACGTAAAAGAACCTCAAGCCTGATAAAGAGGCCTCTGAGCAAAATTATCGGTATTTCACGCTCAACATAGAATGGGACGCTAAGAACCACAGCAGTTAAAGAGCGTCCATAAATAAAACTCAATTTCATTTCACAGATAGAAGGAAGAAAGGAATTAAACAAATCTTCACAAAACATTAGTATAACTGTATATTTGTGCAAAGTAATATTACGCATTATATACGTACATGCATACCAACGTGTAAAAGTACATGCATGGAGAAATTGGGGAAAATAGTACGTAAAAGATTTAATTTGATTTAGTTAATATTAATACTTATTATTTAGACACTGTTTTGTGTAAAACAATCTACCTCGATGAATTTGAAATAACGATATCAAACATCTGTGATGGTGTTACTGAAAGACGTGGTAGGGAATTTGTACGTTTCTCAAAATCTCTACTCATTTATCCCACATTTGCTAAAAAATTGTTACAAAGTTTCCTGTTTGCATGTTATATTGTTTATGGAAATACATAACTTAAAAACCAATGTTCTCAGAAATTGTATTTTATAATTTTTCACACTTAAAATGCTTGTTACGATGCAGCATATCAGTGCGACATTTTAATTTCTCTGCAGCTTACCTATTGCTTTCATAAAAGGGCCCACCAAATGTTTCAGATATTAGAATGGGAAATCAAATGTATATCTTGAATTCTCTAAGAATAGCCTACAAAACCATCTTTACATTATGTGAATTTCATGAAACTTAAAAGCATAAGGAATAGGCAGAAACCTTTTATATAAAAAATAAAAAAATCTGATGTGTTACACTCACATGACTTTCTCTACTCTTGTACAAACCATTTTTACAAACCCTTATTCTCCATCTATTTCATATTAATCGAGATAAACATTTGCAGAAACGATCTTTTGATATGCAAAGAGAATTACATTGTACACACAGCGACCAGTTCTAAAAATATTTGAGTATCGCTTAAGGCATACTATGTTCCCCTTGTTTTGTATTTGCAATGGCAATATAGAAATACAGTAGCCTTTAAGCATATACATATCTCTTAATAGCTGGTTGCTATGCGCAGCACCATTCTCTTTGCCAGATTAATACTCTTTGCATATCCAAGACAGAAAAAATGAATAACGAATTCCCATTTGAGAACATAAGTATTGAAAAATTTAAGGGAATAACAAGCAAATCTCGAAAATGGTTCACTCAAAAAAAAAAAATGTATATGACAAATTGTGTATTTTAACACGATCTACATTTTTTGTGTAGTAAACGTTTGTCTATCTCTTATGGTTTACCAGTTATGCAAAAGTCGTTCACAATGAACAATACATTTGGAGACATTCCCAGAAAATTCGAGATATGCATTTTATTTGTCATGAAAATATCTTAAAACATATGATATTTTAATAAAAATCGTTAGTCATTTTTGAGAAAATTAAAATTTTTTAAAAATGCTCCATGTAAAGGGTAATCTGGGGTGGGGGGATTTTCTTGAAAACCTTCGCGTCGCATCTCTGGAAGATACTGAACCTAAATACCAAGTTTGGTGTTTATCAGACTGTTTGTTTCTGAGTTACGCTGTCCACAGACAGACACACACACGGACATGTTTCCAAAAATGCTTTTTTTGGATTCAGGAGGTCTCAAAACATATATTTCCAGTGAAATCTTGGCATCAAATTTTTGGGTGGAATGCAATACTTCCCCTACTTACTATACGTAGTACAGAAAGTAAAAATGTAATCTCAAGAAAATGTTCAAAATAATTTTTCTCCTAATGTATTATAGAAATATTTCTGCTGTAAGTATATCTGCGCAGTATGCGATTCTTTTTTTTTTTTTTTTTCCACCTGCATAATCTCATCAAAAACAAGAAATATGATGAGGTGCACTTACATGACTTTTCCTATTCCTTACAATTTCACAGGTATTTACTATTCACACAAAATGCAATTCTTCCTTTTCCTTATGTTCACTAGGATAAAATATTTGGGTGGAAATGACTTCAAGTTTAACAGAATTAGTAGTTTCTACATGTACATGTTCAAGGCAGTGAGCTGTGTGTGTGTGTGTTTGTCATGAGATCATGGAGGCAAACAAATGAACAGTTCGCGAATTTTCAATCTATATCTGCCAAATGTACTTAACTTGACAAAATATAAATGTATTATAGCATGCAATGTTTTCAAAATGGTTGACACTAAGAAAAAAGTTATTTTGGCAAGGAATGTATTTTAATGAGCTTCACGTTTTTCCTGAAATTGTTTTTGTCTATCTCTAATGGTTTCGTAATTAAATGCAGTTTTGTAATATTCACAAACATATGGTACCTCGTGCTTTAATCAAAATCGTTAACATCCATTTTTAACAAAATGAAAAATAACAAAAAAGTAGCTTGGGGTGGATAAAATTTTGTGAAAATCTTCATGTCACATACTTGGAAGATATAGAACTTAATTGAATCAGGGACCTCAAAACATGTATTTTTGAGTGAAAATTTGCCTTAGGTAGGTTGTAGAGAAAGCAAGCCGACTTTCTTGCATAAGCAAGAGCATGGCGAAATAAACATAGCAAAGTCATGTAGCTTCGTTTGCAATCACTTCTAGCCAAACATTAAGGCAGGATTTGAGGCATCACTTTTGAGATGAATACTGTAATATGCAAGGTCAATGCAACGTTTGGTTGGAATACAATACTTGCTTACCTACCATCTAGAGGAAGTAAAAACGGGAATGTTAACTTTGTAAGAATTCATTTTGCTGAAAGTTTAATTCAAGTGGTCAAACATATTTAAGCTGTTGAAAAAAGCAATTTTTTTTTTTTGCTGAATCGGGATTATGTTCCCCAACAAGTCTGTAGTTCAATCGTTATATACCTCAGAGAAGAAATGCGCATTTCAGTTTTTAAGTATACACCGCCATTTCTGAGCGGCCAGTGTAAGCTGCACTTTGCGGTATTTGAAAACTTTAATAACCTGCAACTCGCAGTTCTGTTTACTGTACATGGAATAGATATTCATTAGTAAACACAGCATAAAAAGCAAGGTGATGTCTGAGAACGTCTTGATCGTCGGCACAATACCAATACCTAGTTGGATATAAATTTAAAATGTTAGCGAAAATCTTTCCTGCAAATTAACTTTTAAGATTTTCATCGACAAGGGAAAAGTTGGATATAAATTTAACACTTTAACGAAAACCTTTCCTGCAAATAAACTTTATTCTGATGTACCAAAGCCTGTCCTCTTTCTTGTACCTGTGGTCCCATTTGAGTAACCACTTTTTCCTTAAACCGCGGTGATTGACAGGTCCTTCCTAACGACCCTCATTCGGTGTACCCCCCTCATTAGGCAGATCCTAATGGATTTTGAACATCGGCGCAATGCAACACCACCGTACCAACATAAATTGTAACGTTGCTAGACATTAAACAAGCATGCAACACACATACATTTCACGAAATGTGTGTTCTGAATAAGAGAAACTGGAAAAGTAATGGATATCATCCACAATGAATGCATATATAAAATAACTAGCGTGTGTTTTCTAAGAGGAAATAAAAGTGAAATGTGCATAAATATGGGTAAACTTCATGATAAATATGCACAAAATGTTTAGAAAAGCATTGAGTAAATGTGAAGTTTAGCAAAAAACTATTGAAATTTGTTCCATCTAAAGGTAGTTTGGGGTGAAGGATATTCTTGAAAGTCTTCATGTCGCATCTGGATACTGAACTTAAATACAAAATTTTGGCATGCATCAGATTTTTCATTTTCAAGTTATGCTATTCTCTTTTTCACACACACAGACCTTTTTCTATCAAGATTTAACTAAAAAGTGGAAGTTTTGAAGCTCCCTGATTCCAACAAATACATTTTTAGAAAACAGTGTGTGTTTTAGAGAGAGAGAGAGAGAACTGCATAACTCAAAAACCAAAATCTGATACATACCAAATTTAAGTTCAATATCTTCCAAAAATGTGACACAAAGGCGAATATGCCATCACCCAAAACTACCCTTTACACGGAACCATTTTCAATATTTTTTTTACCAAATTTCAGAATTACCTAGTGCTTTCCCAAATATTTAGTTTACATACGCTTTTCTGTAAACATCACTTATGTTAGGTGGCACTACTTCAGTATTGGACTATGGATGAAATTTAAGTGTTTTACTTATGTCATCAGGGCTGTATCTGGAGTAGTCCTTATGGTATGAGGAACGTGTTGCTGTAGCAAAGTTATTGGGCCAACTGACGCACCCACCCTTATATATCATTTCTGGGGATTTTTGGCAACATTTTGAAGTGCTGCCTCCTTCAAGTTTTAGGCATGCAGATCCTATGACTATGTCTTGTTGTTGCTCCCTTCTCCACTCCTCTATTTCTAAAAAGCAACCCTCGACTACACTTTGCTGCGGCTTAGGGCCCTCAATCGTTTTTTCAGCTATGCAGGTATTTCAAATGTTTGCAGCAGAAAGATAATGCAATCAACATTCCCATTTTGCCTTTAGTGAGAGCTTGCGATGCAACTTCTGATAGTGACTAATATGGAACAAATTCATGAAAATACACAAAGCAGCATGCGTGTTGTTCTTTATGATGTATAATTAATGGAATTAAAGAAATAAAATTAATCCTGTGTATGCAAGCGTCACATGTGTGTAGTAATTTCGCCCATAATACGATAGTGAAGTATATCCATCTTTCATCTGCAGGTTTTGTTTTACAGTATTATTGCTTTTCACTTAAGTGTCTTTGCAGAGAATCTGTTCATATTTAAGTCTATTATACGTATGTTTATGCACATTTCACTTTTAGTCCCCTTATAGAAAACACATATTACTTATTTTACACATCCATTCATTAGGTGTGACTTCCATTACGTTTCCAGCTTCTTCTCTTATTCAAAATGCACATTTCATCATATCCTGTATGTGTTTGTTCATTTGGTCCCACTGAGAGCAATGCTCAGGGACATTGAACATGTCATACAATTATGAAATATGCAACATAACTAATAAACCTACCCACGACACAGTACTGGTTTAACTAATAAACATACCCAGCAGCCAGAACTTGTTTAACTAATAAACATACCCAGCAGCCACAACTGGTTTAACTAATAAACATACCCAGCAACCACAACTGGTTTAACTAATAAACATACCCAGCAACCACAACTGGTTTAACTAATAAACATACCCAGCAACCACAACTGGTTTAACTAATAAACATACCCGGCAGCCACAACTGGTTTAACTAATAAACATACCCAGCAGCCACAACTGGTTTAACTAATAAACATACCCAGCAGCCAAAACTGGTTTAACTAATAAACATACCCAGCAGCCAGAACTGGTTTAACTAATAAACATACCCGGCAACCACAACTGGTTTAACTAATAAACATACCCAGCAGCCAGAACTGGTTTAACTAATAAACACACCCAGCAGCCAGAACTGGTTTAACTAATAAACATACCCAGCAACCACAACTGGTTTAACTAATAAACATACCCGGCAGCCACAACAGGTTTAACTAATAAACATACCCGGCAGCCACAACTGGTTTAACTAATAAACATACCCGGCAGCCACAACTGGTTTAACTAATAAACATACCCGGCAGCCACAACTGGTTTAACTAATAAACATACCCAGCAACCACAACTGGTTTAACTAATAAACATACCCAGCAACCACAACTGGTTTAACTAATAAACATACCCAGCAACCACAACTGGTTTAACTAATAAACATACCCGGCAGCCACAACTGGTTTAACTAATAAACATACCCAGCAGCCACAACTGGTATAACTAATAAACATACCCAGCAGCCAGAACTGGTTTAACTAATAAACATACCCGGCAGCCACAACTGGTTTAACTAATAAACATACCCGGCAGCCACAACTGGTTTAACTAATAAACATACCCAGCAGCCAGAACTGGTTTAACTAATAAACATACCCAGCAGCCAGAACTGGTTTAACTAATAAACATATCCGGCAGCCACAACTGGTTTAACTAATAAACATACCTGGCAGCCACAACTGGTTTAACTAATAAACATACCCGGCAGCCACAACTGGTTTAACTAATAAACATACCCGGCAGCCACAACTGGTTTAACTAATAAACATACCCAGCAGCCAGAACTGGTTTAACTAATAAACATACCCAGCAGCCAGAACTTGTTTAGCTAATAAACATACCCAGCAGCCAGAACTGGTTTAACTAATAAACATACCCAGGAGCCAGAACTTGTTTAGCTAATAAACATACCCAGCAGCCAGAAGTGGATTAACTAATAAACATACCCAGCAGCCAGAACTTGTTTAACTAATAAACATACCCAGCAGCCAGAACTTGTTTAACTAATAAACATACCCAGCAGCCAGAACTGGATTAACTAATAAACATACCCAGCAGCCAGAACTGGTTTAACTAATAAACATACCCAGCAGCCAGAACTTGTTTAACTAATAAACATACCCAGCAGCCAGAACTGGATTAACTAATAAACATACCCAGCAGCCAGAACTGGATTAACTAATAAACATACCCAGCAGCCAGAACTGGTTTAACTAATAAACATACCCAGCAGCCAGAACTTGTTTAACTAATAAACATACCCAGCAGCCAGAACTGGTTTAACTAATAAACATACCCAGCAGCCAGAACTTGTTTAAATAATAAACATACCCAGCAGCCAGAACTTGTTTAAATAATAAACATACCCA
Source organism: Deroplatys truncata (assembly GCA_030765065.1). Taxonomy (NCBI): domain Eukaryota; kingdom Metazoa; phylum Arthropoda; class Insecta; order Mantodea; family Mantidae; genus Deroplatys; species Deroplatys truncata. Next base: position 471,860 of record JAUKNL010000032.1, read on the forward strand.
GCAGCCAGAACTTGTTTAACTAATAAACATACCCAAGACCCAAAACTTGTTTAACTAATAAACATACCCAGCAGCCAGAACTTGTTTAGCTAATAAACATACCCAGCAGCCGGAACTTGTTTAACTAATAAACATACCCATGACCCAAAAGTGGTTTAACTAATAAACATACCCAGCAGCCAAAACTTGTTTAACTAATAAACATACCCAGCAGACAGAACTTGTTTAACTAATAAACATACCCACGACCCAGAATTTGTTTAACTAATAAACATACCCAGCAGCCAGAACCTGTTTAATTAATAAACATACCAAGCACCCAGAACTTGTTTAACTAATAAACATACCCAGCAGCCAGAACTTGTTTAACTAATAAACATATACAGCAGCCACAACTTGTTAAACTAATAAACATACCCACGACCCAAAACTTGTTTAACTAATAAACATACCCAGCTGACAGAACTTGTTTAACTAATAAACATACCCAAGACCCAGAACTTGTTTAACTAATAAACATACCCAGCACCCAGAACTTGTTTAACTAATAAACATATCCAGCAGCCAGAACTCGTTTAACTAATAAACATATACAGCAGCCAGAACTTTTTTAACTAATAAACATACCCAGCAGCCAGAACTGGTTTAACTAATAAACATATCCAGCAGCCAGAACTGGTTTAACTAATAAACATATCCAGCAATCAGAACTTGTTTAACTAATAAACATACCCAGCAGCCAGAACTTGTTTAGCTAATAAACATACCCAGCAGACAGAACTAGTTTAACTAATAAACATACCCAGCAGACAGAACTTGTTTAACTAATAAACATACCCACGACCCAGAACTTGTTTAACTAATAAACACACCCAGCAGACAGAACTTGTTTAACTAATAAACATACCCAGCAGACAGAACTTGTTTAAATAATAAACATACCCAGCAGCCAGAACTTGTTTAAATAATAAACATATCCAGCAGTCAGAACTTGTTTAAATAATAAACATACCCAGCAGGCAGAACTTGTTTAACTAATAAACATACCCAGCAGCCAGAACTTGTTTAACTAATAAACATACCCAAGACCCAAAACTTGTTTAACTAATAAACATAACCAGCAGCCAGAACTTGTTTAGCTAATAAACATATCCAGCAGCCGGAACTTGTTTAACTAATAAACATACCCATGACCCAAAACTTGTTTAACTAATAAACATACCCAGCAGCCAGAACTTGTGTAACAAATAAACATACCCACGACCCATAACTTGTTTAACTAATAAACATACCCACGACCCATAACTTGTTTAACTAATAAACATACCCACGACCCATAACTTGTTTAACTAATAAACATACCCAGCAGCAAAAACTTGTGTAACTAATAAACATACCCACGACCCATAACTTGTTAAACTAATAAACATACCCAGCAGCCAAAACTTGTGTAACTAATAAACATACCCACGACCCATAACTTGTTTAACTAATAAACATACCCAGCAGCCAAAACTTGTTTAACTAATAAACATACCCAGCAGACAGAACTTGTTTAACTAATAAACATACCCAGCAGACAGAACTTGTTTAACTAATAAACATACCCACGACCCAGAACTTGTTTAACTAATAAACATACCCAGCAGACAGAACTTGTTTAACTAATAAACATACCCACGACCCATAACTTGTTTAACTATTAAACATACCCAGCAGACAGAACTTGTTTAACTAATAAACATACCCAGCAGACAAAACTTGTTTAACTAATAAACATACCCACGACCCAGAACTTGTTTATCTAATAAACATACCCAGCAGACAGAACTAGTTTAACTAATAAACATACCCAGCAGACAGAACTTGTTTAACTAATAAACATACCCACGACCCAGAACTTGTTTAACTAATAAACATACCCAGCAGACAGAACTTGTTTAACTAATAAACATACCCAGCAGACAGAACTTGTTCAACTAATAAACATACCCAGCAGACAGAACTTGTTTAACTAATAAACATACCCACGACCCAGAACTTGTTTAACTAATAAATATACCCAGCAGACAGAACTTGTTTAGCTAATAAACATACCCAGCAGACAGAACTTGTTTAACTAATAAACATACCCAGCAGACAGAACTTGTTTAACTAATAAACATACCCAGCAGACAGAACTTGTTTAACTAATAAACATACCCACGACCCAGAACTTGTTTAACTAATAAACATACCCAGCAGACAGAACTTGTTTAACTAATAAACATACCCAGCAGACAGAACTTGTTTAACTAATAAACATACCCGGCAGACAGAACTTGTTTAACTAATAAACATACCCACGACCCAGAACTTGTTTAACTAATAAACATACCCAGCAGACAGAACTTGTTTAACTAATAAACATACCCAGCAGACATAACTTGTTTAACTAATAAACATACCCACAACCCAGAACTTGTTTAACTAATAAACATACCCAGCAGACAAAACTTGTTTAACTAATAAACATACCCACGACCTAAAACTTGTTTAACTAATAAACATACCCAGCAGACAGAACTTGTTTAACTAATAAACATACCCACGACCCAGAACTTGTTTAACTAATAAACATATCCAGCATCCAGATTTGTTTAACTAATAAACATACCCAGCAGCCAGAACTTGTTCAACTAATAAACATACGCAGCAGCCACAACTGGTTTAACTAATAAACATACCCAGCAGCCCGAACTGGTTTAATTAATAAACATACCCAGCAGCCAGAACCTGTTTAACTAATAAACATACCCAGCACCCAGAACTTGTTTAGCTAATACACATACCGAGCACCCAGAAATTGTTTAAGTAATACACATACCCAACAGCCAGAACGTGTTTAGATAATAAACATACCCACGACCCAGAACTTAACTAATAAACATACCCAGCAGCCAGTACTTGTTTAATTAATAAACATACCAAGCACCCAGAACTTGTTTAACTAATAAACATATCCAGCAGCCAGAACTTGTATAACTAATAAACATACCCAGCAGCCAAAACTTGTTTAACTAATAAACATACCCAGCAGCCAGAACTTGTTTAATTAATAAACATACCCACGATCCAAAACTAGTTTAACTAATAAACATATCCAGCAGCCAGAACTTGTTTAATTAATAAACATACCCAGCAGCCAGAACTTGTTTAACTAATAAACATACCCAGCAGTCAGAACTTGTTTAATTAATAAACATACCCAGCACCCAGAACTTGTTTAACTAATAAACATATCCAGCAGCCAGAACTTGTTTAACTAATAAACATATCCAACAGCCAGAACTTGTTTAATTAATAAACATACCCAGCACCCAGAACTTGTTTAACTAATAAACATACCCAGCAGTCAGAACTTGTTTAACTAATAAACACACCCATGACCCACAACTTGTTTAACTAATAAACATATCCAGCAGCCAGAACTTGTTTAACTAATAAACATATACAGCAGCCAGAACTTGTTTAATTAATAAACATACCCAGCAGCCAGAACTTGTTTAACTAATAAACATGCAGCACCCAGAACTTGTTTAGCTAATAAACATACCCAGCAGCCAGAACTTGTTTAACTAATAAACATACCCATTACCCAGAACTTGTTTAACTAATAAACATACCCATCAGCCAGAACTTGTTTAACTAATAAACATACCCACGACCCAGAATTTGTTTAACTAATAAACATACCCAGCAGCCAGAACCTGTTTAATTAATAAACATACCAAGCACCCAGAACTTGTTTAACTAATAAACATACCCAGCAGCCAGAACTTGTTTAACTAATAAACATATACAGCAGCCACAACTTGTTAAACTAATAAACATACCCACGACCCAAAACTTGTTTAACTAATAAACATACCCAGCTGACAGAACTTGTTTAACTAATAAACATACCCAAGACCCAGAACTTGTTTAACTAATAAACATACCCAGCACCCAGAACTTGTTTAACTAATAAACATATCCAGCAGCCAGAACTCGTTTAACTAATAAACATATACAGCAGCCAGAACTTTTTTAACTAATAAACATACCCAGCAGCCAGAACTGGTTTAACTAATAAACATATCCAGCAGCCAGAACTGGTTTAACTAATAAACATATCCAGCAGTCAGAACTTGTTTAACTAATAAACATACCCAGCAGCCAGAACTTGTTTAGCTAATAAACATACCCAGCAGACAGAACTAGTTTAACTAATAAACATACCCAGCAGACAGAACTTGTTTAACTAATAAACATACCCACGACCCAGAACTTGTTTAACTAATAAACATACCCAGCAGACAGAACTTGTTTAACTAATAAACATACCCAGCAGCCAGAACTTGTTTAAATAATAAACATACCCAGCAGCCAGAACTTGTTTAAATAATAAACATATCCAGCAGTCAGAACTTGTTTAAATAATAAACATACCCAGCAGGCAGAACTTGTTTAACTAATAAACATACCCAGCAGCCAGAACTTGTTTAACTAATAAACATACCCAAGACCCAAAACTTGTTTAACTAATAAACATACGCAGCAGCCAGAACTTGTGTAACAAATAAACATACCCACGACCCATAACTTGTTTAACTAATAAACATACCCACGACCCATAACTTGTTTAACTAATAAACATACCCACGACCCATAACTTGTTTAACTAATAAACATACCCAGCAGCAAAAACTTGTGTAACTAATAAACATACCCACGACCCATAACTTGTTTAACTAATAAACATACCCAGCAGCCAAAACTTGTGTAACTAATAAGCATACCCACGACCCATAACTTGTTTAACTAATAAACATACCCAGCAGCCAAAACTTGTTTAACTAATAAACATACCCAGCAGACAGAACTTGTTTAACTAATAAGCATACCCAGCAGACAGAACTTGTTTAACTAATAAACATACCCACGACCCAGAACTTGTTTAACTAATAAACATACCCAGCAGACAGAACTTGTTTAACTAATAAACATACCCACGACCCATAACTTGTTTAACTATTAAACATACCCAGCAGACAGAACTTGTTTAACTAATAAACATACCCAGCAGACAAAACATGTTTAACTAATAAACATACCCACGACCCAGAACTTGTTTAACTAATAAACATACCCAGCAGACAGAACTAGTTTAACTAATAAACATACCCAGCAGACAGAACTTGTTTAACTAATAAACATACCCACGACCCAGAACTTGTTTAACTAATAAACATACCCAGCAGACAGAACTTGTTTAACTAATAAACATACCCAGCAGACAGAACTTGTTTAACTAATAAACATACCCAGCAGACAGAACTTGTTTAACTAATAAACATACCCACGACCCAGAACTTGTTTAACTAATAAACATACCCAGCAGACAGAACTTGTTTAGCTAATAAACATACCCAGCAGACAGAACTTGTTTAACTAATAAACATACCCAGCAGACAGAACTTGTTTAACTAATAAACATACCCAGCACACAGAACTTGTTTAACTAATAAACATACTCACGACCCAGAACTTGTTTAACTAATAAACATACCCAGCAGACAGAACTTGTTTAACTAATAAACATACCCAGCAGACAGAACTTGTTTAACTAATAAACATACCCAGCAGACAGAACTTGTTTAACTAATAAACATACCCACGACCCAGAACTTGTTTAACTAATAAACATACCCAGCAGACAGAACTTGTTTAACTAATAAACATACCCAGCAGACAGAACTTGTTTAACTAATAAACATACCCACGACCCAGAACTTGTTTAACTAATAAACATACCCAGCAGACAAAACTTGTTTAACTAATAAACATACCCACGACCTAAAACTTGTTTAACTAATAAACATACCCAGCAGACAGAACTTGTTTAACTAATAAACATACCCACGACCCAGAACTTGTTTAACTAATAAACATATCCAGCATCCAGATTTGTTTAACTAATAAACATACCCAGCAGCCAGAACTTGTTCAACTAATAAACATACGCAACAGCCACAACTGGTTTAACTAATAAACATACCCAGCAGCCCGAACTGGTTTAATTAATAAACATACCCAGCAGCCAGAACCTGTTTAACTAATAAACATACCCAGCACCCAGAACTTGTTTAGCTAATACACATACCGAGCACCCAGAAATTGTTTAAGTAATACACATACCCAACAGCCAGAACGTGTTTAGATAATAAACATACCCACGACCCAGAACTTAACTAATAAACATACCCAGCAGCCAGAACTTGTTTAATTAATAAACATACCAAGCACCCAGAACTTGTTTAACTAATAAACATATCCAGCAGCCAGAACTTGTATAACTAATAAACATACCCAGCAGCCAAAACTTGTTTAACTAATAAACATACCCAGCAGCCAGAACTTGTTTAATTAATAAACATACCCACGATCCAAAACTAGTTTAACTAATAAACATATCCAGCAGCCAGAACTTGTTTAATTAATAAACATACCCAGCAGCCAGAACTTGTTTAACTAATAAACATACCCAGCAGTCAGAACTTGTTTAATTAATAAACATACCCAGCACCCAGAACTTGTTTAACTAATAAACATATCCAGCAGCCAGAACTTGTTTAACTAATAAACATATCCAGCAGCCAGAACTTGTTTAATTAATAAACATACCCAGCACCCAGAACTTGTTTAACTAATAAACATACCCAGCAGTCAGAACTTGTTTAACTAATAAACACACCCATGACCCACAACTTGTTTAACTAATAAACATATCCAGCAGCCAGAACGTGTTTAACTAATAAACATATACAGCAGCCAGAACTTGTTTAGCTAATAAACATACCCAGCAGCCAGAACTTGTTTAACTAATAAACATATGCAGCACCCAGAACTTGTTTAGCTAATAAACATACCCAGCAGCCAGAACTTGTTTAACTAATAAACATACCCATTACCCAGAACTTGTTTAACTAATAAACATACCCATCAGCCAGAACTTGTTTAACTAATAAACATACCCAGCAGCCAGAACTTGTTTAATTAATAAACATACCCACGACGCAGAACTTGTTTAACTAATAAACATACCCAGCAGACAGAACTTGTTTAATTAATAAACATACCCAGCAGCCAGAACTTGTTTAACTAATAAACATACCCAGCAGACAGAACGTGTTTAACTAATAAACATACCCAGCAGACAGAACTTGTTTAAATAATAAACATATCCAGCAGTCAGAACTTGTTTAAATAATAAACATACCAAGCACCCAGAACTTGTTTAACTAATAAACATACCCAGCAGCCAGAACTTGTTTAACTAATAAACATACCCAGCAGACAGAACTTGTTTAAATAATAAACATATCCAGCAGTCAGAACTTGTTTAAATAATAAACATACCAAGCACCCAGAACTTGTTTAACTAATAAACATACCCAGCAGACAGAACTTGTTTAACTAATAAACATACCCAGCAGACAGAACTTGTTTAACTAATAAACATACCCAGCACGAAGGACATTTCTCCCTCTCCACACCATGCATTATTTAAGATTTTAAAATTTGCAAACCATCACCATTCTTCTTCTTCCCTCCTCCCCCAAGATTAAACATGCATTACAGTAGGACAATAACAATATGTTGATAAGTGTGTTCCATGCTTTTTAGCTTCTAGTGATGTTGCATATAGTAGTGATAGGAGCTGGCATCCAATGTTGGTGGTTCATTTAAGCACTTAAAGTGATCACCATAAAATAGCCATCAAACGGAATTAGCAGTTATGGTGAATGTAAGAGGTTAGCATCACACTCCATATATTTGTTCAAACAAAACATTATCAGCACAAAACAATCTACCTGGAACACTGCATTTCCTTTACTTTTTCCAACGGTCCAACTTCTGCATCCCAGTAAAACCTGTATGGTGACATATCTGAAGTTGAAGAACTTCGAGTCGCATGACAAGCACAGTTCGCACAATCAATAAACCCACATAGTATTCAAAGGATCTCCATTTCTCTTTATAGAAGTAATGAACAGAGGAAGGCTATGTCACCTGATATTGCTCATAATACACTGTGTGTCCTATCAATGAAACACAAGGCAGCTGAGAGACATTATCTTTTGTCTTCCCTTATAGCAGAATAGCCATGAAGCATGTGTATTATAATATTACTACTTTTAAATGTTGATTCTGGCCAAACTAAGCTTTTGTGCCTAAAACGTAAACTTGAAACTAACTGGGCACTGGGTGCTAAGGTAAATTAAGCTTTTGCCCAGAAAAAGACAACTAGAAATTCCAATTGAGAATTATTAAATGAGAGATTAATCCAGTGAATGAATTGTATTAAACTTATTCACTGGATACTAAAATAAATAAGTGCCAATAAAAGTTATTATTTAGCACATATTGAACAAGATTTGGAACAAACTGGCCACTATATACTATTGTAAATATTTACGAAATTAAGCTTCAGCCCCAAGAAAGACATCTGTAAATGCCAATTGAGTATTGTTAATGATAAACTTGGTTTGGCAAAATTTGTTCATTTAATACTTGCATCCCTTGTGAGATGAATGGGATCTTAGTTTTCCTACAGATGTCACCCTCCAAACAAAATGCTGGCAACGCATAACAAATGCTGCCTAACGATGTCATACCACAAAACGTGAGCATGTGTTCTTTAAAGATGTTTATTATTCATTACTTATGCAAACTTAGGTTTCTGATTCAAGGGATTAACTTTATATATATAGAAACCAGTGGTTATACTAAAGCATGCATTCCTAAGCTTAGGTTTCTGATTCATGGGAGTTTAGGTTAATTATTAACCATACCAAAGCACGCGAGCCTTGCAGTTGCTGTAAGTTGCCATATGGTCTCTATCATATTCTCACACCATCCGCAAGCCATTTTGCTTCTTGTAATGTACTAATATACCACCTTTATATCAGCAGGAAGCAAAACAACACATCGCTAATCCCGCAGATTTCGCTTTTCATTTAGGTTGGCAATTCCCATTGCACATGTGCAGTAGCAGCAAAATGGCAATGTTTGCTTTCCTCACACTGTTATTCTGCTACAAAAGCAAAACGTCTAAAAAGGGCAGGCAGGTGGGCACCAGGTCTAAGAGACAACATCCACTCCAAACACCATTTACTACGGTAATTTAAACATTCTTGGAGTTTCAATCCCTTTTTCATCACTTTTCAATATGGACATAAGCCTACTCAACTTGTAGTTTTAATATATTAAATAATCTGCGTGAATTGCTATGATCAGCTATAGGCTCCATGTATCAAAGGAAGAATTGTACAGCTGTGCTGCTGGTGGCGAAAATTATAAACTGTCGTGGGTTGTCGCTGTCTTTTCACATGTTACCATGGCTGATTTAATGATAACTGTAGCATTTCTAATTTTTTTACATGACAGTAATCAGTCCAGTTCTTCCAAGAAAGTGGTCCTGTATTAAATTTACAGCAGAAACAGCTCTCCAGAAGTAGCAACAGTGTAAAATGTGATAAGAGAAACATCGGTACCTACGATATAACAGTAAACATAATGTAATTGTTTATCTGCTGAGTATTCATTAAACAATACTGAAGATAACAAAGATGTTTATTTCCTATCAATGAAACACAAAGCAGCTGACATTATAGCAATTGGCAAGCTGAGAAGACATTGCCTTGTGATCTGTGAAGTAACAGTTTAACCTAATTCGATGTTATCGTAGGTTAATGCCACTAGAGAAGTGATTTATTGTTCCTATGTCACAAACATATGTAAGCATACTTCTGATGTTATTAATGCAGTTAACTCGGATTTACAACCTCCTATGAAGCGTTCACCACAGACTTGTATGATTTTTAAGCTGTCTACAAAGTACCATCTGCCCTATAAGAATAGTTTGTGTAAATGTGATATTATGTAAATGACGTAAGTAATATTTAAAAAATTAGCTAAACTATACTCTATAAAAATTAAGTTTGATCCTTTGAAAACTCAGATTTCAGCTCAGTTGTAGCATAATTACTGTGCGACCGGTTTTTCATATTCAAAACAGCATATCGACATATTAGGTTTTTCAAACATAGTAATTCATTTACATTATACAATTTTGACCAGAAAATAAGCTGCATTCTTGAGAACAAAAGAAAAACAACCAGGAAGAATGAGAGAAGATGTATCTCACAGGTGTTTCCTAGTTGGGCCGGGTTTGAACCTGCGACCTTCAGAAATTAATAATAATAATAATAATAATAATAATAATAATAATAATAATAATAATAATAATAATAATAATAATAATAATAATAAGCTTCTAATGCAACTAAACACCAGTTTATGAAAAAATTGATGTGTTACATTCACATGACTTTCTCTACTCTTGTACAACTATTTTTACAAATGCTTATTCTCCATATGCTTCATGTTAATCGAGATGTTAATCTTATTGGTAATTTTCTTGTCAATGCAAGGGGAATATGGTAGGTTTTAAGCGATAGTCAAATCTTTTAAGAGCTGGTTGCTATGTGGCACATTCCATTCTCTTTGTATGTCCAGGACATAAAAAAAATTAATAACGAATTCCCATTTGAGAAAAAGTATTGGAAAATTTAAGGGAATAACAAGCAATATCTCGCAAATGGTTCACTCAACAAAAAAAATGTATATGACATAAATTATGTATTTTAACGTGATCTACATTTTTTGTGCAGTAAAAGTTTGTCTATTTCTTATGGTTTACCAGTTATGCAAAAGTTGTTCACAATGAACAATACTTTTGGAGACATTCCCAGAAAATTCGAGATATACATTTCATTTGTCATGAAAATATCTTAAACATGTGATATTTTAAACAAAATCGTTAGAGCCATTTTTGAGAAAATTTAAATTTTCAAAAAATGTTCAATGTAAAGGGTAATCTGGGGTGGGGGAATTTTCTTGAAACCTTCATCTCGCATATCTGGAAGATACTGAACCAAAATACCAAGTTTGGTGTTTTCAGACTGTTCGTTTCCGAGTTATGCTGTTCACAGACAGACAGACAGACAGACAGACAGACAGACAGACACACACACACACACACACACACATATGCATATGTTTCAAAAAATGCTTTTTTTTGGATTCAGGGGGTCTCAAAATATGTATTTCCAGTGAAATCTCGGTATTGAATTTTTGGGTGGAATGCAATACTTCCCCTACTTACTATATGTAGTAGAGAAAGTAATAAGCACAGTCTTTAACACAAAATCAAGCTTTATATTATTGCATCACAGAATGCCATCACTACCATGTACAGATGTTCAAGACATTGTTGCTTTATTTAAAAGGAATAAATAAGCACCCATTTTAAACAGAAATGATGAAATATTACAATAATTATAACCTGCACTCTTAACTTTTCACATTACAATGAACCAAATCTGTGCCTTATTTTCAGATATATGCATCATTTATGTACTTGTAACAACACGATTGTTTAAATACCGAAAATGACATTTCTCTTTTGGTTTTGTTTCATTTTCTATCATGTAAGCCTACGTCGTTAACTATATCATAATCAACTGTCACTGGACCACCTATATAATGTTATGATTGTGTGATTTAAAACTATGTTTAATGCAGCTTACTTTGCAACTATAGCATTAGCATAATTTGCACATAACTGTTAACCTACATTTTGTAAAATTCAGGGTTAAAATATAAGTTTTGTGAAGTGGTAATTCGTACTTTGTTAAAATGCATAAATACCAAATACTTACTCCTTGCACCTTACTGCCAATATTCACCATCTTTTCATATCAATTTTGCCAGGTCGTGATAGAAAACTCCGATAATCTGCTCTTAGTTCTTTTCCTTGGTGATGAAAATGTGTTATATGTCCAACAGACAAATATTTAATGCCACCAAAGCCGGTAAGATACTCAGGCTCAAGGCGTAGCCACGAGATTGAGGGCCCTCAGCCTCAAAGCGTAGCCGAGGGATGTTTTTAAGACGGAAAGTCATGTAGCAAAGAGAACTAAGAGCAGATTTGCCGAAAACGCTTAAAGTTCTACACTTTTCTCTGTAATGCAGCATCTATTACTGCAGCCAACAACAGAACACTAGCTTTGTTCAAGCGTTTTGATATTTTTAAGATGACAATCTGAAACCAACACTGTGTGAGATAGACCTCTAGTTTTTCTCATAATCTCACCTGCATCAGCACAGTGCTATATGCATGGAGCCTATTGCAGAGGTCAAGGTGGTTATGTTACAAATGCAGAAATGGCAAGCAAGCATGCATTAGCTGGATCTATCACCTTCACGAGTTACTTCATGCAATATTACAGGAAGTAACGAAAAATAGGAGAAACGTGGGGAGAGGAGAGAAGGAGAGAGAGAATTATTACTCCAAGAGAGCAAGTACCTATAGCAATAATTGCGGCAGCTCTCTCTTCACTCTTATATGAATCTTACCTGCAGCACAACAATGAAGAACAAAACGCCACAAGCAATCGTCACCCGAAACCTTCCTATAACCATAACACAACCTCCTAACTGTCCAATCAAATTAACCAATACGAAAATCGTTGCCAAAAATTTGCCGCAACCCCATGACATGTCCATATATTCTCGCTGCTCCGTCCACTGTACCCACATACGGATGCCATCTTCTAGGAATGTAGAAATTAGGCACAGTCTCGCTATTGTTGGCAAAACGTGTTTTCCATGCCGCAACACCTAGTTATAAAAAACAATAGGGTTAGCAGAATAACAACACATCCATTACAACTAGAACTGTACTTTCCATTGATTATTGAACTAAGAGTGACAAACCAATTGGTGAAATCAAAGGGAATTAGAAAGCATTACTTACCTGGTCGGCAATATCTTCGGCCTTGGTTAACAATTCGTTTTGAAGAGCCATGTTAGCAGCAACTGTATCTGTACCTGATTCATTAGGAATGATGTGGAGAATGACAAAACACTACTTCCTGTTCCGCCATCTGTACGCTGGAACCATTGCTTACAGTTATTAACATATGTCGGCGCATCGGCGTGAAAATTCACAATAAAATAGGTTCCCGCACAGCAGTAATTTGGCCAATAGAGGCGCTCAACTACTCTCTATACTTCTAGTAGCCAATATTTATGTAGTTGTCATTTATTTCAAATATTGTATGTTTTATGTTATTCGTCCTATCTGGCACTTAAATGGAGCTTTATTGATTGTAATTTCCAAATATATAACAATAAAAAATCTGGTGTGTTACAATCACATGACTTTCCCTACTCTTGTACAAACTATTTTTACAAACGCTTATTCTCCATATGCTTCATGTTAATCGAGATGCTAATCTTAGAGCAAATTTTCTTGTAGATGCAAGGGGAATATGGTACTATTTAAGCGATAGTCAAATCTTTTAAGAGTTGGTTGCTATGTGGCGCATTCCATTCTCTTTGCATGTCCAGGAAAAAAAAATCTGATGTGTTACACTCACATGACTTTCTCTACTCTTGTACAAAGTATTTTTACAAACGCTTATTCTCCATCTAGTTAATGTTAATTGAGATAAACATTTGAAGACCCTATCTCATTTCTATTTTTCTTGTAGATGTAGGGGAAAATATATTTACAAGGGCAATATAGAAAAACAGTAGCCTTTAAGCACATACACATCTCTTAATAGCTGGTTGCTAGGTGCAGCACCATTCCCTTTGCCACAGATTATACTCTTTGCATAGCCAAGACAAAAAAAAATGAATAACGAATTCCCATTTGAGAAAATAAGTATTGAAAAATTTAAGGGAATAACAAGCAATATCTCGAAAATGGTTCACACAACAAAAAAAATGTATATGACATAAATTGTGTATTTTAACGCGATCTACATTTTTTGTGTAGTAAAATTTTGTCTATCTCTCATGGTTTACCAGTTATGCAAAAGTCCTTAACAATAAAGAATACTTTTGGAGACATTCCCAGAAAATTCAAGATATACATTTTATTTGTGATAAAAATATCTTAAACATATGATATTTTAATCAAAATCGTTAGAGCTATTTTTAGAAAATTAAAATTTTCGAAAAATCTTCCATGTAAAGGGTACTCTGGTGTGCGGGGATTTTCTTGAAAACCTTCGTGTCGTATCCTTGGAAGATACTGAACCCAAATACCAGGTTTGGTGTTTATCCGACTGTTCGTTTCTGAGTTATGCTGTTCACAGACAGACACACAGACACACACACGGACATGTTTCCAAAAATGCTTTTTTTTTGGATTCAGGGTGTCTCAAAACATGTATTTCCGGTGAAATCTCGGTATCGAAATTTTGGGTGGAATACAATACTTCCCCTACTTACTATACGTAGTAGAGAAAGTAAAAATGAATAACGAATTTGAGAAAAAGTATTGGAAAATTTAAGGGAATAACAAATAATAACTCGATAACGGTTCACTCAACAAAAGAAATGTATATGACATAAATTGTGTATTTTAACGCGATCTACATATTTTGTGCAGTAAAATTTTGTCTATATCTTATGGTTTACCAGTTATACAAATGTCGTTCACAATGAAGAATACTTTTGGAGACATTCCCAAAAAATTCGAGATATACATTTCATTTCCCATGACAATAGCTTAAACATATGATATTTTAATCAAAATCGTTAGAGCCATTTTTGAGAAAATTAAAATGTTCGAAAAATGTTCCATGTAAAGGGTAGTCTGGGGTGAGGGGATTTCCTTGAAAACCTTCGTGTAGCATCTCTGGAAGATACTGAACCTAAATACCAAGTTTGGTGTTTATCCGACTGTTCGTTTCTGAGTTATGCTGTTCACAGACAAACAAACACACACACGAACATGTTTCCAAAAATGCTTTTTTTTATTCAAGGGCCTCAAAACATGTATTTCCGGTGAAATCTCGGTATCAAATTTTTGGGTAGAATACAATACTTCCCCTACTTACTATGGGTAGTAGAGAAAGTAAAATTAATAACGAATTCCCATTTGAGAAAAAGTATTGGAAAATTTAAGGGAATAACAAGCAATATCTCGAAAATGGTTCACTCAAAAAAATGTATATAGCATAAATTCTGTATTTTAACGCGATCTACATTTTTTGTGTAGTAAACGTTTGGTTTACCAGTTATGCAAAAGTCGTTCACAATGAACAATACTTTTGGAGACATTCCCAGAAAATTCGAGATATACATTTCATTTGTCATGAAAATATCTTGATACGGTAATTTGTATCACAAATTACTCAGATGTAATTAATGATAGTAATATGAATATGTATTTATATGTGACATTGATTTCAGAGGTTTATTAATTGTAATTATTATTGGTAAATGATAATATACGGCTTTACTGAAACTGTCAACAATAACGCAATAATGCAGCAAGGGGGTGAGTTGTTTATCATTACCGGGAACAAGGAAGTTACGTAATGTTTCGCGCGTTTTTTCCGTTTAGAAGCTTCTAGAACATTTCCTAAAGCAATATGTATTCGTGGTTTTCATTGGATATTCAAATAGACGCTAATGTTGGCGCGTTTTATTAGCCAATAGCAGTTCATTTATAATCTTTAGGCGTATCTTAAGGCAAGCGTATAAATAAGCCAGGCCCGAGGTAGCGTGTCCCCCAGTTCAACGGAATTCTCAATACACTAAACGTCGGTCTCTCAGTTCATCGTCAGTCAGTCCTTCATTTCGTCAAGTTACGCGCAGCAGAATTACGAGAATTATTATAAAGTTGAAATACAGAGTTAAAAGTGATAAATAAGAAGTTATTACAAACAGTTTCAGTTTGGCAAGTATCCAGATAAATATGTAAAAAGTGTTAGTGAATGTGTTCGGCAATAAAAGTTATAAAACCAATTTCTTCGTCAGTATAATTTCTGGATAAAAGATTCCTTTCCGATTCACACCCTGCAAGAGTTAAATGTCGACCTAAATAGCTAGCCAGAGACATTTAAAGTGAATTATTTCAAAACTGATGCAAATTGCTACGCCAGAGGGAGCTACGAACCAGACAAAGGAGTGACGTCACAAGATGGCAACGCGTGAAGTAAAAACATAAACTTGCTCTCGCAAATTGTCGCAATCTTAAACATATGATATTTTAATCAAAATCGTTAGAGTCGTTTTTGAGAAAATTAAAATTTTCGAAAAACGTTCCATATAAAGGGTAATCTGGAGTGGGGTGATTTTCTTGAAAACCTTCGTGTCGCATCTCTGGAAGATACTGAACCTAAATACCAAGTTTGGTGTTTATCAGACTGTTCGTTTCTGAGTTACGCTGTTCACAGGTAGACAGACAGACACACACACACCGACAGGTTTCCAAAAATGCTTCTTTTTGGATTCAGTAGGGGAAGTATTGTATTCCACTCAAAGATTCGATACCGAGATTTCACCGGAAATATATGTTTTGAAACCCCCTGAATCCAAAAAATCATTTTTGGAAACATGTCCGTGTGTGTGTCTGTCTGTGAACAGCGAAACTCAGAAACGAACAGTCTGATAAACACCAAACTTGGTATCTTCCAGAGATGCGACACGAAGGTTTTCAAGACAATCCCCCACCCCAGATTACCCTTTACATGGAACATTTTTCGAAAATTTTAATTTTCTCAAAAATGGCTCTACGATTTTGATTAAAATATCATATGTTTAAGATAGTGTCATGAGAAATGAAATGTATGTCTCGAATTTTCTGGGAATGTCTCCAAAAGTATTCTTCATTGTGAACGAATTTTGCATAACTGGTAAACCATAAGAGATAGACAAACGTTTACTACACAAAAAATGTAGATCGCGTTAAAATACACAACTTATGTCATATACATTTATTTTGAGCGAACATTTCAAGATATTGCTTGTTATTCCCTTAAATTTTCCAATACTTATACTTTTTCTCAAATGGGAATTCGTTATTCATTTTTTTTTTTGGTCCTGGTAATGCAAAGAGAATGAAATACTCCACATAGCAATCAGCTCTTAAAATATTTGACTATCGCTTAAAGCCTACCAATTTCCATTGCATCTACAAGAAAATTAGCAATATGGTTAACATCTCGATTAACATGAAGCATATGGAGAATAAGCGTTTGTAAAAACAGTTAGTACAAGAGTAGAGAAAGTCATGTGAGTAACACATTTGATTTTTTAATTTGATTCATCTTAGGTCGCTTTAAAGGTTTGGTCATATTGCAACCTTTAACTTTATATGATAGAGAACATAATAATAAGTTACAAAATGGTAACATTTACATTTCACAATAATTCAAAAAGCTTACAACTTTTTATAAACATAGTCTTTGTTGATATAATATAATAATTTCCCCCCCCCTCTCTCTCTCTCTCTCTCTCTCTGCTATACCAATCAAAGTATCTCACAAGTCACTGAACCGGCTGAAAATAAAATGAATTGTTTCGAGTCTTCCAATGAGCATACATTTCATTTCCTGTAACACCGTTCAGTTAAGTAACAGTTTTTGCAGTGCGCATGTTAGTGGCGTCTGGGGATGGACTCCAGGGCGGGGCTCTCCCCATAAACAAACGTCCTATAAATAAAAAATAAAACAAGAAAGAAAAACGTCAGATGTCATTACAGTATACATTTCTGCAATCCCCGATTTAGTTTATAGATTTTGTTTTGTTTGAAATGTTTTTGCTACCAGTAAGTAAGTAAGTGAGTAGGGCGAATCTTTTCATTACAGAGTGTATTTCCGAGTACAGCAAGTCCGTCCGGGAATACCCCTGCTTGTGGATACCATAAAACGTAATCCTTTTTATGAATTGATCTTAAATTAAATTTTACTCGTTTTAGTGCGTTTTAAAGTATAGCACTTGAAGCAGCATTTTATATCACAACACTGTAAATGCCAGATTGATTGTAGTGTAAATTAACATTATTGTATGACATTGATTTGACATGTTTGTTAATTATAAGCATTGTTAGGAAATAAGTTTACACAGCCTCACTGAAACTGACAATAGGAGCGGGTAACAATGAGCGATGGGGTGAGTTGTTTATCAATTATAAGAGACAAACAAATGAAGTCAGAGTAGCGCGCTTTTCTTTAGAAATGGAGGGAATATCTTCCCTAGAGCATATGTGTTCGTAATTTTGATTGGATATAAAAATAGACGCTAATGTTGGCGCGCTTTAATAACCAATAGCGGTTCTGTTATAATGTTTAGGCATATCGGGGTGAGGGAGTATAAATTCTAAAGCCAGAGACAAGTATTGCCCAGTTCAACAGAATCATTCACGCGTTACACGTCACACAGTTTAAGAGAATCATTCACGCGTTACACGTCGCCCAATTCAACAGAAGCATTCACGGGTTACACGTCGCACAGTTTAAGAGAATCATTTAGGATTTACACATCGCACAGTTTAAGAGAATCATTCACGTGTTACACGTCGCACAGTTCAACAGAATCATCCACGGGTTACACGTCGCGCAGTCCAACAGAATCATTCACGGGTTACACGTCGCGCAATTCTACAGAATCTCTCGCGTCGTAAAGCTGGTTATAAAATGTGAAATACGCGAATTAATAATGTGCGGCAAATAAGTGATTATAGTTACATTCGAAAATATAACAGTTTCAGTCTGGCGTGTATCAAGAGTAATTATGTGTGAAATTAATAAAGTGTGACGGCAATAAACGTGTAAAAACAAATTCTTTTATCAGTGTTATCTTTTAGTAACAACTTTCCGTTTACACACCCTGATCAAGAGATTTGCTCGACTGAGTAATAATAGCTAGCCGGAGGACAAAGAACCCAAAATTCAAAATAGTAAAACAATAACAGGCGCTCAGCAAATAAGATAACAGGAACGATACCGCGAACACTGTATAGAGCGGAAAATAAATAATTACCCTTATACTACAGTCTTTGGCAGGTTTTATGTGTTCGTTACATAATCACATTGCACACGTCCACACACGTACATGTTATTTACCTACTGGTACAGGGTTCAAAAGTGTGTATGGTGTAAAATATCTAATTTAACCATTGAATTCAGTGTAAATGGTGTGCTCTTGGTGGAGATAGTAAAATAAATAAGTGTGCATTTGAAGTAAAATTAAGTCATTAAGAAATCATAATGAACAGTGTAAATAGGTACGTATTATTTGCTTCTGAGAGTGAAAGGTGTTTTTTTCTTTAACTAAATTTCCATTTGAAGTGAAACTAAGTCATTAAAAAATCACAATGAACAGTGTAAATAGGTACGTATTATTTGCTTCTGAGAGTGAAAGGTGTTTTTTTTCATTAACTAAATGTGTATTTGAAGTGAAACTAAGTCATTAAAAAATCACAATGAACAGTGTAAATAGGTACCTATTATTTGCTTCTGAGAGTGAAAGGAGTTTTTTTTCTTTAACTAAATGTGCATTTGAAGTGAAACTAGTCATTAAGAAATCACAATGAACAGTGTAAATAGGTAAGTATTATTTGCTTCTGAGAGTGAAAGGTGTTTTTTTTCTTTTCTTTTCAACTCTCAAAAGGATAAAAATGTTCCGTAGGAGCAAAATGAATGAGGACAGATTTAATGTTTAAGTCACGCGTTCTATTGAGAATGGACTTCATCTATAGAATATTAATTAGTTTAGTTACAGCCAAGTGTTATTTTTACTTGTTTAGATACATATAGATGTATATTAATTTTCTACAGTTAATTTTATACTTTTGAAAATTTTCCGATGTGTGTTGATTGCTTGGTAGCATCACATACAACATTGAAACAAAAGGTTCGCTAAGAGCAAAAATAACTCAAAGTTTCCACTTAAGAAATTCGGTTCTTACTCTGATGTTAGAATAAATATTGTTATAGAAGGTAGAATTTAAAGGTTAAAAGAAACATGTTCACGAAACATAGACTTATCTATGTGTAAATATGTGAAAATAAGATTTGTAAATCATTTATTTTGTAAAACCAAAGCACAGAATACTTATTTGTTATACAACGACGTGTTTTCCTCTGAAATTTTAACGGATATTTTTAACGCCTGCATGCAAAATCTTCCTACTACTGATATGATTAATACAATAATTATTAATATATTAATTTATCCTCACTTTGGTAGAAGCGGTTTATTGCACGTTTTATTTCTGAGTTTCATTAATGCAAAGGAGTTTATATGCGCTGAAAGATGCAGTGCAAACGAGAAATGTAATACAACAGTATTTTGGTTTCTTTTCGTTTACAATGTCTTCTGGTACACTGTACAATAAAACCGACGCGTATTGCACCTGCCGCCCTCCCAAACTTTCAAATCATGAGGCGCCTTTGGTGTGTATGTTAAGCTCTCTAAACTGAAATGCGCAATATTTACATTTAATCGATAAATGAATAAAAATGGTTTATTGCTTTTTGTTTGTTTGTCTTTTATGGGCGCTCTTTAACTGCTATGGCCCATGGCGTCCTATTCTATACTGGGCGTAAAAGACCAATAATTTTGCTCACATGCCTCTTAATCAGACTTGAGGTTACTTTACATGCCGCAAATCTACGATACGGGACCACCGGCCTAATTCCCTTCCGAAGGAAGCCACGCTAAAGATTTTTACGCCCGAAAACATCCATCACCCTCAGCCGGGTTTGAACCAGCAACCTGGGAAGTAGAGGCTAGCATAGTAACCACTACACTGCGGAGGAAGACGGTTTATTGCTGTGTACCTTACTGTAAGTCAAGGCAAGAAAGGCAAATGAACTAAAAGAGGAATGTGCATAATAATTTCTCGCAAAGAGACAAGCTTTGGACACCTTTGGACATCTTTGGACACCAGGCCAAAAGCTGTGGTTGTAGTAAGCATTTCAAACAAATCTACTTTGCATCAGCACATCTACAAAGTGCCTATTTCGTAAAGTTTTGTCATGAATATTTTAAGGTTTCCCATTACATAAAAAAGCACTCAATCTCCAAGATTGAAAACTAGCACTGAAATGTGAAATGCATTTTGCTTCTCTTCCAAATCATCATTTGCAAAATTGTCTTCCATCATGTCAAATTTACGATTAATGATGTAGGTGGGACAAATACTACTCCTTACTAGACATTGTATATATATATATATATATATATATATATATATATATATTAATTCTTCAGTGAGAGCATAATACGATTATGTATATTTTATTGCTCTATATCGTGCTAAATTTAGAAGTTGAAAGCAAAATTTACACGTTTTAACATCTAAATGTCACTTATATGGGACCATTATACATCAGCTCCAGAATTTCCGAATACGGTTAGTAAGGTTAAAATAAATCACATATAACCGGATTCCTTCATAAATTTCATGCTCTGTATACAATTCATTAGCAAGGTTTACAAATTACTTTAACCTCCAAATATGTCATTTATTGTATAGTACATAAATTGCTTTAACAGTTCCGTATTGCATAACAATAGCAGCATTTCCGACTCTAAGGTGTGATTGAGCGATCATAGCGGCAGTAAGTGCAAATAAGTCCTGGGACCCGAAAAGGAAACAATTCGCAAGCTTGTTATATCTAGTTAGCGATGTCTGGAACTCTATGTTAGAAGCATATTTTCGTAAGTTGGGTCCTGAGAGGTTAGCGGCCAAACACCCAACTACAGTGCTATGTTGCCAATGTGTTCAGCTGACATGTGCATACATATGGATGTAATAATTATGAAGCAACCCAGAGACATCAGACACAAGTAATTTTAATCATATTTATGAAAATAATGAATAATTAACAGTAACTGGTTTAAGGAATGCTGAAGATACACAAAATAAGGTAATGAAGAGAGTCGCCGAGTGCTCTGAATCGGACTTTTATGCGCTTAGCAGTGCCGAGAAAGGTTCAAATTAAGGCACAAAAAATAACCATAGGGACTCAAAATTACGCTTCACCTTTAATTTTTGCATCTTAACCACAAATTAAATAATAAAGTAAACAAATTAGTATGCAAGAGAAATATACAAAAACATTCAGACGTACACTTCTACTACATGCCGCCATGCTATTTCGTGTGTTTATGAGAACAACAACCACCTCAACATCACAACCTCATTATTTACTGGCAATAAAACATTTTGAATCCATCGAGTGAAGTTGCAATTCTGCAACTCTGCTAGATGAATCAATCTACTGATAACACCTTTTACTGGCTAGTAAGTAAACACACATAAATTATTTTAAACACGAGAAGATTTTTTTAATCCCCGACATTTAGACTATTTCACAAAATGTTGGCATCACACGTTATTGTGGAAATTAGCACTTGGTCTCACAATTGCACATACGCGGTTGAATGATGCATGCATGAAGCGTACAAGAAATTAACATTTAACGTGCATGATTAAGAAATATCCTGAATTAGTGAGAGAGATTCACGTGTAGGATGTAACCTCGGTAGACCTCTTCGAGAAATCATTTTCAGCCTCACAGGTAACGCAACAAAGAACAAGAAACTATATAATAACAATTAACTACTAACAAATAATGCAGACACGAAACAACTACAAAATCAGGACATAGTAACTGTAAGATGATGCCAAGAACGTAACACGGAGGAGGAAAAACAGCAAGAGGAAAAAGCAAGTAAAATGAAGTGTTTCAATACAGAGGTTGGTGTACCTATTTAAGTGACTTTTTGGCGGTAAAGTTCATGAAATGTGTTGTGTACTATAAACAGAGAGATTCTGCATCATTTATTAATTTTAGGTTTCCAGCTCGGAAAAACCTAAGTAAAGGATGAAAAAAAATGGCAACCCACTCCCGCTTCCACTGTGTGCTCCCAGCACTTGCGACCCGAGAATTCAGACCTAACACATTCTATATACAGAGTTTCTTAGTCACTACTTCATTATTGTGCTCAAAATTAATATAAACGTGATTTTAAATTGGCGTCAGAATAGCGCATTATACACATAAGTAACGCTAGAATTTGTATATAAATTTATTTTTAAGTTATAACTGTTATCATGCGTACACATTTTTTACATGTTTCTATAAGAAACGTCTAGCCAATTAGTCCATGTACCAGCTAGCGCGAGAAAGATTGGAATCAAATTAGGTGCTTGTGATACTAGAACCGTGAGGATAGGAGGCGTGTTCCTCGGACTTTATGGTAATTATCAGAATATTCCATGACCAAAATTCCTGATTAATAGTATCACACACATTTTCCAGACACTTTAAGTTAAGCAATGCTGTAAAATGTTATAGACTTTTGTTACTCAGCAGTAGTTTTAGACCAAGTTTTGGCAACTAAATTAAGTTATGACTTTGCCGCGATGTTTGGTGTACTACTATCAGTTTGTCAATAATAAAGTCTGGGAGGCCTAAATGTGGTTGTTATAAATATTTGTTTAACTAGCAAACCCTGGTCTTCCATTTTCCATTGTCCTTTACTTGAAAAACTTGGGAAAACAATGAGTTTGACAGAAGATGTGAATGGTGTATAACACAGAGCATAGTGACACAGCATGGCGGCGAGTATACCTGTATACCTTCGCTGGCTTTAGCGAAGTATACTTGTAAAACTTTGATTTTTTTTATAAGTTGTCATCTACTGTTCTGTCCTTGTCTATCGAGAGGGGGCTGAGGAAAGCCCATATACCAACTTTTGTTTTAAATGACCATTTCCTCATACCCTCTTTTTCTTGTCAAAATCAGTTGCCTGCTTGGCACTGAAAGTAACAGTGGCAGTTTGCGACTGTGATACAAGTGAATTCTGATTTTTGTAAGAGAGCAAGTAATAAATTAGCAGTAACAACAAACAATTATGAAACAAATTTGCGAAATGTTTTTAGACTTTGTGAATGTTGCGTTTGCTGCTTTCATTGTCTTCTGTCTTCTTAATATTTGTTGCCGGCGTTAGAACAAAAGGAAGGCCTTTAAATTCAGATGGCACAGAAATGATAATTAATTGCAGAGATAATTATTTAGTCCTGAATGTGAAACCCAAAAATTCGGAAAACCAACAATTTCGTTAACGAGTACATTCGAAAGAACTGCTGCAATCTTCTCGCATTGTTGAAAGGGTAATAAAAGAACAAATTAAAGCCAAGCAAGCGATAGCCTTTTGGAGACCCTGGGGAAAAACATTCCCATAGAGCATCCAAAAAGACAGTGATCGACTCGTTTTGTGTTGCGGTAATTGCAACAATTCGTTATACGGACAGCATGTTCTACTTAGTTTAGAAGATATAAATAAGAACTTAAAAGAAAACAACTTGTAAATAAATTTCAGGTTTTAAAAAACGCCAACGGGAGAAAATTCTTAATTGAAGGACCCGAAATTGTTTCAAAACCGTATAAAATTTTACGGACAAGGAAACAGTCGTCCAATTATTTACTTGGATTAATGTTAAGCGCATTAAAAGTAAAATTTAGATTTGCAAAGGAGGCGAACTAAATTTTCCTCTTCTATCTCCCATACGAAGCGGTCAGCGCTTTACAATTTTACACGCAGGATATTCAGCAGACTTCATTCCCAACACCTTACTGAGCTTTAAATCCAGATCTATTATAGACTATCACGAGGACATGAACAGTAAAACTTTTATTGCCTAAAATTCCCTCCAAGACTTCTCGATAAAGCCTTCTATCAGAAATGCAGTCCTGCCTTCGTAATAATAAGACAGAATTTGATCCATACTCTATTAAAGTTGTGCTATATGAATTGAAAAGCTGAAAAAAGACCATCTCAAATATTATGAAATAGACCACATAGCAGAAGAGAATGGTGTTACCGTCATACGACTACCGCCGTATTATTGCGACTTAAACGCGATAGAGCTGATATGGGCCCAGATAAAACAATTATGCTGCAAGACGCATTGTATTGTTTAATAGAAGCAATGTAAATGAATTGTTTGATTGTACACTGCAAAAAGTGTCAGTGGAAAACTGGAAAAAAATGCGAACATGTGTGAAAAAACAACAGTTTTATTGGGACAAGGACGGTTTTACAGATGAGATTAGTGGCGGAATTGTAATCAATTTATAAGATTCAGACAATGACTAAGAGGAACATTTGGAAATATCTTATGTAGCACAAAGGAGTAATACCAATCACCATACGGCCAGGAATACGCCACTAGCCTTCTTGTTCTTTTGAAGGAATTTCTGTTTTACCTGTCTAGCCGACCGACCCCAAAGGATCTCAGAGACAGAGCAGGTGAGTATTCCTTTTCTCTTTCTAAAAATAGAGTGACAACTTAAAGTACATGTATTATAGTATTGCCGCCATGTGTGTATTACAGAATTACCGAAGTGAGTGATTAATTATTAATTGTATACGTCTATTTTCGTAAGTTGGGTTATTATATAAGCGCTGCAACCGAAAAACAAGTGAGCGTGGCAGACCCATTGCTATGTAACAGCCGATTGTTGCCAAAGTTACCAACGCCACGTTACCACGTGGTCGTTCATTGCTTGTATTTAGCATGGCTTCCTTCGGAAGGGAAATAAAGCCGGTGGTCCCGTGTCGTAGATTTACAGCACACAAAAGAACCTCAAGGCAGATAAAGAGGCTTTTGAGCAAACTTTCAGGTCTTTCACGTCCAATATAGTATGGAACGCTACGAGCCATAGTAGTAAGGACCATATAAGAGCTTCCATAGGTAAAACTCAATTTAATTTAATTGCTTGTATTATTTACTCCGTGTTACGCCGTCACCTTGCAGTTACAATGTCTTGTTTTGTATTTGCGTTATTTGTTACTTGTTATTAGTTAATTGTTATTAGCTCTGCAGCTAATGTAAACAGTGAAACCCTGTGGTCCACTGTAGTGAAAAGGAAACAAAAGCGTCGAGTTGTGATTGGGAGTGATGATAGTAACACTAGCAATGAAAATAATTCTAATATGCAGGTTCTGAAAGGTGTACCTAAAATGATCCTTTTACATATATAGACTTGCACCATCAACGACTGAAGATCAACTTATCCAGTTCTTGAAGTCAAAATGCCCGGAGGTTAAGTGTGAAAAATTGGAGTCTAGGAATGCTGATGCATATGCCTCTTTTAAAGCTAGTGTTGCGATGGTAAATTTATAATGTTTGTGTATGTGTGTTTACTTCACGCGGTGAAGCCATCTTGTGACGTGATTCATTTGTTAGGCTTGTTAGCTCCATCTGGTGTTAGCAATTTGCGGCAGTATTAATGTTCGTTTGAAAGAATGCTACTGTTATTTTATTTAATTTTGGTTCTCTGTCCTCCGGCTAGCTACGATCTTTTTGGTCAAGCACTTCTCTTTATACAGGTTGTGTAAACGGAAGGGAGTCTCTTATCCAAAAATAACACTGATTAAAGAATTTGTTTTACACGTTTATTGTCAAACACATTTACTATCACATTTACACATTGATCTTGACACTCGCCAAACTGAAACCGTTATAATAACTTCATTACTGATATTTCTTAATTCGCGTACTTCAACTTTTTGTATAATTAACTTTATCACACTTGAGATTTTTCATAACTCTGTTACGCGTAACCTGCAAATTGATATCCGACGTGTGCCGTACAAATACTTTCGACGAACTGACTGACTGAAGGCGACGTGTACTTTACAAATATTTTCGATGAACTGAGTGCGATCTACCTCTGACTTGGCTTTTTATACTCATACACCCCGATATGCCTAAAGATTATAACTGAGCTGCAATTGGCTAATAAAACGCGCCAACATTAGCGTCTATTTTTATATCCAATGAAAATTATGAATACATATGCTCTAGGGAAATGTTCCAGAAGATTCTAAAAGAAAAACGCGCCAACATTACGTAACTTCCTAGTTTCCAATAATGATAAACAGCTCACCCCCTCGCTGCATTATTGCACGCTATTATTGTCAGTTTCAGTAAGGCAGTATAAACTTACTTCCCAATAATTACAATCAACAAACATCTCAAATCAATGTCACATAAAAATGCATATTCATATTACAATCATTATTTACATTTAAGTAATTTGTGATACAAATTACTGCATCATATGCCCCACTAGAAACATAATTATGAAGATTTACAAATTGTTTGGAAATTTTATAATTGGGTTTTTAGTCTCCTAGATCTTGGAACACACGCTATCACTTTCACTTAACACTTCACACGTATTTAACACACGACATGTTTTTCCTCTATCTTGCCACTACTTACTGGCTCTGGTTTAATGTTTAGACATTAATCTGACCTCACAAATTTTTATAGCAAATACTGTGCCCTGAATTATTTAATTACTGTTACAAAATTGTTTACTTTCTTAAGTTGTTGACAAAAATTTACACATTTAAGAATTTTTGTAATTATTAAACATATATACCAAAAACATTCACCCTCTACATAAATATATTTACATCTCTTAAATCTAGGCACTGTTTCATATGTTCTGTTTGCTACATAAGTATTTGTTTTTTTTAATTATTTTTACCCCATTTTTGTTGCTTTGTACATTATATTCACAATACTCTTGGAATTATATCTATGTACTTTTACTTTAGTATAACATTAAGCTAATTTCAAATGCTGTTACAGTTACTTAAAAAATGTTATTTTTCCCTTTTAAACATTTAGTTATGTCCCAAATTTTATTTCTCCTTTCACATGACGTACATGCATAATTAACCCTCTTACATTCCAATACATTTCTCTGCAGGTCATCTTTAACTATCCAGCATTTACTTTACATCTCATTGCTATTTACCCTCCTGGATCAAATTGTCTGTGGCTAAACATTACTCGCAGCCGTATCCTAACTTTCAAAAGTTTGTTCATGAATAACCTCTTGTATTCATATGAAATTTCGTCCCCTGATAACATTTGAAAACAATCTAAAGTTTCCTGAACAACACATCTTTTAACAATTGTCATTTTCAATTCTTCTACTATCTCTTTAATTTGAGAATACTCTGACAAATATGTACTAAACTGTACTGGATTGGAGTTTTCATTCTGAACAGCTTGGTACTTGTTAACTTCAGGAATTGCTTTTGATTATTTACAGGCAAAACTTTAACTTCTTCCGACAATTTATTTCTTTGCGTTTCTAATTCTTTCTGAATTTCAGATATCTCACCTCTGAAGTTAACTTGCGCCTGATTTAAATCTGCATCTGTGGCCTGCATCATCTCTCTTAACTCACTTGAAACGTTACTCATTCTGCTACCTAACTCTGTACATTTTACATCAACATGTTCTATTTTATTATTAACCTCACTTTTTTGGTTAGATATTTCCCTGCTCATGTCTAACATTTTCTTTGAATTTTCCCCTATCTCATTTGCTATCATTTCCTGATTTTCATTTCTTATTCTTGTCATACTGCTATCTAGCTCCATAAATTTCTTTTCCATATCTTCCCTGTTTTGATCTATTTTCTTTTCTAATTTCTCATTGCTCTTACCAATATCTTCCCTTAATTCCCTATGATTCTTTTCCATACTCTGAGTTAGTTTTTGTTCTAATTTCTCATTATTCTTTTCCATATCTTCCCTGTTTTGATCTATTTTCTTACTAATATCTTCCCTTAATTCCCTATTCATATTTCTCACCATTTCCATCATCATAGTAGCATCAATTTTACATTTCCTGCTGTTCTATTCTCACTTTCTGCACTAACATTTCCTCCCTCAAATCCTACATTGTTTGAGCTATTTTCTGTAACCTGTATTGAATTACAGCTAACTGTTACACTATCCCTTTCCATCATTGTTTCTTCTGTATTATTAGTAGCCATTGTTTTCTTTATGCTACCGCTCCTAAGGTACATTTAAATGTTACAATTTTGTTTTCTAAAAACATTTACTATACTCTGACCTTTGTGATGCTGTCTGTTGCTGTTACTTTGATGTCCAGCTTCCTGCCCCTCTCTCCTAGGTTTGTATGTCGCTTCTGCGTCGTATCATGATGAATCTACGTCGTTTTGGTGTTCTGTATTTGAATTCCCCTGTTGCCCTTTAATCTCGGAATTACGATGTCCAATCATCCGCGTAGTCTGTCGTTCCTATAGTTGTTTCTGGAATCTGCGTCTTGTAGTTCAGTTCACTGCTCCATTCGCTCCACGTCCTGATTCCTTTGCTCCTTCCTGGTTATCTCACTTCTTCCTGGTTAATTCTGCTCCTTCCTGGTTATTCTGCCCCACGTTCTGGGTGCCAATTTGAAGTAAAATTATTTGTATATGTTTGTATTTGTTAGCCCCACGTTGGGCGCCAATTTGCGATGGTAAATTTATGTTTGTGTATGTGTGTTTAATTCACGCGGTGAAGCCATCTTGTGACGTGATTCATTTGTTAGGCTTGTTAGCTCCATCTGGTGTTAGCAATTTGCGGCAGTATTAATGTTCGTTTGAAAGAATGCTACTGTTATTTTATTTAATTTTGGTTCTCTGTCCTCCGGCTAGTTACGATCTTTTTGGTCAAGCACTTCTCTTTATACAGGTTGTGTAAACGGAAGGGAGTCTCTTATCCAAAAATAACACTGATTAAAGAATTTGTTTTACACTTTTATTGTCAAACACATTTACTATCACATTTACACATTGATCTTGACACTTGCCAAACTAAAACTGTTATAATAACTTCATTACTGATATTTCTTAATTCGCGTACTTCAACTTTTTGTATAATTAACTTTATCACACTTGAGATTTTTCATAACTCTGTTACGCGTAACCTGCAAATTGATATCCGACGTGTGCCGTACAAATACTTTCGACGAACTGACTGACTGAAGGCGACGTGTACTTTACAAATATTTTCGATGAACTGAGTGCGATCTACCTCTGACTTGGCTTTTTATACTCATACACCCCGATATGCCTAAAGATTACAACTGAGCTGCAATTGGCTAATAAAACGCACCAACATTAGCGTCTATTTTTATATCCAATGAAAATTATGAATACATATGCTCTAGGGAAATGTTCCAGAAGATTCTAAAAGAAAAACGCGCCAACATTACGTAACTTCCTCGTTTCCAATAATGATAAACAGCTCACCCCCTCGCTGCATTATTGCACGCTATTATTGTCAGTTTCAGTAAGGCAGTATAAACTTACTTCCCAACAATAATTACAATCAACAAACATCTCAAATCAATGTCACATAAAAATGCATAATCATATTACCATCATTATTTACATTTAAGTAATTTGTGATACAAATTACTGCATCAGTGTAAACCGAAGAAAATGATTAAAATGTATTAAAGTCAGAACAGTGCCCTAAAACGTTTGCATTAAGCGTTTTTTTCACTGCCGGAAACAAACAGCAGTTACGTAAGTAATGAAAATACAAATGTAACAAGGTCATGTGGATTAAATGTTTTACAGTGGAATTTACAAAGTCTTGTAAAATAAGTTGATTATCTTTTAAATTCAGTGAACAAGTATGATGTTGAAATAATATGCATAATAGAACATTGGTTAACTTCAGTTGAGTTGCACCTATTAAATATTCCAGGGCATTGTTTAACTGACGTTTCTGCCGACCAATGAGTAATTTGCAAGGAGGTTCTGCAATATACGTTAGAAATGATATCACAAATAGTAAAATTGACCTTCAGAATTAAGTTCATTGTATATATTTGAGGCTTGTGCAACCTATATTAATAATTACAACACAATTTGCATTTCCATATATCGTCGTGGCAATTCTTGCTTTGATAGCTTCTTAAATAAATTATACGAACATCTTCATTTTGTTTTTAAAGACAATTTTAATAGACACGTTGTGCTAACGGCGGATTTTAATGTTGATTTTAAATCAAACAGTAATGAGGTCAAAAACCTTTTTAACATATTTGACAGTTACGGTGTGAGACCTCTGATTTTTGAATCTACTAGACCTGGACGTGAGGGCTCAGTTGGTACGTGCATTGACAATATTGTTTCCAATATATCGGATGATAGATGTAATGCTAATGTTATTCCTACTATTGTTTCTGACCACAATGCAGTACTTCTGAAAACTAATATTTTAAGTAATGTTAACTCGAATAAAAATTGTAATTTCAAATTTAAACGTTTTTATAACGCTCATAACTTCTATTATTTTATGTTTTTGTTAAAAAAAATAAGTTGGATAACACTGTATAGTATAAAAAACTTAAATGAGAAAGTTAATTATTTTTATCGATTGTATCTTATACAGCTTTTCCACTTATTGTTTGTAATCCTGGGCCTGAGAGGAAACCCATAAATAAAATGTGGTACACTGGCGAACTCAAAGCTTTAAAAGATGAATGTATGTATGTATGTATGTATGTATGTATGTATGTATGTATGTATGTATGTATGTATGTATGTATGTATGCATGCATTTATTTATTCTGCAATTGGGTACTTCCCGGTGGCAGAATTAAACCGTACAAAATTTACATCACCATGACTAGCTTACAATAATAATAATAATAAACAAGACTAACAATACAAAATGATTAATTTTAAATATTAACAAAGCTTTTAAAATCCCTAATTACTGAACCATTTATAATTTACTTAACTATTCACCATTTACTTCACTATTCACAATTTACTTAACTATTCTCAATTTACTTAACTATCTACAAAGTACTTAACAATTTACAAAGTACGTAACTATTTTCGAGGTACTTAACTATTTACAATTGGTCCTTATATTTAGTTACCAGTATTTTCAACCTGGTAGTGTCAACTTTAATAGTATAGTTTGTGAAATGAGTACACTAGTTAATTAACCAACATTTATTCTGCTAATATTATTTCTGAACTGCTTTAAGGTCAGAGGACAGCCCTGAAAGGCTGCTACAGGCAATTCATTCCATTCCTCAATGGTTCTATTAACAAAAGAAAATTTTCCCACGTCGGTTCTGCACTTTCTACCCCTAATTTTAAACAGATGATCGTTTCGACCGTAGTGTGCTGGATTCTCTAACCTTTCTCTAACATCCGCCCAAGCATTTGAACCAGTATAAGCTTTAAATAACGCAACTAATCTATGTTTTTACGCCTAACTTTTAGCGGTTCCCATTCATTTTCTTCACCTTTTGTAAACCCAAAATCTTTACCTCTCCTTATGAATTTTATAGCCCTTCTCTGCACTTTTTCTAAGGAATCAATCTGATTGACTCTGTATGGGTCCCAACATGCTACTCCATATTCCATAACCGGCCGCACTAAAGATTTGTAGGCTAGTTCCCTGGTCTTTGCGCTCCCCTTTTTCAGTATTCTCATTACGAAATGCAATGCTTTCCACGCTTTCCTGGATGTACTATTTATCTGTTCCCCCATCCAGTATTACTTGACAAGCACACTCCCAAATATTTGCAGCTGTCCACCTGTGGAATTGGTTCCCCGCCCATTTGATAGTTATGTATAATCTTCCCCTTAGTTCTGCTAAAAACAATGGACTTACTTTTCCCAGCATTAATTGTCATTTTGTTTGCTTCGGCCCACCACCTGATTTCATTTAGGTCGTCCTGAAGAGCAGTCTCATGCATGGAATTCCTAATCTTATTGTAAATAATACAATCGTCTGCGAACAGTCTTATCTGGCATTTAATGTTTATATGGACATCATTAACAAAGATAAGAAACAGTAACGGGCCCAGTACCGAGCCTTGGGGCACGCCCGAACTTACGGTCCCCCTTCTGACAGTTCTCTACGTACTCTTACTCTTTGCGTCCTCCCTTTCAAAAATTGTTCTACCCACAATACAACGCGATTATCAAGTCCCGCATTTGCTAGTTTCCGGATGAGTAAACTATGTGGCACTACGTCAAAAGCTTTAGAAAAATCTATCGCCACTGCATCAGTCCTTCCCCCTGCATCCACCTCATCTGCCAAATCTTGAATTAATGAAGTTGTTTGACTTTCACATGAATACCCGGATCTAAACCCATGTTGCGCTTTGTTGAACCACTGTATGTTTTCTAAATCCTCCCTTATGTATTCTGCAATTAGATGCTCCATTACTTTACACACTACCGACGTTAGGCTAACAGGCCGATAATTATTTATTTCTGTTTTATTACCCCCTTTGTATATTGGAACTACAATGTCTCTTTTATTATAATTTATACACTCACCATAGAATGACGGAATATAAAGGTACTTTTATTAATCTTAGAAAAGATTACAAGCAACTGTTGAAGATTACCAAGGCCGATTATTTTTTTTAAACTTCTTACAAATTCTAAAAATAATTTAAAAACATTACGGTCAGTTATTTCAACTGTAATAAATAGTACCTCAAAGAATATCTGTGAAGTTGATCTAAATTTTGAGGAAATAAATTCTTATTTCCTTGATTTTGTGGACGAAAGTGTTAACAGTAAAGCTACCAACATTAATCCTGTTGATTTAATGATCCATACAAATAAGCCAACTAGTGTTTTTAAATTTAACCATGTAACGGTAGAGGATGTTTATGCTGTTACAATGGGGCATAGCAATAGTTCTTGTCTAGATGTATTTGAGTTAAATTCACAAATTTTAAAGTATGCTGCCTGTTTTATAAGTGAGCCTCTGACACACATCTTCAATATGTGTATTGACAATGGTAATTTTCCGGATTCTTTTAAACTTGTTAAAGTCATTCCCATCTATAAGAAAGTAGCAGAATTGACTGCGCTAATTATAGACCTATAAGTATCATTCCAGGTGTGTCAAAGGTTTTTGAGGTCTTATTAAATAAACAGATAATTCAGTACTTTGAAGAGAACTTTCTGTTTTCTCCCAGTCAAGTTGGTTTTAGAACAGGACACAGTAATACTGATGCTGTAATAGGCTTTTTTAAACGAAATTTGGATGCCTTTGAAGGTAGTTTTCCACCCCATGGCCGTTTCTTTGATCTAACAAAGGCCTTTGATACAATTTCACACGAAATACTTTTAAAAAAGTTAGCCTACTATAGTTTTTATGATATTAGTATAAATTTAATACGTTCTTACCTAAGTGACAGATATCAGGCTACTTATGTTAGTGACAGAAAGTCTAGTTTTAAAAGTATAAAGCATGGTGTCCCGCATAGCTTAGTACTGGGACCTGTCTTCTTTCTGGTGAATATCAATGATGAAGCTATACAAGATGAATGCCTAAAAACGTTTTTATTTGCTGATGATTTAGCACTGAATATATGTTGTAATAACAATGATACTCTCGCAAGTAAACTGAAACATATAACTTTAAGATTAAATCACTGGTGTGACTCTAACAGATTAATACTTAATCAAGATAAGACTGGGCCTCAGTTCTGCTGATTCTAATCTTTCAACAGTCAAATTCTTAGGCATTTATCTTGAATCTAAATTAGGGGGAAGGCCCACATAGACTACATCTCAGGGAAACTGGGTAAAGGACTGTTCATGCTACGTGTACTGAGCCAAACAATAAATAAGAAGTCATTACTGTCAGTTTATTACAGTAATATATACTCCAATTTTAAATTATGGTGTCTCACTTTGGAGCAATCATACCTATGCTAATAAGCTTTTTATTTTACAAAAGAGAGCGATAAGAATAGTATGTGGAGTTCCGCCAAAAACACATTATAAACCACATTTTATTGAACTTGGAATCCTCACTCTTCCTGTATATATATA
The DNA here is from genome assembly GCA_030765065.1 of Deroplatys truncata. Taxonomy (NCBI): domain Eukaryota; kingdom Metazoa; phylum Arthropoda; class Insecta; order Mantodea; family Mantidae; genus Deroplatys; species Deroplatys truncata. The sequence goes on from JAUKNL010000032.1 coordinate 506,479, forward strand.
TTTTGAATTGTTTATTGTACATTAAGAGGAATCTACAACAGTATAATCTGTGTGAAACTGTTCATAATTATCCGACACGAAGCAGCAACAATATTTATTTTGGTAAATGTAAGTATAGTAAAACACAAAATAGCTTTGAAGTATCATCCATTAATGTATTCAATAGTTTACCGGATAAATTCAAGGCACTTACATACATTTTTAAAAGCAGGATTTTAAAGATATTCAAGAAAAATCCTCTCTATAAGGACCAGGAATTTTATAAGATTGATTTATTGTAATATTTAACATCTGACGTTGCTATACATGTGTAATGTTTTAGCAATAAATATCTATCTATTCTATTTAATTTATCTATTCTATCTACTCTATCGAATCGATCCATCCATCTATCTATCCATACATATCCATCCCTATCTATCCATCCATCCATCCAATCCTCATCCATCCACCCTTTCCTCCCTCCCTCCGTCCATCCATTCATTCAACCCTCCGTCCATCCATTCATTCAACCCTCCGTCCATGCATCCATCCCTCCATGTCTCCCTCCGTCCGTCCATCTCTCCATCCCTACCTCCCTCCCGCCGTCCGTCCATCCATCCCTAGTCTCTTAATGTTCGTTGCGTTACCTGTGCGGTTGTGAGACTGATTTCTCGAAGAGGCTACATTCTACACGTGAATCTCGCTGAATCTGATTCAATCCATCTGCTTTGATTGGCGAGTTCAGGATATTTCTTAATCATGATTGTTACATGTCCACTGCGCAGCTCTGTTTTGTATTGATAAATTACTTGTATCTTTCCTGCATGCATCATTCAACCGCGTATGTGCAATTGTGAGACCACGCACGTCGTTCCATGAAATATACTACGTGTCGCGGATTAAAAAATCTTCTCGTGTTTGAAATAATTTATGTATTTTTACTTACTAGCAAGAAAGTTTGTCAATAGATTAATTCCTCTATTAGAGTTGGAAGAAATATGCTCGCAAGATTCAAAATGTTTTACAGTCAGTGAATAACGACGCTGTGAGTTGCCTAGCTCTCCATTTTTATAGACACATGAAACAGTATGGCAGCGTGTAGAGAAATATACGCCTAAAATTATATGGTTTCTCTGTATTTCTCTTACCACTAATCTGTTTTCTTTATTATTTTCTGTGTGGTTAAGATGAAAAAATTAAAGGTGAAGCGTAGTTATGAGTCCATACGAAAATTTTTTCGTGCCTTAATCTGAGCCTTTCTGGACAATGCTAAGCTCATGCAAGACTGGCTCAAAGTACTCGACGTCCATTATCATCATTTCCTTACTTTACCTATCTTCAGGCATTCTTTAAAATGCTCTTAATTATTCTCTGTTGTCACAAATATAACTAAAATTGCTCGCATCTGCTGTCTCTGTGTGGGTTGTTTCATAATTAGTAACCTGATATATGTACAAGTCAAGCGTGTATTCGTGTTTGGCCGCTAAACATGCCAGGACCCTACTTACGAAAATAGAGGTATAGCTATGTACTCGAGAGTATATTTGTGTTTTTATACGATTACTAATCGTGTTAAGACAAAGTCCTTTCGTAAGTACTCTGTGTTATATAATGTACTCAGCATTAAATGCTATATTTGAAGATAAAGCAGCTTCTAAACATTGCTAACGAGTTGTATGCAGAACATAATAGATATGAAGAAATCAGAATATGTCGGCTTTTGCTTTAACGTTATTAACCGTATTCGATAATTTTGGAATTAGTGCTTTATAATAGTCCCATATAAGTGACATTTAGATGTTAAAGCATGTAAATTTGCTTACAGCTTCTAATTTTAACACCAAATATAACAATAAAATATGCATTATTTGAAGTACGTGTTATGTACTCACTGATACCTAGCTGCAATGGCGCTTGTTCCACACCTAGACCACGCCATTAATCGTAAATTTGACATTATGGAGGACAGACAATTTTGCAAAGCCTGATTTGGAAGAGAAAGAAAATGAGAATTAATTTCACATTTCAGTGATTTTGTTATTTTCGCATCTAGAACACTGGACACATTCTTCATGTGGTGGAAAACCTTCAAAAATTGATGACACAACTTTAGGAAGTAGGCACTTTGTGGATGTACTGATGCTGTATTCAGTTTGTCTAAAATTCTTACTACAGACCACAGACTTATGGCCCTGGTGTCCAAAACTAGTCCAGTTTGCCTCCTTGGCGAGAAATTACTATACACAATTTCTTTTTAGTTCATTACCTTTTGGGAATGCATGGAATGACAAGCAGTCCTTTTTTGGCCTCTGCTTACAGCAAGGTACACAGAAATATATAATTTTTATTCAGTTATGGACTAAATGCGGATATTACACATTCACTTTAGGGAGCTAAACACAAGTACATAATACACACAAAAAATGCACACTACAAAAACTACTAAACTGAAAGGTGTTGCATATAATGAAGTGTATGCTCATTGGAAAACTCAAAACAATACGTTTATTTTCCACCGATTAAGTGATTGACGATTAGGGTTGCCATAATCTGATAATCCAAAACCAGGACATTTTTACCGTTAGTTTAATCGATGTAAGGAAATTAAATTTTGTGAATTAAGGAGCCCTAATGTAGGAGAAATGTGTATTTATGGACGCTTGGTAGAGATTGCAGGGTATTTTGTTTAATGATTTTTCACAATTGAAAGAAAGTCAGCTTTTTCTACTATTGCTCCATCTAGTACAATTAATATATTACTGCTTGTTAAATAAGGTTTTCTAAGTACACTGGTATCAAGAGTTTTGCTAGCATTAAATATTCTAATTATTAAAATATTTAAATATCGCAAAATAATTTCCCGAAACAACCCATCTTCTCTGATGATATCATTATGATATCTGATGATATCATTACACTTTTTCACCATGTCCTGACTACAACTTATTTCCAGTGGAACCGGTCATTCTACGAACAAACAGACGGTGTTGCCATGGGCAGCCCCCTTAGCCCTGTTGTGGCCAATTTCTTCATGGAGGCATTTGAGTCAAAGGCACTAAACTCAGCTCCACTCAAACCAACAGCCTGGTTCCGCTATGTGGATGACACCTTCGTCATCTGGCCCCATGGTGAACAAGCTCTTCAAGATTTTTTGTTACATCTAAATAGCATCAATCAGCGTATACAGTTCACAATGGAACAAGAAAAGGATGGCCAACTAGCCTTTCTAGATGTACTCGTTAGCAGGAAGGCTGACGGCACGCTGGGTCATACTGTCTACCGCAAACCCACACACACAGACCGTTACCTTAACAAGTACTCCAACCACCATCCTAGACAAAAACGTGCTATGATTAAGACACTCGCAAACCGTGCTTCCCGTATTTGTGAACCACACTTATTTCCACAAGAAATCCGACACCTAGAAACAGCTCTACCATCAAATGGTTATTCAGTCCAAGAGGTGAGAAGAGCCTGCCGTCCGGCCAAGCCCCGACCGGTTACTCAGGACCAACCCAAAAGCAAGTCCATTGTCTTTCTGCCATATTTCAGAAATGTCACTGACCGTATTGAACATATACTTCAACGTCATAACGTCAAAACAGTATTCAAACCTACAAGACAATTAAATAGCCTACTGCGCTCTTCCAAAGACCCCCGAGATCCCCTGTCATCGGCCGGTGTTTACCGTATTCCTTGTTCCTGTGGTTCAGTGTACATTGGTACCACACAGCGGAGCGCTAACACCAGACTCAGCGAACACAAAAGAAACTGCCGCCTGGGCCATACAGAAAAATCGGCAGTCGCCGAACATGCCATTGAAGCCGAGGGCGAACACATTATTAGATTTCAGGACACCAACATTCTTTCCTCCATAAAACATTACCATACCCGGCTACAACGCGAAGCAATAGAGATTTACAAACATCCCAATAATTTCAATAGGAAAGAAGAAGCATTGAAACTCAACAGTAACTGGCATCTAGTCATCAAAAACAAGAAAGGTCATACAAAACCGAAAAACACTGCGAGCCAATCAGAAGAGCAACAACACAGCCGGCGCCAGCCCCCTCATACCAGCGGGCCAATCAGCAGAGAGCGTCCACACTATAAAGAGAGCGGCACTAACAAATGGCTAATAGCCCATCTGAGAGACCACAAAGCCCCAGGACCAGACCAGATACCAAACTTGGTACTCAAGCACTGGACACCCGCAGCAATACACCACTTTACGGAAATATGCAATTACTGCCTGCAGCATGGATACTTTCCAAAACAATGGAAACATGCACTAGTATTAATGTTCCCCAAACCCGGAAAAGACAGGCACGACCCAAATAACTACAGGCCGATTAGCCTTTTAAACACGATGAGCAAACTAGCAGAAAAAATAATATTAAAGAGACTGAACGCCTATCTCATACGACACTCCACGATAATACCGGAGCAATTCGGCTTTAGAGCAAAACACTCCACCACTCACCAATTACTTCGCTGCACAGAGAGCATAACTCAAGGATTCAATCAAAAACAAAGTACAGGAATACTCTTTCTGGACATACAGCGCGCATTTGACTCCGTCCACCACCCGAGCTTACTATACAAACTAAAGCAATTGAATCTCACGGACACCTTTGTTAAACTAGCTGCGCACTACCTCAGCGGTCGCACCTTTGCGGTCAAAACGTCAACAGCAACGTCGGAGCCCAGGCAACTCCATGCTGGGGTCCCACAAGGAAGTATACTCTCGCCGGTTCTATTCACGATATACGTAAATGACATCCCAAAAACACCCAACACAACACTACACATGTATGCCGACGACACTGCCATATCAGCACGATCCGTTCAACCGAGGCTAATCCACTCCAGGCTACAAACGGCACTTCAAGACCTGGAACCCTGGCTCCGGCAATGGCGCATTAAAGTCAATCCCACAAAATCACAACTAATGCTCTTCACAAAAAGAACCTCCCACAAGAAACCCTTAACTCCGCTGAAACTTCAACAAAGCGATATCCACTGGACCAACAAGGTGAAATATCTAGGCGTGACACTGGACACCGGACTAACCTTTGGACCACACGTCAAACAAGTTAAGAGACTAGCATACGCACAACTGACGCGCATTTACCCATTAATTAACCGAAAGATGGAACTAAGCACGGCCCTTAGCATCACACTGTACAAGAGCCTAATCAGACCGATAATGACATACGCGGCACCGGTCTGGGGACACTGTGCCCCCTCGCACATACGCACGCTGCAGACGATACAAAACAAAATAATCAGAATGGCCTCAAAAGTACCAAAGAGCACACCCGCAGACATACTGCACGACGAACTCAAACTACACACAATAGAGGAATTTATTAAGAAACTCGCCTACGATCTATACAGACGATCCAAAACCCACCTAACCCTCTGATACACGGCCTAGGCCAGTACACTACAGAAGCAGACAAGCACAAACGACCCCTGTCTCTTTTTGACAGATCTCTTCCCATCACCAAGCAAACTGGCCCCGACCCTGTCACACAGTACCTAATGCATCTTATCCCGCCATGAAGACTGAACGCCCCTATGACGACCACCGCGCTAACATGGAACACGAATAGGTAACTGAAACTCACATTCTATGTTTCCTTTCAGGACGAACCCACACCAACAGAGACGACGGCACCGACACGACACGTAAGTAAGCATGGTCACTTCTACTCTATCACTAAGCACGACACCTAACACAAAATTCCACCTGCATGAGCATGAATACCTCACTAACATACACCAGGCACCAGCACTGGGCCACGAGCCAAGTGATGGCCCTGGATCCACCTCTGCCTGTCTACCCCCTGGTAGGCCGGCGTCTTTCGTAGTTACCCACTAACCCCAGGTTGCGCAAGCGGTACCTGGCACCACTAGCACCACTCCCTCTCCCATCCATTAGCTGTAGTTAGTGCATGGTAGGGGAGGCGATGTAGGTCCCTTTCGGATGATCGTCACCTGGTGTGGCGGAGGAGAGGCCACACCATAAAAAAAAAAGCCAACGCATCAGACGCTGCGATACTTTCACCGAGAAGACTTCGTCCGCGCCACTGAAGATGTCCACCGCAGTTGTGGACGAAACGTCTGGGAAATCTTTCTTCAGCAGACCACGGCATAACAGCCCGGAAAATTATATTAGTTATAATTGTGACACCGGCCGTGAAAGCCTACGTTCTTACATGACTCGCCTCTACGGGGAGGAGGCATATCGTCTGATCCGTCGACTAGAAGTGCTACGCAAACAAAAATCTTCTTTGCTGTGTTCACTTGCCTTTCTTCTACGCTGCCGAGACTCGGGAATTATTCCTAAATTCCTACGACAGAAACGACATTTCACCACCGCTGCCGCCAACCGCATTTACAATCGCTCTGAACTGACCTTGCTCCGAGAACGCATCCATCAGACCAGACGACAACTCTCTGCCAACAATAGTCAACTACTCATCTTACATCTTCAAGTAAGTAACTCACTACACAGTTTTGATTGGGACAACACTGACAGAATCACCTACAGCTCTATGACACACAATCACAACAGCATGACCACTCGTCACAAGAAGTAGTTTGATGGCCTTACTGCCTCCATCAAACCGCCGACTACTCTCAACCACTGCCGCACGGTAGTGAACGTATCTGATCACCAGCTGTCACCTGCTGAAACGTCACTCCTTGCTAAAGGAGGTAACTACGCTGTTGTCACTCCAACGTTGCCAGTTGAAGACATCATTTCTCACATTGAAGCAGGAATACGAGTTCTGCCAAGGCTTGCAGCTGATGAAATTCGCCGGGAATCTGCCAGGGTTCTCGAGAAGGCCAAACCTCCTACCAGTAATTTAACCAATCAAGAGAGAACTGCATTAAAGAAGCTGAACTCCAACCGAGACATCATTGTTTGCTCAGCGGACAAGGGTAATGCCACAGTTATTCTTAACCAACAAGACTATCAACAGAAAATCTCCGAACTCCTGCAACCAGCAACCTACCATAAGATTAAACGTGATCCGACAGCCGTATTCTACGGAAAACTAATCTTTTGATCAAGAACTCCTCGCTTTCGAAGGAAGACAAACGCCGCCTTACCAAGTCCGAAGCTCAGCCGCCTAGACTTTACGGGCTACCCAAGATACATAAACCAGAGGTTCCGCTCAGGCCCATTGTTAGTGGTATTGGTTCTCCCACATACGACATAGCTAAATACCTAACCGGCCTTCAACAACCCCATGTCGGCTTGTCCGACTCTTTCATCAAAGACTCTACTCATTTCATTCAAATTCTCCGCAACCTCAAATTGCTACCTAAGGATTTACTAATTAGTTTCGACGTTGTGTCTCTATTCACCAGGGTTCCAGTACAAGAAACTCTGAAGTTGTTACAACCCATCTTCTCTGATGATATCATTACACTTTTTCACCATGTCCTGACTACAACTTATTTCCAGTGGAACCGGTCATTCTACGAACAAATAGACGGTGTTGCCATGGGCAGCCCCCTTAGCCCTGTTGTGGCCAATTTCTTCATGGAGGCATTTGAGTCAAAGGCACTAAACTCAGCTCCACTCAAACCAACAGCCTGGTTCCGCTATGTGGATGACACCTTCGTCATCTGGCCCCATGGTGAACAAGCTCTTCAAGATTTTTTGTTACATCTAAATAGCATCAATCAGCGTATACAGTTCACAATGGAACAAGAAAAGGATGGCCAACTAGCCTTTCTAGATGTACTCGTTAGCAGGAAGGCTGATGGCACGCTGGGTCATACTGTCTACCGCAAACCCACACACACAGACCGTTACCTTAACAAGTACTCCAACCACCATCCTAGACAAAAACGTGCTATGATTAAGACACTCGCAAACCGTGCTTCCCGTATTTGTGAACAACACTTACTTCCACAAGAAATCCGACACCTAGAAACAGCTCTACCATCAAATGGTTATTCAGTCCAAGAGGTGAGAAGAGCCTGCCGTCCGGCCAAGCCCCAACCGGTTACTCAGGACCAACCCAAAAGCAAGTCCATTGTCTTTCTGCCATATTTCAGAAATGTCACTGACCGTATTGAACATATACTTCAACGTCATAACGTCAAAACAGTATTCAAACCTACAAGACAATTAAATAGCCTACTGCGCTCTTCCAAAGACCCCCGAGATCCCCTGTCATCGGCCGGTGTTTACCGTATTCCTTGTTCCTGTGGTTCAGTGTACATTGGTACCACACAGCGGAGCGCTAACACCAGACTCAGCGAACACAAAAGAAACTGCCGCCTGGGCCATACAGAAAAATCGGCAGTCGCCGAACATGCCATTGAAGCCGAGGGCGAACACATTATTAGATTTCAGGACACCAACATTCTTTCCTCCATAAAACATTACCATACCCGGCTACAACGCGAAGCAATAGAGATTTACAAACATCCCAATAATTTCAATAGGAAAGAAGAAGCATTGAAACTCAACAGTAACTGGCATCTAGTCATCAAAAACAAGAAAGGTCATACAAAACCGAAAAACACTGCGAGCCAATCAGAAGAGAGCAACAACACAGCCGGCGCCAGCCCCCTCATACCAGCGGGCCAATCAGCAGAGAGCGTCCACACTATAAAGAGAGCGGCACTAACGGCCAACGCATCAGACGCTGCGATACTTTCACCGAGAAGACTTCGTCCGCGCCACTGAAGATGTCCACCGCAGTTGTGGACGAAACGTCTGGGAAATCTTTCTTCAGCAGACCACGGCATAACAGCCCGGAAAATTATATTAGTTATAATTTTTGGTATAATTCTTTTATATTTGTTTTTTGTGGGAACCATATAATTTAGGATCAAAATCTTTAACCTACTGTATGTAGCTAAACTTCTGTGCAGTCATAAAACTTTCAAACTTCTAAGTTAAATAGATTTTCTGAAAAGTGTACCTGAAATTTAAAAAATACAAGTTACGGAAAATGGCAAAAAACAAGGTGAGCACTATGTTACCTACCAATATACTATAACGTCTCTGGGTCATAAGAAACGTTTAAACGTCCAAACAACAAAACAAAATTACATAGGTCTATTCCTTAAGCCATTAAATAACCCATTAAAACAATAAACAACCAACCCATTTTTTTAGCACAAATATCTACCAAGTGTACTAAATTAATAAGCCAGAATTCTGGAAGGTTCGCTTTATTGTATTTTACCTTAAGAAAGCATATGTTATCAACAATGCATTAAATGTATTCAGTTAGTACCACATATTGTATTCATATCAGTATTAATTTTCATAGCAATTGTATTCCTCAGAACCTGGTATTGGTCACAATAAGTTTATGAAACCCACTAGAATTTATATTTTTCATATTGTATTGTATTTGCTGCATTGCATTAACTGTTAACCTATACCTTTTTCTATACACTGAGCACCCACGAGAAACAAACTACTCTCTACCAGAAATGAAGAAATAGTATGCCATAAATACTGCTCACTAGAAATGTAATTATGTATGAAGGCAACCCATTTATTATGTGACAACAAATTCTCATAACTTGGTCTCCCCCAAAAAACATTAAATCTTTTGAAGTTGAGTTCAAATACAGTAAAAATACAGACTCTTGTCTTTTCGGCCTGGACATTTTCATTTACCATATAATCACGAATAGTTCGCGAAATCGGTGTATATGGCAATCTTATTTGCAATATACTTGGATCAGTATAACAGGGAGAAATAGGCAGTTACTTTGGGGGTGGAACTCTGTATGTATATGTGTGTGTATGTATGTTAACGTCATATTTCTATAACAACGGAAGTATAAACGATTTATCATTGCATAATTCGAATCTAATACCAATATAGGTCCATCCTAGTGCTATGTATCACCAGGAATATTAAATGTATAGAAAATATTTTAAATTTCATTTACAATATAGCTGTTTGGTAGAAGTTTAAGGAATAGTTTTCGCCTCTATCGGAAAACTTGGCGTTGCTGAGGAATCTATTTTATTGTCAGTGCTAGGCAGATGCGGCAGCTTATATATAAAGCTTATAAAGCAATGGCTGGAATCATTGTTTACTCAAACTGGCGTAATCACATTCCTGATCAGGTCTCTGAACGTTTGCACTTACTGCCAATAGGATAGCTCGATCACACCATAAAGGCATGTACACTGCCATTGCTGTATGTTGTGAATAATTGTCAAAATGAGTTATCAATAACGAATTGTAGCTATATTATGGAACTTGGGCACAAATCACGAGTATATTTGTGTTGGTTTAGGATTAATCACAGTGTTAACACAAAACGCCTTCGACAGTTCCTTCTATTGTGATGTATGGGAATGGACACATCAAGTGACATATTTTGGAGGTAAGGGTGATGATGATGATTTCTATCTAAGGACTCTCAACTGCTAGGTATTGTAAAACAGATCATGGCAAAGGCCAGAGATAAGGATAAGTGCAAAACATAATAGCAAAAACCAGAGATAAAGATGATTATAAAACTCATAGCAAATGCCAGAGATAAAGATCAATATATAAAAGCATAGCAAAAGTAAAAAATAAATGACTACAACGGGAGAGCCAAGAAACTACGAACCGGCTGCACGGCGTTTTTCTACTGGGTGTGTGGAAACATGATAACGTACTGCTGCTATAAACAAGGTCACGCCGTTGACGTGGTATTGCTCTGCAGTGCGAAGAGAAGTATTGAGTTGGCGGTGATTTGATGTAGTTCAGTTATTTATTATTTTGTCCTGCACTTAGTCACAAAGTATATAACGGCTCAGCATATGTTTTCTATTGCACAGGGTGTATTTATTTCTGATTCGTATGTGTTAACTCTGTCACCTCGCCAAGTGAACGTACGATTTGCAGACAGACTTCCAGGTGTAAAAGTCCCAGGTCGTACAATCCATGAACATTACAATAAATTTCAGGCCACAGGGAGCGATCAGGCTAAACAATCTAAAAGACGGCGTAAGGTTCTTGATGAAGAATCATTAGACGACATCGATCATCGTTGGGAGAATTTTCCCCAAAATCACAACAGGCAAGCATTTCTTATGGCTCAGCGCGAAGAGATACCAAATTGCTGAAGTTAAAGCCATACAAAATAACTGTGGCCCTTCAACCACGTGATCCTGCAATTAGGCGCACATTTTGTGAGTGGAGACTCAATAATGTGCACAATGGCGAAATAGACCCATATTTAATATTTTTCACGGACGAGCCTTGGTTCCACTTTCATGGATATGTGTGTACACAAAATAATGGTTATTGGAGCTCTGACAAATCTATGAAGTATCCATTCATGACGAAAAAAACTGGTGTATGGTGCGCCACGAGCAAAGAAAGAGTTATAAGGCCAATTTTTTCGAGTCAACAGTTGACGCTCGTACATATGTGAATACAACATTGCCCCCCTTTTAGAGAATTAACAGACAGGGAGCGTGATTGTTTCTTTTTTCAACGAGACTCTGCACAGCTCATACGACCAATATTTCGATGAGAACAATTGAAAGTGTGTTTGAGGACAGAATTATTAGTAGAGATTTGTGCCCCCTCGCCCCGACCTAACCCCTGCGATTTCTGTCTCTGGGGTAACTTAAAACATAAAGCGTACAAGATAAACCCACACAACCTGGAAGAATTAAAACAAAATATCGTCCAGGAAAATGTTAGCATTTCTCAACGTGAACTGCAGAGAGTGATGGATAGTTTCCTAAAGAGGTGCCAAAAATGTATGGACGACGGTGGCCAGTTTCAGCATCTCCTTTCATAAAGTTGGTAAGTGAAGCCTTTAAAAGTAGTTTTAAAAATGTTGCATGGTTTCATCCGCACCTTTCTATGATAGCGGCAGACGGCAACAAGCGCCGAAAACGCGGACAGGAAAAACACCCCGAAGCCAGTTTGATTCTTTTTGGCTCTCTCTGTATAAAACTAAACAACGAAATATGAAACACCTGATAGCAATATCACTAAATCCGCATTTGGAAATTTGCATTTGACACAAAGTTAAAAATCCTATCAACCCCTTCTTATCGTCCGCTAAGACCTCTGCAAGACTTTCCGGCTCTGCAAAAGAGTCCCAAAGATTCACTAGAGCAATACAGTCTAGCAACACGTGACGGACCGACAGACCTTTGCTACAAAGCTGACAAATAGGAGCAGGGAAACCCTTAGAAAGATAACCGTACATAAAATTGTAGTGGCCAATACGCAACCGAGCCAAAATCACCGCGTCATAACGAGATGGATGAGAGGAGTTTACCCAGTTTATCGGTATGTGCTTCACTACTCTAAGCTTATTTCCGCGGAGAACTAACCACGCCTCGCGCCGGCACAACAGCATCGCTCTCCAACAACAAGCCTTAAGTCTTCGATGTTACCAGAGATTTTGTAACACTAGGTTCTGTGGTTGCCGCCTTAGATGCCAATCCCCGGCAAGCCAAGATGACCAGGTAACCAAGCACACTCCACATTAACGCCAGAAGCGTATAAAACATGGAGGGGATGCGCTGAGCAATGGGATGGTAGTTGTACAGCTCACGAAGGCTCTGGAGTGCACTGAGGGAATCACTACAAATGAGACAATCTCCCATTTTTCGACGACGCACATACAAAATGGCTAGTATATGGCATACAGCTCTGCACTATAAATGGATCTGCTATCACGAAAACCGAATTATGGCATTCAAATCCATAAACATAAGCACATCCAGCACCGCTGGTGCACTTAAATCCATAGGTGAAGGTCAAAATTCGGTCATTGTATCCGGACAGAAATTCTAAAAAAACGAGTGCGGATACTAAACGTAGGCATCGTAGACTGCCGGTATACCGTCATCCAAATATCTACGTGAGATGTCGCACGTAACCAAGAGGGGAACACCCTGTCCCTTAGAAAACACGCTAGTCATTTCTATGTCGTGCTTTCGAAGAAGCTCTCGGAAAGGAAAACCTGCAAGCCTTGGATTAATGGAGCTATTCCTATAACGTTCATCCAGGCGCGATGTAGAGAAAAGAAGCGAACGTTGGATGTTTTGGCACACATTTAAGCGCACAGCTATAATTTCGTAAGAAGGCATCACGCCGATACCGTAAAAGAGGTTCTGCCGATTCGGCATAAAGGCTGATAACTGGGCTAGTTGGAGAAGCACCAAAAGTCACACGAATGCCCCGATTGGGACAGCGTCTAATCCTCTCAGCACAGATGGTCATGCTGAAGAATAAACTATACACCTGTAGAGTAATTTGGATCGGGTTAGTGCGTTATATTCGCGGCAAAGCTATCCGATTCGCTCCCTAAGATTTGCCACTTAATAACCGCAAGATATTCAGAGAATGGTGATCTCGCGCTTTCAGTTGCGCATTGTACGATTACCAGCTGAGTTTCCTATCAAACGTGAATCCGAAGAATCTCTTCAAATCTGAGAATGGAAGTAAATGTGGACTGAATCAGAGCGAAGGTGGTAATCGTCTCCTACAAACGCACTTTGACCTCTCAGTTGAGAAACAAAAGCCGTTTTTAGAACTCCATTCTTAAAGATTGTCTAAAACAGTGTTGCAGACTGCGTTCCTAAAGCGGGGTACGTTGAGGGGTACAATGGGCGGCAAAACCGTCTGCGAATAAGCATGACGATACCCCTGGAGGAACACATTTAGAGATAAAATTAATAGTCATATCGTAGTGTAACGCTTAGTACTCAACACCTATTCTCCTGAACAAAAAGGTTCGAATAAACCGAGCCGACCCGTACTCGGAAAACGCGGTCCTTCATTAACTGATGACTGAACAGTGGTAAACGTCCACGTATGTTCCAGGCTTGTAGGGAACGTACTATCTCTGCTTGTCAACACGTATCGTAACTCTTCTCAAGGCCAAAAAATATCGTATCGGTTTGACAGTTCTTTATGTATTCGTTCATTATCTTAGTCGATAATGACATAGGGTAGTCCATTAATGAACGGCGCCGTCGAAAACCACACTGGGTATTGGTCAGTAGGTTGTGATTTTCCAAACCAACATACTAATCGTCCATCATCATGCGTTCCATCACCTTACAAACCCAACTGGTGAGGGAACTAGAACGGTAGCTGTATTGAATATGACGGAGGCCTCTTGGCAACTTTCTGGGAGACTGACTTCAACCCCAAAAACGATTATAGACCTCGAGCAGGAAAGCCTTTTCTTCAGGAGAGAGAGCTCTTACAATATTTGTACGCGGATACCATCTGATCCTGATAGTCGCGAAGATTAAAGATCGTGTTCTAAATCCGCCATGACGAAAGGTGACTAATCTTCAAGGCTTCCAGAACAAAAACAGAAACCTAGAGATGCCATCTGAGTCTTAGCTGGAAGGAACTCGGGTGAGGAATTATCTGAGGTAGAACCTCGAGCAAAAACCGGCCAAATGTGTTAACCACGTCAAATGGATCAATATGAGCTCCTGCGGCTGTTTTAAGACCGCATGGGGACCGATTTTCTGGCCACACGCCTTAGCTTATCCCATACGACAGAGGAAGGTGCATGTAGATTAAAAGAAGCTACACACTTGTTCCATGATGTCTCTTTGCTATCCTTAATAATTTGTCAAGACTTGGCACACATTTTCTTGTACTGGATCAGGTTATCCAGTGTAGAGTGACGCTGAAAAGTTCTAAGAGCACGCCTGCGAGCACGAATGACATTCATCGGTCCACCAAGGGATCGGAATCAACGTCAGTGGGCAGTGAATAGATTGCTTAGCATCAGAAAGAATCGTCTCTGTGAGATGTTTGACCAAAACATCCACAGATTCGTGCTCTTTATAATTCAACACAGTTAACTTGGATTAAATGTTCCAGTAGGCTTGATCCAATCTCAATCTAGGCAAACGTGTGGAACATATGTATTGTGTTAAGAGACATAAGACATGGAAAGTGGTCACTAGAGTGCAAATCGTAAATGACATTCCATTGTAAGGAAACTGCTGTGGTGAACAAACTGCAATGTCAATGTGTGAAAAAGTGTTGAAGGAGTCTGAAGGAAATGTAGGCTCTCTGGTGTTCAGGAGAGCTAGGTTATAAATGTCCAAGAAATCGGCGATTAGTTTGCCTCTCACACAACTCCGAGGTGAGCCCCAAAGAGGGTGATGGGCATTGACCCTCCCACCAACAGAAACTGTGTTGGTAACTGGGGAACTAAATGTAAATCCGTGAGCTAGAGGTCATCAGATGGAGGCAGATAAATATTACATATGGTAAATCGGATGCATGGCAGTTTAATCCTTAGAGCCGTTGATAGATTCCACAAATATATAATCTTTGATAAATATCATAGTGCCCGCGTGCGCAGGTGTAAGATCACACGTACCGGACGGTGTTATCTTGCGGACGGTCTCTTGTAAAGATACAACCAAAGCATTATTCTTGTTGGCTAAAAGTTCAAGCTCTTGTCTAATTCCACTATATTCCTTGTAGGATAGCCATAATGGGATCATTTCTCAATCGTAACAGTGCACTACGTTCAGGACGGCGGTGGTCGAGCAATTTGCCCTTTTGCGTTGGTGTCGAAGGAATGATCCTGCCTCCCCTCACTGTCGTTCTGGCAGTGCGGCAGAATCCTTGTGCTCCATCTCATCCACAGGACAGAACCAATTTCCCAGAATTCCTCAGAAAGGCATATCCGAGGAGATGCTTGTGGACCTTTCTTGCATTTAGATTTTCCGGGTAAAGGCTTACCATTTCTTTTAGGAAGTCGGTTCTGTTGTACGTGTTCTTTAACTTTATGGGTGATCCATTATACGTCACGGGCTAGCTAGTCATTGTTTTGAGGTCGATGGTCTTGATGGTGACTTTACTGAAGGGCTCTGGTCAGTAACATACTTGCCAGATATTGATGCAGGTTTAGATTTCGTGGGATATGGGTGTGATCTGGCTTCTAGAATCACTTCTGCAATTTTGGTCCCGTTAATATCGCTGGTTTGAGTTGAGGTACCGGTTTATTTGCAACTGAGCTATAAGTACCGGACTTCGGGACAGATGGTTGGCGAATTTGTAGGAGCTTGCGGGCTTCTTTCGAGAATGACACCTTCTCCCTAACCCTAATCTGTTGGATCGCCTTTTCCTGTGTAAAAAGGGGGCATTTTCGAGAACTAGATGGATGTTCATCACTGCAGTTAGCGCACGTTTGAGGTGATGTACATGCTCCCTCGTGTGAGAATTCACCATAGTTAACGCAGGTAGCTTCACCGTTACAGAAATCACTTGTGTGTCCAAGTCCTAACACTTCTTTATTGCAACGATGGTTATTTTCAACAAATCATAAAGATATTGGTACATTATATTTTATAATTCTCACCGGGTTCGGGATATATGACCTAACTTCAGTGGGTTCATACACTGCCTTAATCCTTTCAGAGAGGTATATCCGATGATCAAAGGTAAGAAACAGGGTACGAGTGTGCACAAATTGACCTCTTTCTCTCCACTGAAGCCGATAAACGGATGTCACACTTTATCTTCAAGATTTCCTCGAGTCTCCTCGCTGGACATACTCTCCAATGCACAGGTGTTTACAACACCGCGCGAGGAGTTCAAGGTCTTGTGAATCTCAATTCGTAAGCGGTAGCCAACATGTTTTCTTTCTGTACAATAGCTGCCTGTTGAATATGCTTCAACTAGGAGCGTGCCATTACAAGTTGTACTACAGGCTTTTACTGGACCAACAATTTTATCCAGATCCTTCTGAATACTACTTACCGTAGTAAACTTCCATCCTTCCTCAGTCCAACTGCTAAGTAAGTAGTGAGGATTACAACACTCAACTACATTTTTAACACTGACTTTGGTGTGTTTTTGGACTTTGAATCCAAAGCAATAAAATCCTCCACCATTACAGATGTCTGCGATGACGTGCTGACATACTGGGCGCCACTCCAGCTTAGGTGAGAATTCTGGCCTGGACCTTGCTCACCTTAGAGTTTCACCTCCCAATGAACAGATAGAGGGACACAATCGCCGTCAGGAGTAACGTTCCCTCCCCGGACTGACTTTCATCAGTGGATACGAACATAGTCCTACATGATACTCAGGGACTGGGAGTTAGAATTACCCAGTTATCCTTTGCGACTCCCCTCCTCCGTACCGCGCAGCGGTATCCGCCAGACTGTTTTCAGGGAGGTAACTGCCAGTTGATTTAACATACTTGTAGACCAATGTTTGTTGGGCGTTTGGGACAAGCCTCTTAGAGGAACCCAATCGAGTGTTTCTCGGGAACGGGAGGGCCAATTCCGTACCTACCGTAGTAGGCCCCTAGAGGAGGTGAAGGTAACTTGTAAGCATCCAGAGATTAATAAAAAATCATATTTAGAACATGAAAGTTATGAAGAAATCAGGATATATCGGATTAGCATAATTAACATATTCGAAAATTTCGGTGCATATAGCCCAATATTAAGTGACATTTAGGTATCAAAACTAGTAAACTTTGCTCACAACTCCTACTTCTAACACAATACACAGGAGTAAAAACGTACATGATTTGAAAGTCGTGTACTGATCTATTTATCCTTCCTTGATTGAGAGATCTGTTGCTGATAGTTCACAAATTACCAAATACGCTAAATTTGTATTTTATAAATTAAAAAACAAGCCCAATCCTTCCCCTGCTTTGAGTTACAGCAACGTACACAGCAGTTGACCATTTTTATGTGAGTATAGATTAAGGTGAAAATATTACACATGTCAGAATTCAGGATAGAGCTGAACATGCCAATTGGAAAACCAAACAATAGGTTTATTTTCCGTATAACGTATAACACAATTCAGTTATGTTATATATTGGTGAAGTATATAGTAAGGAAAAACGAAAACGTTGGTTGACAAGTATTCCCGCATATATTATTTACGTAGGATTTTATAGTAACAGAAGTGTCAAAAATTTATCTTTTTGTATAATTCGAATCTAGAATGAATAAAGATCCATTTAATTCCTATATTCACCATGGACATGAGGTATATAAACAGTATTTGACATAAGCCAGGACTTGCTTGTCATAATAGTTTTCCACTAGACGTTTCTGAAGCATCTGGGCGAGAATTGTCGTTGTGCAGGAACTAATTTCAATGGTTTAGGTAACGTGAACTATTGAAGGGTGTTAGGATAATGTATAATAAATAAAGCCATTAGAATTTCAATTCTGTCATGGGTGGTCATCTATATTTGCAATTTCCCCTGTAACAGCTAGTCGATATATTGGGTCTATTGAACAAAATGAACTACACTGTCACGGTAAGTGGTACTGAGTCTGCCATTCTGCATATATATAAATACAACTCTACAATTAGATTCTAGGTCTAGCTATGAGTCTGTTCTCTTGAATTTTCAGACATTCCATTCAATAGCAAATGTCGATAAGATCAATAATCTATTTCATTATATTTTTAATGGAAATCCTACAAGAAAGAAATTCCTAATGGAACCTGCGAGATTAATGATATAAATGCATTTATTAAGGGTAAACTTCTATTGGATGATGGTATGTTCTTCACTCGTCCTAATTACACTGCAATGAAGTCCGAGGTGCAATGTTCTTAAGAACTAGAGTTTTCTAAACCTAGAAGTATAGGTTCGTTTCTATCTCTCAGTGAAAATCAAATTCTGCATGGTGGTGTGCTGAGAAAATGTGATTCTTTGTGAATACATCTAATGTATCATACGCATAGACTGGAGTATTTCAACTGGTTCTTTCATCGATGGTAGGAGTGAACATTCTCTCGGTTCCTCCAGTCTATCACATATCTCAAGAATCTTCAAGTTCTATTTGCCTGTGATTGACATAAACTTCATACATCAAATTACTCTTACAGTAGTCCATTAGGACGGCAAGACCATCGACTTATGAAACGACGTTATAAGTGCAAGACTTCACATCAGGCAAACTGGGTAGGTTTAAGCTTTAAACGACCGCTCCACAAGTATAATGTATCTCCCCTATCAAGACAGACTCACGTCCTATCTTTGCCTAGAATGGAGTTAACGTCGTGTAATATAGCTTCTAGAAAGTGCTTGATCTACAGAGTTCTATAATAGATATATTAAACGTGATTGAAGTACCTACCTTTAATGAAAAGAACACTAAAGAAGAGGAACATGCATTTCTACCTTATAATACACCGGCTTTAGATTCAAGAGATGAGATTAGTCTTCGTTGTCAATCTGAATGGTTGTATACGATACCCACAGAAGCTATCACTGCTCTGAAGCATCTCAAAACCTATAATTACTCACTTTTGAAAATAACTATTTTCTTTTAAGATAGCAATCATTCACTGGTCACATTAACCTAAGGAGACTATTACTGGAGCTATTGAAATACGATCGAGATTCAATCATCGCCCAATTTTCCTGCACAGATAATCTTATGCTACGTGATATTACAAGATAAACTGCATACGTATAAACCTCTAACTCATGTAATCCAGACAATTATCTAACGTAAATGGAAAGGAGATATAGAGACAATTATATACATTAATGTATTCTGCTTTATTGATCACCATGTCTTACTTTTCCTCTTCTTTTACCTTGCTTTGCAACCACCATTCCACAGTCCTAGTTGGTATTGAGAATACTAGAAGATGATCAAATCACGCTCTTCGAAGATACTCTTCTTGCTTGGGTTATCCTAGGTTCTAGTTCCAGAGGTCACGGGTTCAAACCCGGTGGAGGTTTTTTTCGGGCGTAAAAATCCTTAGCATGGTTTCCTTCAAAACGTAAGTAAAGCCGGTGGTCCAGTGTTGTGGATTTACGGCACGTAAAAGAACCTCAAGCCTGATAAAGAGGCCTCCGAGCAAACTTTCCGGGCTTCCGCACTCAATGTAGAGCTAGGAACCACAGCAGCTAAAAGAGCGTCCATAAATAAAACTTCATTTATTTATTTATTGCGATTCTGTAATGATAACAGTACATTACCTAGAAATGAATCAAATTAACCAAGAATACAGACATGTATTCCGTCTATCCTGCTACTGCTGTTCATCAAACCGCAGTGTGAAACTAAGTTCATATTTGTTTTACAGTACGGCATCGGAACATCTGAAACACAAATATAAGGTTATATGTTCTTTTACTCACTTTCTTTTATATCTTCAGTAGCAGTATCAGGGGCGGAGATATCTACTTCATCTATTCCTTCAGAGCTTCTGTAACAATAAGAATAATTAAAATTCAATTTCATATCTTTTTTTACATACAATTCAAAATTGTAATAATAAAGTTTTAAATTGTACACGCGTTTTGCGTTTTGGAACGTCTCACAATTATCCTGACATATAAAGTATGAAATCAGCTCTTTGTGGAGAGACGGGTTGGTACAGCCGATGCACTCTATTGCACTGTTCCTTGTGATGATCCCAGCAATGAGCTCTTACTTTTGAATAATCAGCAAAACTGCCTAACGTCACATCATCATCATCATCTATTTTAGGTATTCAGCTATCCACCTTGAAGTGTTTGCTCCATAAAATATCGTTGTTCATATACACCTACATCATCCATTCGCCCTCACCAGCAACAGAAGCATCATAAAGGAAAAATCACTTGGTGGTGTTATAATTATTAATATACTTGGTGTTATTTTCCTCTCACTGCAGTCTGGACGTTTCGCTATGACGTCAGAGGATTATTTTTTCGATTGCATCAATATACATTATCCACTATTGATTGCGGATTATTGTGATAGTCTTTGTGTAACAATCTGTGATGATATTTTACAACTAATAGTCTCAATTTACATATTCTACACATCCCGAAACTCGAACATAATGGGTCTACAGCATCGTGGTCCATTCCACCGTTATCGGATTCTTACGGACCACTCCCAGCAGATTTATATATCCAGGATTCCCCTGGGAAGTCTAAATATTATACTTATGATCAAATTACATCTTTACCCATCACCGGAATCGAATCGACAGGTGTGTACGTAGCATCCCAATCTGGAGGGGTCCACTCTACCATCCTATAATTAATCAGATGTATTTCTAAATATGCAGAAACATTATCGGAATTCCAGACATCCTCCAGATGAACAAGATACATTTATTTACCCATGACGTGACTAACTCATACACACATATGCAGCATTTCAATCCTGAGGGGTCCATTAAAATTTCCTCGATTTAATTAGATGTTTTTTCCCTCGAAATTCTCGACGAATAACAACAAAGTTTCATTTTTGTCATTTACGAGGCTAAAACGAAAGAGCACAGAGTGTACACTATCCCGGTCCTGCCCATAATTTATACATCCCCACAAAACAGTAGATTTTTTCGGAGATTAGAGAAACTGAAATTGAGTTTTATTATTCATTGACGCTCTTCAACTGCTTATGGTCTTAGTGGCCCATTCTATATTGCGGTGTAAAAGACCGAATATTTTGCTCATAGGTTTCTTTATCACGCTTGAGGTCGTTTATGTGCCTTAAATCTACGATGCGGGGCCACAGGCTTTACTTCCCTTCCGAAGGAAATAATGCTAAACATTTTTACGCTCGAAAAAAATTCATCGTCCTCCACTGTGTTTCACCCCGCGACCTCGGGAAGTAAAAGCTAGCATGGTACCCCTACGACACAGATTAGGGAGCGGATCAACATTTTCTAGGGCGTGGTCAATTAGCCACTGAATTTAATCCAGAACCTCCATTTTGTTAACACTCCCTACCATTTAGTTTTCAATGGTAAAGAATAATTCCTCGAATGTTCACTCAACGCACAACAAACTGCAACAGCAAACTTGAATTTGGGAAATGTCGGCAAAATTTCAGTCATTCACTTTTAATTCCATAAATTCAAATAACGCTGCACATTTATCTTTGAGTGCAAATTGATGATTTGATATCGTTTATAAATATTTGATAGGCATTCAAGCTAATTTACCCAATAAAATTTCCTAACCGTCTTCAAAGCCGCATGGCTGAAAATTTTACACCACTATGCTTTTTCTCAAAGTAGCCGGTTTGACTTTAGTCCAATAAACTATAAGCCATACCATTTGTATTGGAAATATGAATCCCATGGTATTTTGTTATAAATGCTATTTCCAAGTCTTGAGGTCTCAAAGGTAAGCGAATGATACTGCGGCTAGGCGTACGCACATTTCATATAGTTTCTATATAGGCCAATTTATAATGATTCTTTTTTCACAAAAACACTGTTCTGCAGATTCTTGACTTTTATCTTCATCACCAGTTCCTTGTTCTTCCGTATCCGTGTGATCTAGAACTTTCAGTTTCAAAGTTACTATCGCTATCTACTAAGCTTGAAACATCACTAACTTCGTCTAACCATTGTAATATTTCAGCCTTTAAGCCAGAATAATCTGGTATGACAGAATGAGATGGATCAACACAGCCAGCGATTGTGTGAGTTCAAAAAAAACAGAAAGAAAGAAATAAAGAGATTATCATGTTTTCTCCGTATATTTTCTATGGCAAATATAAAACTGGTGACGTGGTGTCTGTACAGCCACTATTAAAATTAAATTCACTCTCAGAATATAACTGTAGGGCTCAGGGAGATTATTTGAGGACGAGACGTTCAAATAGATAAGATGGTACTGTTGACGTAAGGTCTCAGAAAAGAAAATAAGGCGCAGGGATGTTGATTTTTTGTATTTGGAGGAGTCTGTCAGACACCACGTCACCAGCTTAAGAGTTAATGTGTCTACCTAGCAACAGTGGACTATAAAAGATGGCAGAAAATAAATGCTAGTTACGAGATAGTCTGGAACGAGTTACGAGCGATTTGCAAGTTCAGAGTTCCAAAGCTTTTAGCGAAATAAATAAAGTTTGTTACGAGTTAACCGCTGTTTTCGTTACAGCTGGTGTCAGATACGATTGAACCACAGAGATGCTGGTAAATCTCTTTGACGAAATGAAGACTGATATGGAAACGGCAAATGAAACCCTCCCTATGCAGTTGAAATCGGAGATGAGAGAATAGTTACCTGCTAAAATAGAATAACTAATGGACGGCATAAAGAATTAACTCAAGTAAATGACGAACGCGTTAAGACCTTCTAAAACCTAGAGAAAGGGTCGACGGCAGCACCAAGAATCTGAGCGACGTGGTGGGTGAAATATTTGGAAGAAAACTCAGGATTTGCGGATTGACGCGCAAGGACGCGACATAACATCTAGGTGCGTCAAGCAACCCAAGTAAGAAGGAACATCCACTTCTGAAGACTGTCGCCAACAATTTTGCACAGTCGCCTCGCACAATTGAAGTTTTAAAATCTGTGTTCTGATGCATGTTCATTGCCTGGTAGAACGTTGTCTGTGGCAACTGTCATAATTCTCAATAACAAATCTGCAGCTTTCCTGATATTTTGCCTTGCTGTTCCTGTAAGCAGTAAATAACTCTGCGTATGCTTGTGGATATATTTAAAATTTGTACCATTCTGAAGTTCAATTAATTTTGCGAGTGTATTTTGTTATATATTTACCATTAACAAGCGAAAAGCCTTCGCCCATTAAATTATTTCTCAGGAATTTAAAGGAATGAGGAACAACAAAGAAAACCCAAATTCTACGATTTTCAGAAAATGGCTTTTTAATTAAAGAAGTGTCTGTTATCCCCCAAACTGACAATTTTTCTATTGGATCCGCTCATATCACAAGCGAAATCTCGCAATTGTAGTTCTGTAGATTATGTAACTTCAGTAACACCACAGAACAGTTTTTCTTTTACAGTCTGATCGAACTGGTTAATATATCGGTTGTTTCCACTTTCTCACTCGACTGCGGATTACAATCACTTGCACATTAGTACGTGGACCACGAATTCTATATTGTCATAGCAGAGGTCACCTGTAACTTTCATTTCATCAAAAGTGAGCACTATACCTTTTTCTAAACCTGTAAATGAGCTTACTAGCGATTTCAAAATGCTTACGCTTAAATCTATGAAACCAGGAGGAACAGAAACCCCTTTATGGCGAAGTTTTGCTGTAACCTCGTTAGCTAGTGGATACTTCAAAACATCTCTTACACATTACAAAGCGTTTTGAGAAACATCGTCACTCACTACCTTTTATACATCATGTGAAGCCCAGCTGCTACATTTTCCTTTCAATAGTTGTTGCTGACATATGAGGAAACAATCTGATGTTATACATTCACCTGACTTTCTCTATCATCTATCTTTATTAGTGGGTATACAAATTATTCTTACTGAATCTTATTTTTCTATGTACTGCATTTTAATCCAAATAAACATTTGCAAAAATAAGTACATTACATAGCTATAACATTTTGTTATAGATACAAAGAGAACAGCGAGAGTCAAATGTTTAACAACTGGACGCTATGTGCTGGCCTTAAATTCCATACAGTTTTCATAGAACCGTGAGAAACAACCTAAAATCGACGAGACCTTAAAAGAATCACAAGTATTGAACAATTCGAACGTTTAGTAACGGATATCTCAGAAACTGCTTATGCCACAGAAAATTTTATTATAGGTAAATTGTGTGCTTTAAAGAGATGTACATTTTTTGAACGATAAGTTTTCGTCTATCGCTTAATGTTTACCAATTATACACAATTTCTTCCAAATGAAGACTTCACAGGCTATTCCCATAAAATTCAAGATATACACTTGTAAATAACTTTAATATACGCTATTTTAATCAAAATTGTTAGAACCATTTTAAAAAATAAAAAATTTCGAAAAATGTTCCATGTAAAGGGGTGTCATCTTTGGAAGGTACTGAACCAGGTGTGGTACTTATCCCACTTTTCGTTTTTCAGTCCACACACACACACACACACACACACACACACACACACACACACATGGACCTTTTTGTAAAAACGCTTTTTATTTTTTTGGATTCAGGAGTCTCAAAACATGTATTTCCGGTGAAATTTCGGATCGAATACAATACCTTCCTTACCTACTATGTACATGGTAGATAAATGGTTTCGCACTTCTTTAATTCAGAATTTTTTGACTTAAGCAAACAAAGTTCTCCTCCGAGGAATACATTTTGCTGTATAAACGAGTCATTTTCTTAAGCTTTTCTGTTTAATGTGTCTTTTTCTATATTTCTTTCTTGCAATCCTGCTAGTGTGAGAGCAGGAATTTCCTTTGCATTACTATTGGTTTCTTAGGAAATTCCACTTTCAGAATTTGATTTATCAAGAAAGTCACACATCTTCCTGCCATACTTCTCTAATCTTGTTTGGCCTTTATGTAGCATTTAAAGACGAAGATTTAAGTAATGGCAAACTGAAACGAGGTACAGCAGCAGCAGCTTTAGGCGGCAATTTCAACAATTCGGCTTTTAAATCGTGTTCGTAGTCCTTTCATCAAAATGAACTCGATAGACATTCCATTTTAGCGTAAATTCTAACCTTTTTGGCAAACGTGTAATCACTACTTTTGAAAATCTATGAAATAAAATGCTTAACTGCTTACTATTTCGGTCATACATCTGCACCACCAAATAGCACAACATTGCATCTTTGATGGTAAAAGCTTTGAACTTAATAAACAGCAAACTCACGTTAACATAATGGTCACTAAACGTTGCAATGATGAAGAGAAACAATAATATTCCCGCTTCCACTGGGTGCCGCGTGAACCTAACAGCTCTGTTGCTACTGCGCATCCATGCCATGAGCGCTACCGCTTTCTTCTAGTTACCGTGGATAAAGTGCACGCTTTCGTTCACCTTTGTTTTTGTGCGCTCTTCATACCTTGCTTTTTAGTACTCCATTTTCAATTTAGTAAACTGCCTCAGTTTTTATAGATCTGGGAGAAGCAAGTTCACTGGAGTTAAACTTAATCGCGTATTTTCTCCCAAGCAACACTTCCTTCTGTTTTAGGCCGTCCGTGCTTTTTTGTACTCGGTAATCGATCTGTATTTGGTTACCAGCTCAACTAATTCTTTTTCATAACATGAAAACTTTGTGCCTCTGCATCTAGCTTTCTACTCCTTTTCGCTCCTACTCGTATCGAACCACGAAACTAAGCTAAAAGATTATCGTTTGCTTAACAGTAACCAACCAAAACATTGCGCTGCAAACGACAAAAGAGCATCGGAGCTTTTCTGAAGTAGTTAGGTTCGGTCAACGCCCTCTCGCTTGCAGTTCTTCGTCGTTCTCTTTCACTAACATTTTGTTAGTTAGTAATTCTCTGAAAAAGCTTGATGAAACGCAAGATCTTTAACAAAATGTTAAACTTTTAACTTACTGTTAGTAAACACGATGTAATATGCTGGCCACAAGACCAATAAGCAGTGTTGCAGATGTGGTTTGTGTAAGCGTGTGGACTGTGACCAAGACGTACGTGCCTTTAGCTAGAATACACCCATTCACAGAGCGGGATGGCTCAGGCGGCCCCAGGTTCGATTCCCGGTGACCGCCCACTCTCACCACGGGGTGTTTTCCACTGGTCGCCTAGGTGAATGCCGGGATGATGGTGTATTCTCCTTTCCCCCATTTCCTATCACGTTTCAAGTGTCTTCGATGCTGGCGGTGTCGGGCAGTTGGCACTGTTGCTTGCGAATTGGAATTATTTCTCCCCGTGTACGCCAGGGTGCGTTGTCGCTTCGTCGGCTTCTCTTCGTCTCTACTGGTGCGCGGGTGTTCACACTGGAAATATTAGTTACTTCTGCGCGTCTCTGTGGGCCTGCCTACCTGCGATCTCCTACGGCTCCTGGGGGGTGTAGCCACAAGATCACAAGTCGTCGCCCGTGGTCTAGGGATACTGTGCTAGCCTCTAGTTCCTAAGGTCGCGGGTTCAAACCCGGCGAAGGATTTAAAAATCCTTAGCATTGCTTCCTTCCGAAGGGAAGCCGGTGGTCCCATGTCGTAGATTACAGCACCTAAAACAACCTTAAGCCTAATAAAGAGGCCTCTGAGCAAAATTTCCGGGCTTTCACGCCCAATATAAAATGGGACGCTAAGGACCACAGCAGGTAAAGAGCGTCCATAAATAAACCTCAATTTATTATTTTTTCACAATTGATCAAGATCGTCGCAGTGGCGAGGTATCCCTCCGATAAACACTTCCTGCATCCTAGGTACCCATTCCAAAACAACTTATAACCGAGATTATTGAATTAATAAATCGTTGCCATGTCTTTGGAAGATAAAGTCTAACGAATAGGAATAAGAAGAATGTGTCCTACCAAAAGATGATACAGAAATTAAATCTGTGTATGATCTCCCACTATAAAAACCTTAAAGTACAAGAAGATATAGACTCGTACATCATAGTGTTCTGTCGTTCAGTTATAGGAGTCACAGTAATTCTTTATATAATGTACTTTCGTCCATTCTGTAATCTGGATCTCCATTAAATTTATATGCGAGTGTACCTTTCTTCTTTTACACCATTTCGATCCGGAGCGTCTGATTGTGCTCTTCTTTTCACCAATAAGCAGTGCAGAAATGCTTATAAAAACAAATCCGAGCCCCATTGTTTTGAACTCAACAACCTGCTCTTTTAACGATCAACTTCATATTGAGGTTTGCGCAAACTTATTTGCAACGTGTGAACCCGGTGCGCTGTTCCATCTTCTTTGTGCAAATTATAACGTACATGTAAGTCGCTAAAATAAATTAAATTGAACTTTATTTATGAACGCTCCTTAACTACTATGGTCCTTAGCACCCCATTCTATATTGGGCGTGAGAGACGGAAATTTTGATCAGATGCCTCAATCAGGCCTGAGGTTCTTTTACGTGCCGTAAATTTGTGACATGGGACCGCCGGGTTTACTTCCTTCCGAAGGAAGCAATGCTAAGGATTTTTTGCCCCCAAAAAATCCTTCTTCCTCCGCCGGGTTTGAACCCGCGACCTCGGGAACTATAGGTTAGCTTGGTACCCCTAGATCACGGAGAACGACATGTAAGTCGCTGCCATGTGGCCGACGCTTCAGAGTATTTTTAACATTCGTTAATGAAACCGGCCCTTAGAGAAAATATATAACGCAGGCAGCAACATTCAAACAATTGTATTTTTCTTAGGAAAACACAGTTATAATACACGAAGTTTTTTAATAGTACATTAAATGCTGAAAATGAATTTTTAATCACTCTAACTTCACTTCCATGTAAAAATAATACTATAACATGTTTCAGTCTGTTGTCTCCATCATTAGCCTAAATGGACTTGTAAATGAAGTTTAATTGCTGGATAAACTGTGCAATGGGACAGTTCATAAGGGAGATGAACATTTAGCAAACTCTTTCTTAATTTTATGTATAGGTAAGTATTTTTCCCAAATGGGAATTCAACTTGTTTTCAAATGGCTTAAAACACTTAGATTCTTGACGCAGACAACGAATCACTTCAACCTGAAGATGCCAAGCGCTGTACTTGGCAAAATGTCGATATCTACGATGCCTTCTAGACCACAGCCTACAAGTCAGGATAGTAGTAATTCAATTATTAGTCGTGAAAGCCTCACACTTAGATTCTTCCTTTAGCAGATAAGCTGTTGACCAATCATTCTGTTTATATTTCACGCATCTCAAGTGTTCTTTAAAAATTCCTATTTCTTTTTGCTATGCATACTTTCTCACAATCATTACCTCCAATTTCATAAATGCCTGAAGTATTTACAGCTGGAATCCTGTCCTTCGTGTTGCTTTTTAGTATGGTTTTTATGCATGAACTAGGTTCATACCATATTTCTTAAAAACTTTCCAGAAGGTCAAAGAGTGAAAGATGAATTTCTTAGAACATTTCCAGTGTGGCCATTTCCTTTATTAGTTTCTTCTCTGTAAGTTTTTTTTTAACTTTTTGAGCAAAACTTTTTGTAAAGCCATTCTTACGTATTATTTCTCTACTGTAGTCAGGGATACATTTGAAAGTGAGGTTGTTTATTATGTTCCCCAAGATAGTACTTGCAATTATTAATAGGTTATATGTGTACATATCTTTTCTGTACTCAGTGGTCAATACTTATAGTTTTTCAGAACGTATCATTACTCTGTTTGCAGTAATTACCTAAAACATCTAAAGAATATTTGTTTCACACTAAGTTTGAAACAAATGAACACCAAAGGAGCATTAAACTACCTATTTACAGGAGGGTTGGTCAGATGGTCAAAACTCCCTAATCGTACTTTCTAACCTAAATAATAATAATAATAATAATAATAATAATAATAGTAATAAATTTTATGTCTTTTCTTTTGAAAGAAAATGCACTATGATAATGACATGATAATGATGATGATGAGCGAAGCACACACACCAAAACGTATGAGAGCTGCTGTTATTAATGCTGTTGCAGAGGGACAGTGTCTTCTTGCTTTGGTGAATGCATATACAGAGTGTCTATTGGCTTGATGGTTTAAAATTCCAATAACACATCGAGTCATATGGCAATAAAAGTGCTAAAGTATTCAAATGTAGGTATATTGTGGCTAGATTAACATCTTTACTGGTTTTGTTTGTTTCCACAGCTGTAATATAAAGCTGAGTTTATTAGTAGCTGCTATACTTGATTTTGCACAGGTGACTGTGAGAACAGAGGGTAACTATATCCTCTCAGGGGTTGTAGATTGATTAAGAACCACAAATTAACATTATAACACATTTATTCACAATCACTGGAAAACATTATAAAATATGAGAGGGTGCTTGCTTGGAAAACGACATGTTCCTAGTGCTTTATCTCACACATACAGTGTCTCACTAACACACACCTTCACAAATCTATGTATAGTTGTCGCTAGTTTTTGTGTAACATGAATTTACCTATATTCCAACATGGCCCTTCAAATTCACATTACAGTGCACAATTTACTATTACGAATTACTTTACATTTAACATATTTCTAAACTTTTCAAATTTGTTTCGTCCTAGAAACTTGGTAAAAATATCTGCAATGTTTTCTTCAAAATTCACTTTTACAATATCAATTTCACCATTTACAAGGTGGTAATGAGTTTGATTTCTTCATAAAATTACTAAACTTTGCTACATCTATCACACTAGAAATATGTTCATAAATTTTAATATGATAAAAAGTTTCGATATTGTGGCATGTGCACAGATTATATATTGGTAATGCGCCCTCTGGTTACCCAAGTTGAAGGTTGGCAGTTTATCTGAGGAGGGGTGTTTAAGGGGAAACAGTCTCATTGGTGGGGATGGCGTTAGTGACGCCAAGCTTAACGGGTTTTCTCAGTCAGTCTGGGACGAGTC
Source organism: Deroplatys truncata (assembly GCA_030765065.1). NCBI lineage: Eukaryota > Metazoa > Arthropoda > Insecta > Mantodea > Mantidae > Deroplatys > Deroplatys truncata. The sequence goes on from JAUKNL010000032.1 coordinate 536,698, forward strand.
TTTGAGTCAGGTGAACGGATAGCTGCCCGACGATATGGCGTCCTCGCCCCGGCAGACACATGGGGTAAGTCTTTGTTAAATAAATCTATTTGTCACCCTTCCTTGATACTTTCATTATGGTAGAATAGAATCCTTGCCTCTCCCTTCAGCCAGGAATTATATTAGTGTAATTATGTTGTGAATTTAACTTTAGCTGCGTCCCTTTGTCGGTGCCTCTTAAATTAAAGTTTCCTTTGTTTGAATAACGATCCCTCTCGCAGCGAGTTGCCCACCACTGAAGTTAAATAATTAATTACAAAATGTGAGGCACGCGACAATATCAAGTAAAATATGTTTTACAACCTTTGATATTGCTACATATTCAGCTGATGTGGAGTCCTCCAAATTTGTTACACTGTTCTCTTTAATTTAATTACATAATCAGTTGTTGATTTTATATCAATAATATCGCCTGCCCAATCAGCATCTACATAGTAAACTAAAGTTTCAGCATTTGTATCCTTATTAAAAGCTAACTTTAAGTCTTTCGTTAAGACTAAGTACTTTAAAACTCTCAAAGCATATTTATAATGATTACTACCATACCAATTCTGAAATCTACTCAAATAATTTACACTGACACTTAATATTAGGTCTTGTAACTAATATACAAAATTATATTTCAATTTCTATATTTGATTTCACTGCTTGCTGATTTCACAGGTTCTAACTTCAAATGTTGTTCCATATGAGTAGATACAAATTAGAATTTGCAATATCATACTTCTTTTCTAATTACAAGATATAATCCCCTTGATCTAGGGTATTTTCCCTTGATTACAATCATGATTAATATTAATACCTAAATAAGTTTTTATTAACCCAAATCTTTCAAGTAATAAATTTTTAACAAAATTTAACTTTGTATCATCTTTACAACATATAAGTAGATAGAATAAGATTAACATTGTTTTCATTCTCCTTGTCATTTAATATATATAAACAACAATCATTTTCACTTCTTTCAAATTCTAAATTTCTCAAGTAAGTATCAAAGCATTCATATCAAGCTCTCGGGCTTTCCCTCAAACCATATAAATGCTATGTTCAATTTTAGTACTCTATCTGTACCCTCCTCATAACCTTGTGGCTGTTTTACATGAACTTCTGATTTAACTTTACTATTCAAAAAGGCTGTCTCTACATGCATTTGTTCAATATTTAAGCAATTTTGACAACAATATGCCATTCAAGTTTCTAAAGCTTACATTCTTGCCACCGGAGAGTAAATGCCATCAATTAAATCATTCTGTTGATATCCTCTTACCATAATCTAGATTTGTAGATATCATTAGTATTTTTGTGTATTGATCCATTTTACATCTAAAATGTTTCTGCCATTTGGTTCCTTATCCATTATACTTCTCCATTTATCAGAATCATGATTATTAATAGCATCATTATAAAAATAGGATTTTCAGCATAAAAAACATTATAATACACAAAATCATCATTAAATCTTGCAGGCTTCCTTTTTCGCCTGGTTGATCTTCTCAATCCTTATTTTTCATTTAATGATTTGAAACCTCATCACTATTATTGTGCTCATTTTCACTTTCTTTTTTATCAAGACTTTTTTGACTCATCTTTAAGGCCTATATAATTTGTACCATCTTCAATTATATCTGCATGTCTTGCTAGAACCACTCTGTTATTAATCAAAACTCTATAACCAACATTTTCATACCCTAACAAAATACCTAAAGCTGTTTTTCTTTCCCATTTTGAACTTCTCCTCTGTTCAGGCTCTCTGACGAATACTTCTTCCATAGATACTTAAATGTTCTATATTCTTCATTATTTCATAGGGTGTTTTTGTCCTTTACTACTATATTAGCAATAACTCTATTCTTTAAATAAGGTGCTGTTTTAACTATTTCAGGCCAGAACCTTTTATCTACTTTAGTCTCTGCCAATAAAGATCTAGATATATCTATAATGTCTCAATTGTATTTTTCTGCTGTGCCATTCAATTTATGCACATATGGTGGACAAGGTTCAATAGATATACCCTTTTTTCTCTCTCACTTTCAATTAAATGTACATAGTCAAAAAAACAATTATAGACTTCACTGCTTTGATTTGATAAGATAAACTTGAACTACTTTACTGTAGTCATCAATAAAGGTTAAAACATATTTTCCCCCATATAAGCCAGTAGTTTTATGTGGTCCATTCAAATCAGTATGTACTATCTCTAATATTTCCTTTGCTCTTGTTCTTTCATTTTTACTTTCTCTACTACGTATAGTAAGTAGGGGAAGTATTGTATTCCACCCAAAAATTCGATACTGAGATTTCACCGGAAATACATGTTTTGAGACCGCCTGAATCCAAAAAAAGCATTTTTGGAAACATGTCCGTGTGTGTGTCTGTGAACAACATAACTCAGAAACAAGCAGTCGGATAAACACCAAACTTGGTATTTAGGTTCAGTATCTTCCAGAGATGCAGCACAAAGGTTTTCAAGAAAATCCCCCCATCCCAGATTACCCTTTACATGGAAAATTTTAATTTTCTCAAAAATGGCTCTAACGATTTTGATTAAAATGTCATATGTTTAAGATATTTTCATACCAAATAAAATGTATATCTTGAATTTTCTGGGAATGTCTCCAAAAGTATTCTTCATTGTGAACGACTTTTGCATAACTGGTAAACCATAAGAGATAGACAAAATTTTACTACACAAAAAATGTAGATCGCCTTAAAATACACAATTTATGTCATATACATTTTTTTTGTTGAGTGAACCATTTTCGAGATATTGCTTGTTATTCCCTTAAATTTTTCAATAGTTATTTTCTCAAATGGGAATTCGTTATTCATTTTTTTGTTTTGGATATGCAAAGAGTATTAATCTGTGGCAAAGGGAATGGTGCTGCACCTAGCAACCAGCTATTAAGAGATATGTACAGTAGGAACGATGGTTCTGTGCCGGTGACCTTGTTTCCTCGCGCACTGAAGAGAGTCTATGCCTAACACCAGGCAGCTCTCTGTCCGCCTGCCTGCTGAAAGACGTAGGACTTTGCTGATACGACATAAACATACAACACCACACCACTGCATGACTGGTTTATTGTCGCTATTGTCAGATTATTCTATCATTCTTTTATATTTACACATTATACACAAACCTTGTCATGTAAATGCATTGTCGTAAACTAGGAGGGGCTTTATTAGTGTAATAAACACTCTACACCAGACATATCACCACCGTCGTTTTCTTCTGCAAGACTTTCCCTTTCATCGTCATGTCTTCTCGTTTGCTGTCGCTATATTTCCTAACCTGGATTACAGAACCTTCTAAGACATTTTCAAACAGGCCTTGTTGTTCTTCAATGTATTTGTCTTCCTACTTAATGTGTTGAGAGGCATTTTCCCACTTTTCTACGCTAATGTCCTCAACATGTTGTTAGCTAAGCTTAATCAATAACATCATGTAGTTTAAAAGGGTGTTCTACCAAGCTACCCATTGCTTTATATCAGCCCAGATGAGTTCTACTCGAGTAAGCCCCAAAGACTAGGGCGGTAATCGGAGAACATTGTGTGCATGGCCTACAAACTATCAACGTAAATTTTCGGAATAGGTTTTGACCCTTACTTAGGTTGTAAAGCTCCAAACTTAGCATCCTTTCATAGAATGGGGCAAGTTCTGCATCGTATTTTGGTATGAGGCGATGGGGCCTTTTCCAACTGCACACTATGATACGGTGCGTTATCCATCACCAAGACAGATCTGAGAGGCAAGGTAGGGATTAGTTTTTCCATTAGCGATTTCTTTGTATTTATCCCCATGATTTTGTGTTATATTAACCTTTGTTATTTTTACATAAAACATCGCAGAAGGCAAGAACCTCTAATAAACACACCAAAATACACAATAACTATATGCAATCCAAGTTTAATTACAGAAACACAGGGGTGTCATTTAGGGGGGCAGGGGGTCAATTGTCCCCCTCCCCTAGGTTACAAGCAACATTATTGCTCTACCAAATGAAACATTACAATTGTACTATTAATAGAATATTTCACATTTAAGAAATAAAACATTATATACATATTGTTACAATCCACATGAACATTTGTGAAACTGCTCCAAGCAATCTTGGCCCCCAATGCAGAAACTGAAATGACGCCCGTACAGAAGCATATAGTGACTTATTTATAAACACAACGTTCAAGGTAGCATCAACGGACGGCTGACAAGAGAGATGTTACTCGAACTACTGCTGCCGCAAGACTGAAGCGATGGCATTTACTGCGCATGCCCGAGAATTGGGGGCTCGCTCACTGTACAGATAACCAGTGCGCATCGAGCCTTCACCGGCACAGAACCATCGTTCCTACTGTATGTGCTTAAAGGCTACTGTATTTCTATATTGCCCTTGTAAATATATATTCCCCTTACATCTACAAGAAAATTAGCAATAAGTTAGAGTCTGCAAATGTTTATCTCGATTAACATGAAGTAGATGGAGAATAAGCGTTTGTAAACATAGTTTGTACAAGAGTAGAGAAAGTCATGTGAGTGTAACACATCAGATTTTTTTAAATGACAAATTATGTGTTTTATTTTCCAAGCGTATCCCACACTTAAAATAATCAGACTCAAATTCCTTTGGCAAACCTTCAAGCATTTGTTTGTCACACATTCTTTTCAAATAATTAAAATTTACATGCCCCAATGTCCTATTTAATTATTCTTTTTTGGGCAATTTACCATTTGTTATCAAATTTGATTCACTTACTATAATTTCACTTGTATGATACAAATCATTATTTTTAATAGCTGAAGTGACTAAGTCTTCATTTGGATCATAAACGTTTGACATATTTCCTGCCGACACAATTTTTTGAACTTTAGTTGCTTTTCCATAACTTATTAAATTTCTGTTCCATATCCTTGACATAAAGAACATTTTTCATTTTATTTACCTTAATTTTGCCATAAACATTAAACTTATGCAAAATAGTTTTTACTTTCGCTGCCTTTAAAGAACGAACATCTCCAATTTTTACATTTATCGGATCTTTAAGTTCCACAAATTCATAAAAATATTTATCATTATTCATAGTATGTTCAGAGCAATCAGTATCGAGTAACCAATCTACTTTACTTACACAACTATTTACTTCAACATTCGGTTTTCCTAAACTGGGCCAAGCCTCAATCTCCATATTAAAATTACTCGCTGCCAACTGCCATCTCGACAATGTTGACTTCAACCTCAACCATCTCCTCGGCTGCCACATATTGCCAGTGTTGGCAATGGCCTCCTTGCTGCTGCACACCACCTCTGGATTTCCACAAATTTTTGCTTGGCCTCGTGCTCGTACACTGCACCTTAAATTGTCCAATCCTGCCGCACTTGAAGCACGGTTTATCCTTTTTTTTCTCTTTCATTCTTAAATGCACTCAAACTGTTTCTGCTTTCTTCTTCTTTTTCTTTTAATTCAACCATTTTTATTTTAATTTTCACATACTCAACAGCCTGATCACTTTCTTTCAACAGATCAATTAAGTCACCAATGCAACTTAACGAACTTGGAAGCATTTTAATCATATAACTTAAGTTTTGCTTTTCACTAACATTTGCACCTGCACTTTTCAAAACATTAATTAACTTTTCAAACTCAGTAAAAAAGACACCTGAATCTTCAAAGTCCTTCAACTTACATTTTTCCAATGTATTTCTTATACAAATCTGCAGTGCAGTAGGTTCCTTTAAATACATTTCGTCGACCTTTTTTCATAATTTCATGCGCCGTCTCTTTTGTCTTTTAAGAACTTTAACGACCATTCGAAATACCACTATATATGGCATTTATAGCTTTCAAATCATTTTCTATCCAATCGGACTCTTTATCTGTTGTCACTTTTTCTCTCGTTGCTACTTACTGACATTTCTTTAGCTTTAAAATCATTGTGATTCTCCTTTTCCAGCACTCATACTCCTTGCCGTCGAAAACAGGAATTTTAACTTCATCCACCATCTTGGCTACTCTTCCTTTCCTTATGATTTTCTTCAAAATGACACCATTTTAAAATAAACATGTCCTTTATTTTTCTTGCAATAACTTTTATCAAAAGTTTCACTTTTTGCTCGGCACTTTCACGAGTAGCACTGTTTAACACTTGCACGTGTTTTGCCATTCCCATAGCACCAAAAGCCCACGTAGAAAAAAGGCAAAAAGCCACGCATCTCAACTAGCATGTGAGATCAGAGGATAACTATATCCTCTCAGGGGTTGTAGATCACAAATTAACACTATAACAAATTTATTCACAATCACTGGTGAACATTATAAAATATGAGAGGGTGCTTGCTCGGAAAACGACATGTTCCTAGTGCTTTATCTCACACACACACCTTCACATCTCTATGTATAGATGTCGTAGGTTTCTCTGTAACATAAATTTACGTATATTCCAATGGTGGCTTTTTAAATTTTAAATGAGGATTCAATTAAATTTATTCTATGTACCTACTCTTTATCAAATTAATGTACAATGGTCTAGAAGATTTTTTATCCTGAATTCTCTCCATTACCTCTTAGAACTTAATTTCATAAAATTCCTGTGCTATTCATAATAATGGCCCAAAATTCATGATATTCACAGAAATGGGACTGAAATATCAGCAGATTTTGTATTTCTGACCTTAGCTTACCTTCCTTGCAACAATCTTTGTAATTCTGGAAACTTTGTATAGCTTGTAAAAATGTTTAGAGGTAAAACACTATCCAAATGTTTGAGTCATTATTATACAAGATAAAAATTATGGAAAACAGATATCATGCAAAACAATAACCTATTCAAAAACAACAAGACCTTAAGAACCAATCACCTAAAATTTAATCTAAATTAAATCAATGTTATATTGATATTTCATCCAATTTTTGCAGTATGTAATCACTAATTCCAGTAAATCCAATATGGAAAAGAAATTCAAGTACAGGGTGATCTGTTGGAGATGTCACAAAAGTAAAACATTATATCTCCGTGCAGTTTGCTGTAATGTACACGGAAAGGATAGAAGTTAATAATGAATGATGCTTCAAACTTCACCTGTGTGCCATGCACAATGATGGTCATGCCACAACAGCGCTAGAGCTCATGGAAGTCACTCCACGCTCATCAGCACAGCAGAATATGCCATACAAATGTATCGGAGGATTGATAGAAAATACTTTAAGATACTTCCATACCATATTCAGTAAAACCAAGCTCTGATGCAGCATAATTACAAAGCTCATGATGTGTGAGAGGCAGGAAGCGGATGATCAGTGGTTAAATCAACGGATATTCATGGACAAACGCACATTTCATGTGAGTGGCCGAGTTAACAAGCATAACTATATTATTTGGAGAACTGAAACCCACACATCTCACATGACACACAACACTCTAAGCGCATTGTTGTGACATGACCACCACTTTGTCTCTTATGCCATGCCACATGGATGAAGTCTGATACATCACTGATTGTTAACTTCCATCTTTCCGCTTATATTACAGCAAACTTCAGATGTGTACATTAACTCCTTATATATAATGTTTTATTTTTCTGACTTCTCAAATGGATCAGCTTGCATATCCCGTATCAGTAGACACCCTGATATAATGTATAAAGAAAAACACCACAGTGTTATGTGAAGGAGTTTCATGAAAATAAAAATAAAGATGGAGTATTGTTTACTTCTAACTTTAACACTGATCAAGCTTTTAGTAAAAGGTTGAAAAATCTATTGGCAGAATTCTAAAACTGGATATTTAACTTACCAGAGACTAACTAAAAAAACTATTTATTTGTGAATTCACTTTTCACTATGGTAAAGCAAACAATATGAAAATGCCAATGTAACTCGCATGAAAAACATATAGCTTCATATGTATGAGAAGGTTGTTGCAGAGAAAGATCTGCTAGTCTGAGTAGTTCCTTCAACAGCATTCAGTATAGCTACTACAAGAGAGCTTTTTTAATAACCTGAGTCTCAGACAGTATGCAATACCAGAGAGAGTGAGTGAGTGAGTGAGAGGCTTATTAGTAACAGCATGCAGATTGGCATTATGATACCTCCATATTTTACTTTTCCCAGAGTTCAAGTTGCTGAAGCAATGATAAATGGAGCATTCTTCTGGTTAGATGATTGGGAAAAACTTCAAGCTATGTTTCGATCAGTTTTAAAATTTCCAAAATGCTTAGGTAATATTGGACATCTATGAGATAAATAGATACATAGCTTCAATAATTAAAAATGCAAAGATAAATACCATTGTATTGCTAATTATTCTACCTCATAAGCTCTAGCCTTGCACCATGGTGTGTTTGGCCAATTTAAAATGTCTATACCCAAATAGACCACACGCCGTAAATCTACGACACGGGACCACCGGCTTTACTTCCCTTCTGAAGGAAGCCATATGCCCGAAAAAATCCATCACCCTCCCCGCGAGCTCGGGAACTAGAGACTAGCATGGTAAACACTACACCCCAGAGGACGACATTTACACATTTAGAAGTAGGCATATGAGGGGTAATCAATAGTCAGATGTTTGCTATATTGTGGCCTTGAAATTTGATACTCTGCATAACATTGCGAAACACCGCTAAATAGCGATAACAATTAAAAATACTGGTGTTGAAAAATTCAAACGAATAATAAGAGACACCTCGGAAATGGCTGATGCTGCAAAAAAATTATTTGAATTGGATTGTGTCTTTTAATGAGATCTACATATTTTTGTGTAGTAAATGTTTTGTTTCTCCCTTACAATTTACTAACTACAAGTCATTCAGAACGAGCACGACTTCACGGGCTATTCCCAGAAAACTCAATATTTCTGTCATCCAAATATATTAAACACGTGGTATTTTAATCAAAATCATTGTGTCATTTTTGAGAAAATCAAAATATTGAACCCTTCTTTTAATGCAAAGAGTAGTCTGTGGGTAGGCGAATTTTCTTGAAAATCTTCCTCTCTCATCTTTGAACGTAAATAGCAAGTTTGGTCTTTATTGGGCTTTTCATTTTTAGTGGCTTTCTAGAGCTAAATAAATTGTATAAAAGCCATCCATTCTTATACTATCATCATTTCGATGGGTTATAACGTATTTGAGGTGGTGTTAGTTGCTATCTTATTGCAATAATTAACCTAAGGGAAACATTATGTTCAGCAATCAGTTTCGAATGATTGGTTCTATTAACCTGTCATATTGTGGCTGAATAACACCGCTGTAGCTAGCGCTAGGCAGACTACATGTGCAATGCCACGAAGGCTGCAGGTCTTCTAACTTCACGAAGGCTGCAGCCCAACCAAATTGCGTTTCCCTTTTTCCACAAATTTTCCCAAAGCCATTATTTTCTAAGCTACTTCTTAGATCGCTTATCCAAACCGTATTTTGTAGACCTCTTTCTTGATGTTTTAAATATTGTTTTAATAGGTTAACCATTTAAGTTCTGGATTCTATACCATTATTTCCAAAACCTCTCCAAAATCGGTACTTCCCTTGCTACTCTTCCCATTTCAATCTGAACTTCATTAGCTGTTGCTATTGGCAACCCACAAACTCCCTTGCAAAACATCCTCTGTACTAAGTCCACAACTTCCCACCCATTTTCAAGTCCCAATATACCACTCAAACCTTAACCACCGTTATATACCCTTTGCAACCATTTCGGCTCCATTTCTGGCATTTTGTATGAACATCCTCTCACAGCTATTATTGCTGCTTTCCCTTTTGCGAATGCTGATCTCTCTCATTTCTCCCATTTTCCTCCCGCATCTATCTCAATTCCTAAGAAGTGCAATCATGCACTGCTTTCCATACTTACTTTCTACCATTTCTCATGTTCACTCAATTTACCTTCTCACTTATATACAAGTTTTTACCCCTCTATTTACTTTTAATCCCTATTCTAAACATTACCTACTTATCTGTTTCTTGTAAAGAAATGTTTAAGCCATTTACAGACAGAGCTCACCACCATCATCTGTGAAAAGTAGAACAGGGATATGCACGTTATTTATTACAAGTAATAGATTATTACTGTTGCTTAGATTTTGCAGTGTTGTCATTAAAAATCAAGTTTCCTAAATTTTATTAATTGAATTCGCACCACGCTGCGATCAAAGTAAATACAGTTGAGCGGGTTCTGGGAGGAAGGTATGTACACAGGCATTGTACATCCGAGTTATCTCGAAGAATAAGAGCTACAATGGCAAACAAAACAAAACAAAACATGGCAACGAAAATGGAAATAAACTGTTGTTTGATGGAAAAACTCAAGGTAAGAAGATTACAGGCATTAAATTTCTCTGAAAAGGAAGATGTAATTAAAGGAGGTCTCCAAAACCTGTACTCAGTATTGCACGAACATTAAAACATTTGAACATCGAAGTTTAGTGAAGTGAGTCATGGCGTGCGGATGAAAAACAAACAAACTGTACGGTCGGTTTTGTCTTCTTTTTTCAAATGGGAAGTGCGTCTGGAATTCCAGCGGTTATAAGATTTAAATAACACTTATAAGGCAGCCGAAAATCACAACTATTCTTGTTATCTTATAATACGTGAAAAACAATTAAAAATGTTCGGGAAACTCCAGCAATAGAATTTTCATTGATTAGTTAGTATAAGCAGCTCTCAGTTGAACAGCATTAGCAATGAAATGAAAAAGAATATAGCTTTACTTTCTCGTTTTGTACGGGTTCAGAATGGTGTATTTGGTCCAAAAATGCAGACAAAATTAATTTGGTACCTACTAATTTGTGTTCCTTTCACTTTAGTATAAGTTAGAAGGTTGTGTGCCTCATAGCGGCAATGAGCAATGAGCTACATCTGTCACGTATTTGAACAAAAAACACTACCTAAGTGAAAAATGAGTAGTTCTAATTGCTATTGAACTGAACTGTTTCTGTCTATTCCTGATTGGTATTTTTTATTTTCTTTTCCATTTACTTGAATTATTTAAAAATATTTTATATTTGTAATAAGTAAATTACGTAGAGAATGGACAAGGAAATAAAATAGTTTAGTTTAGAACAGAGGTGGCGAAAACGTGACTCGCGAGTTATTTTGACTCGCAGGCGCACGTTCCCTCTCTGCAACCGTCCGTTTGATTTTCACATGCTGTTGAGTGTTGCAGTGCGTGTTGCATATTTGGTGACTCGCGGAAGGAAGGCGTTTTCGCCACCCTTGGTTTAGAATATAATTTATTTTAGCAAATATTGAACATGTTTACAAATAAAACGCAAATATCATCCTGAGGATGAATCCCAACCCTTTTCACCATATTCTTCTGTTCCTCAGATCCTCGGTTATTACTTTCCCAAGGCAGCAACATTTCTATTGCAGTCTTGCAAAAAGGCTTTGATTTGATTTTTCTTTTATTAATGGAACTTAAATAGTTGTCAGACGTAAATAATGATCTATTTATAATGCCCATATTGCTAACGAATTCGGGTCTTTGCTCTGCAGGAATACAAGATCATTTATTATTTTATTTTGAAATACATCCAATTGTTTCGAAATATCCGTTTCCGAATATTGCTTCAACTTCTTAAATATAAATTCCCAGGTAACCACCTTCACATTTGAAGGTCCTGAAAAGAACAAAAATGAGAAATGAGACGACCCGTTGCTATTTTTATTTTCCTAACAAATATAGGCTGCACTGAACAATGTAGTATAATTTTAATTAGCACTTAAAATCCAAATGGTTAGTAAGTATGGAAGTGAAACTAACATATTGCAAAAAAATCATAGCCGGGAAAAGTTGGGAACATAGCTAATTAACTCGTAAATGTAGTTTTAGTGAAAAAATGGCATTTTTTTCCGTTTCCAAATCATATAGTTATAAATAATCAACAAAGCTATTGAATGACTGGCTGTTCCAGTCTGAATGAGTCAGGTAATAAAAAACGCCACTTATATTCATTCAGGATCTCAACCTTATCAGGTAGCCACAGTTTTGGAGAATTCACTCGTTTGTAACTACTGACTTATGCCCGCGTTTTGGATCAAATACCCGTATGTGGGGCTGTAGGTTGTTTTTTTATTTAAGGAGAACAAGCACATGCATTTTCTGGTCACATTGACAATTAACGATCTTCAAATGGGGCAACTATATTGAGTATTCAAATATATCACTTTATATTTGGAAACAAAGATAAGAATTACAAGTGGAGGAAGGCTCTCAGAAAATTGCATTGAAATAAATCAAAGAGTCCGACAAGTGAATCCTCTTTAACCCGCATTATTTAATATTTATTTAGACGTCATTCGTAAATGGCAAAATATTTTAACTACTAATTTTAAAATAGATAGTATAAATATGGACACTTTAGCTTTTGCAGATGACCAAGCAGTTATAGTATCTACCGAAGATAATTTACAAAGAGCGATTTTTAATTTAAGTATAGTGGTTATTGAACATAATCTGGAAATTTCAGCTGAGAAAACCAAAATAATGGCATTTTATGGAAAAGAAGAGCCAAAATTGTGATTGATAACACCCCTATTGAACAAGTTATGGAGTTTTAATTATTTAGGAGTTTTCATTAGCAAAGATAGAACAAAAGATGTAAATAGAAAACTAAATTTATTCCAACATATGTGTGGAACAATCAGAAGAATTTTGTCACAGAAAGTTCGCAAAGAAACTCTACTGAGATTTTATAAGGTTTTAGCCGTTCCTGCACTATTACAGGGACTGAATGTTGGACTCTAAATAAAGATTCTTTGAGACGGATAGAAGTTGCGGAAATGGAATTCTAAGGTTTGTAGTCGAACAAACAGAGAAGTGAAGATAGCATAGAACAATTGCGAATATTTAAATTAAAGGACAAAATAGCAGAATACAGGAAAAACTGGTACAACCATGTCTGCAGAATAGAATGATAGGATTCCCCAAAGAGCACTAAATTATAAACCAAGAGGACAACGAAGTCTGAGAAGACCTGCTAGAAGATGGATGGAGCAGCTTTAGTTTGGAGTCGGAACAGATCACAATGGTCTAATCCCTGTTTGGACCATGATGAAATATATCAGCAATATAACACCTCTCTAAAAGAGCACTTGGAAAGGTTGTCTGTTTTTCGTGCAACTTCACCTCTTATTGAGAATGACTTAATTTAAAATGTGAGTGCGGTCATGACACATGAAATTAAGAAGGAAATTTCTACTGCCTTCTTTGTTTCTTTGATATTGGATGAAACTCTCTGCCATTTTCATCACTTAACTCTTGACGGAAATGATGAAGAAAGGTTTATTTGTTTTACAGATGCAAATTCTGACAGAAAAGTAGATTTCTTCTTGAATCACACACTCAGTATTATTGACTACCTTTCTTGTTCAAATAAACTAATTGCCCTAACATATTGCGATGGGACAGCAGTCATGGCAGGGGACATTATGAACTGCAATCGAAGCTGCGAGAACATTGTAAATCTGCCATATTCGTTCACTGCTATGCTCGTCAATTAAATCTTAGGCTGTTGCAGTCAGCTAGTCTTATCAAAGAAACTGAAAGCTTCTTTACCTCTCTAGCAGGATTTGGGACATTATTTTCTGAATCGACAAAGAGAGTTCATGCTTTGGATATACATGTGAAAAAACTAATTCCTACTGTTCCTAAGACTCGATGGAATTTTCCAGGCCATTTGGTTCGGACATTGAAGGAACACAAAATTGATAATCCAATATTTGTTTGAGACAATGGTATAAAATGAAAACTACGTATGGGACGAGGACACTGTTGCATGTGCAGGAGGCTTATTAACCAGGTAAACGGTTTCACCCTTAATTTTCTATTGACAATTTCTCTAACATATTCCAGTACTCTGATGTCCTCTTCCAAATCCTACAGAAAAAAAAGTTCAGATATTGCTTACTGCAATAGTATGGCAGAAAATTTCAAGCAATATGTGCACAACTGCAAGAACGAATTTGACGTACGTAGGGAGCAAATGAGTGATAGTGGCAGTGAACCTCAACAAGCAAAAAGAATTCGTATTGGCAGTGTATCCGGCATCAGCAGTGATGAATCCCAGTACAGACGACTGTTTTTAAAATTGTTGATACCCTAGAACAAACCGTATATCAGAGATATGGTGAAATTTCAAACTTACAGTTCCTCTGTCTTCTTGACCATGCACAGTTCACTAACTTAGAAAGAAAGAAAGAAAGAAAGAAAGAAAGAAGTTCCCAGAGGAGGCATTTGGAAGTCTGAAAATTAATAATGGCACTTTCTTTTTAATTTTGTTGCACTAAAAGTGAGCTCTGTGTAATTTATGGTGATCCAAAATGAAAATAGTGTCGTAGAGCTTCACCAATATATAGACAATGGCACTTTCTAGCGTTTCCTGAAACTTTCAAACTGACGGCTTTGATCCTGACTATAGCAATTAGTGCTTCGGTAAGGGATCCTTTTCTACCTGAGAAGAATTCAACATTATCTTTGGAACTCTCAGCATGAAGAAAGATTCAGCTCTTGCTCTAATGAACATCGAAAACAAGCTTCTGCAAGATATACGTTCGCGACCTTCATTTGAGGATGACGTAATTGATGGTATTACTCAGAAAAATCGGAGAATCAGCTGCTTTACAAGTAGTACGTTAAACTAAACATGAATGTATAACTTTTATTTTGGATAGCACCACGATTCTAAATTATGTTTATTAAACTACCTTCCAGTGTACTATGAATTCGTTAATGGACTTACTAGGCAATTTTAATTGTATTAATGAAGACATGTTGTTTATACTACCTGTTGTCCAGCTTAGACTCACTGCAGTGGTTACCATGCTAGCCTCTAGTTCCCGAGGTCGTGGGTTCAAACCTGGCGGAGGGCGATGGATTTTTCGGGAGTAAAAATCCTTAGCATGGCTTCCTTCGAAAGGGAAGTAAAACCGGTGGTCCCGTGTTGTAGATTTATGGTATGCAAAAGAAGCTCAAGGCTGATAAACAAGCCTCTGAGCAAACTTTCCGGTCTTTCACGTCCAATATACAATGGAACGATAAGGAGCACCGCAGTTAAAGAGCGTCCATAAATAAAAAAAATATTTTCATTATGCTGGTATAGTCAATTCTTTTTAGGTTGGGTCATATTTTAACGAATTTTACAATATGCATTGTGTTGCATACCTGAGTCTGATAATCAGGCTACGCCACTGCCTCATAGCCAACGTGAACATGCAATAGTTAGTATTTTCTTGTTCTTGCTGAACTTCCTAGGTGCGTTTTGCTCTTGATCTGGACTTCCTACCACCTGGGCACTCAGTTACAAGTATGTCATTTTCTAAATAGCTAGTATGAACCTCATAGTATAACAGACTAATCTTTTACTACTATTTTGTCCCTGCAAAAGCTGGCACAAACTATTATTTTATCGGAAGTTATTGTTTGAACCGTTAATATGTAATTAATTGTAATTACCTATGGCGGCAAGCGCTTGCCAATAACTGACTTTCACTAAGATGTGATTCTCTCTCAGAAGTAAACAAAGTTTGCATTAATCGACTTTTGTTCTATTTGGCTGAGAGCAAATATAGAGTTGTTTCTAAATCTATGTAACAGGTCATGCATGGCAACAAGGTTGGTATGTAACTACAAATATTTGAAGTTTCAAAATTTAAGAATTTTCGACTTTAAGAAATGCCTCTTAATTCTCCTGGTATACCATCTACTCAGCGTACTTTGTTTTGATTCATTAACTCTATCTTCAATCGTCGTCCTCCGTGGACTAGTGGTACCGTGCTAGCCTCTAGTTCCCAAGGTCGCGGATTCAAACCCGGCGAAGGGCGATGGATTTTTCGTGTGTAAAAATCCTTAGCATGGCTTCCTTCGGAAGGGAAGTAAAGCCGGTGGTCCCGTGTTGTAGATTTACGGCACGTAAAAGAACCTCAAGCCTGATAGAGACCTCTGAGAAAAATTTCTGGTCTTTCAAGCCCAATATAGCATGGGATGCCAAGAACCACAGTAGTTAAAGAGCGTCGATAAATAAAACTCAATTTTAATTTCTATCTTCAATTTGAGCGAATCTGTACAATTTACATGCTTGTGATTGAAACGCCCCAGTTTTATGTTGTGTTGTTTTAATAAATACCTAATTGCCGAAATAAATGCCTTTTGTTGCATTTATTACTGTTTATTCCTTTATTATTAAAAATTACCTACACGTGTATTATTTATTTCTGTAATCGCTACAAAGTATGTTATTTATTGCCTTCCAGTCAGTTCATATTCTCTTCACAAGCAACAATGAGTGGCGCCGTAAAAATAGGTAACATTAGGCAACGGTTTTAACCATTAATGAGCCAGATCTCAGAGGTTCATAGTTTTAAACTAGGCGAGTTACACAGCTGCACGGACACAATCCTAGTGTTGTCGGCCTGTGTGTTTCTTTCCTTGCAGTTTTCCTATATGTACAACTTTGTGGTTTGCAATATTTTCTGTGTGGTCTGGGCCTGGGTAGCAGCCGGTCCTTCCCGAGGGATTAAAATGAATGATCCCAATTTTGATCGTACAATATTGCAATGGTTAGAGGAAGATGAAGAATCTGTGCTAGACACTGATCAATTGATCATAAATCGGCATCTGAATTGGAGATTAGCGATGCTGAGAGGGAATGCAATGAACAAGTTTCACCGATGAGGTATGGAATTGATATTCCAAGAAACTTTTATGGAAAAAAATGATTCAAATGGTCAGCTCTTCCTTCATCTAGAACAAGGCAACACCACATTATGACATTCACTGTTCTTTTGCTATATACTGCAATGTTCAACTGTAAACACTAAGATTTAAGGCCTTTGTTTGCTACTGATGGAACTGGCAGAGGTATACTCTGTGTTTATCATCCAAGAACAGGTTTGCATTTTTACTACGTGCCTCAGATTTGACTACCCATGTGGCAGAGAAGAGAGGGGGAAAAATTGTCGTCAGCTCCAGTTGCAGATTTTTAGTCTCATTTTATATAGAATTGCCAGGATGTGTACACTATAGGAAGCTGTGCCACTATGGATGAAATATTGATGGTTCCATGAACGAAAAAAATTTAAAATGTTTCCTTAAGAAGCCTGCAAATACGGTCCTAAGATCATGTGCCTAACTGATGCAAGGATGTCTGCTTGTCACAATGTCTACTTATACACTGGGAAGAATTCTAATGTATAAATAACACTTATATTTGAGGAACGTAAACTTCTGAAACCTACACAAGCTGTTATATGGCTGACAAATCAACTTCAAAATTCCAACAGGAACATCACAGCTGATAATTGGTTTGGATCCATGGAGCTGGTAAAATAAATTACTGACAGAAAAAGTTGTAGGTACTCTGAAGAAAAACAAGAGAGAGATATTGCATGAATTTCTACCACATAAAACTAGAAAAGTGGATTCAGAACTCTATATGTTCAGTAATAATATGACATTGATTTCCCCTGTGCCAAAGAAGAATAAAGCAGTAGTGTTGGTATCCTCCATGCATCACTCTAGAGAGTGCAAGTGGTAATTACCTACAATAAAACAAGGGTGGTGTTGATTCAAAATGTGCTCAGTATAGCTGTGATCACCAAACTCCCGATTGTCAATGGCCAGTTTTTACAGAATCATAGACATCAGCCAGTAAATGCATATGTGATGTATGGCCATTACAAAAATAATCTGCCACTCCCCAGATTAGATTTCATGAAAATGCTTACAAAGGAGCACGTTAGACCATTTATGCAAATGCAAGTTATTAACAAACCTCAGTATTGAAACTTGTAGGAGAGTTTTGGGTGTTCAGGAGGAACTACCACGCTTTGAAGAGAAACTTCAGCGTGCTACACATATCCTTCCAGCAAAAGAAGAAAAACTCCACGTGTGTTACTCTTGCAGGAATGTACTATAAAAACCTGCCAAAATTGTCACCATACATGAAAAATGCCTCTGTGTATGTTCAATAAGCAATGCAAAGACGACTTGTAATTGTGTATAATGGAAGTGCGTAATAGAGCATATTGTTATGTCCTTAATATTATTAAATAATTCTCAAATTCTTACTTGAATGATATAATTATGTTCCTAAACTAACAAATTCTATAAATAAAGAATAAAAAAGCAGGGTTAAAACCATAACGCATTGGGTTTTTGCATGTGTATGAAACAATTTCTTAGTTTTTGTCACTTATTAAAATTATTAACATTTCCAGCTATTCAGTTGACTTGTTTTGTAAGTTTCAATGTTATAATTTATGTTGTATGTACTTAAAGGCATTAATAAAAAAACTGTTTAAACATTCCATGGCATTTATTTAATTTCTGTTGAATACTTTTTGTGGTCTTCCAGAACACACCTGGGTCTTTAAGGATTAATTATCACTTGTGTTTACTTGGCTTCCTATCGGATCATACCTCCTTTGATGCAGTAATTTGTATCACAAATTACTTAAATATAAATAATGATTGTAATATGAATATGCATTTTTATGTGACATTGATTTGAGATGTTTCTTAATTGTAATTATTATTGGGAAATAAGTTTATACGGCCTTACTGAAACTGTCAATAATAGCGCAATAATGCAAAGAGGGGGGGTGAGCTGTTTATCATTATTGGAAACGAGGAAGTTACGTAATGTTGGCGCGTTTTCGGTAGAAACTTCTGGAATATTTTCTCCCTAAAGCATATGTATTCATAATTTTCATTGGATATTAAAATAGACGCTAATGTTGGCGCGTTTTATTAGCCAATTGCAGTTCAGTTATAATCTTTAGGCGTATCTGGATGAAGGAGTATAAATAGGGTAGGTTAGAGGTAGCTTGAGGCCAGTTCATCAAAATTCTTTGTACACTACACGTCTTCAGTTCGTCAAAATATTTGTATGAGATACGTCGGCTATAGATTCACAAGTTACGAAAAATCTAAAGTGTTGTAAAGTTAATAATACACAAAGTTGAAGTACGCGAATTAAAAGTGATAAGTAAGAAGTTATTATAACAGTTTCAGTTTTGGCGAGTGTCGAGATCAATGTGTAAATGTGAGAGTAATAGTGTTCGACAATAAAAGTATAAAACAAATTTCTTCATCAGTGTTCTTTTTGGATAAAAGATTCCTTCCTTTTACACAACCCTGTTTAAGAGATATGTTCGACCAAATAGCTAGCCGGAGGACAGTGAAACAGAATTGAATAGAAATTAAAAGTTAAATTCTTTCAAACACAAAACTAATACTGCCGCAAATTGCTAACACCAGATGGAGCTACGAACCGAACAAATGACTGACGTTACAAGATGGCTTCACATGAAGTAAAAACATATACACAAACATCACAAGTAATAACATTATAAGTAATACACTCGCAAATTGGCTACCACAACGTGGGGCTACAATAATGTTAAATAAATAAACAACATAAATACCGTCACACCTTCAACAGCGAGTGCTGGAGCTAAAACATGGTTTCATTAGCGATCAAAATTTCTCTTTCTTTCAGTTTTCATTGTGACGTTGTTGTGCAAGGTAGCTAGCAACATGTCAAAATTCACTGTTGCTTTACAGAGTAAATTGCAGTTACATTAATACTTTCTGATGATAAAATACTTCTGTGCAAAATATGTGAGCAGTCTGTGAACTAGGAAAAGAAATATTTCATTTCTCAACATATCAGTACAACCAAACACAAAAATGCACTCTCCAAAGGCTACTGGGAAGAATTCTATGCATGCAACGGCAATTGCAACATCAAGTCGAAAATAGCAATTTGCATTCGATTATGTAAAGCTTTTATTGGTGCCGGAATCCATTTCTGGAAACTAATAAACTACACAATCCTACATTCAGATCAGTTTTTGGAGAAGTACATATATGGACGAATCTGTGCCCAGTGAGTCAAATTTGTGAAAATGTTAGTTAAGTGAATGTTTACAAATCATTAAAGTTGAACTTAAAGATAAAAAGGTCTGGATTTCAATCAATGAGTCCAACTGACTACAGTTGTATTATTGCCAATGTAATTGTTGAACTATTAGATCTTTCACAAGGTAAATCAATAAAAGCATTCTTGCTTACAACAGTGTCTGGGAAAAGTTAACAATTCAACTATTGCACCATTATTTATCAATTTATTAGTTACTGTGGCCTGAAGAAATTCAATACCACAATCTCAGATGCTGCACTGTACAAAAAAGGCTGAGACAACTTTAAAAGTGCTATTTCCAAACATGCTTCATGTGACCTGAGTAGCAGAGGGTGTCACAAGAGATACGAGCTTGTTTCCATATATCGACAAATTGATTTCTAGAATTAAGAAGATCTTTGTGAAAGCTCCATCAGGCATTTAAAGACATTGCGCCTTAAACAAGATGCGCTTTAGCAGCAGTTCACTATGCTTAAAATTTCCCAAGTATAACTAAGGTGGTCACCACTCTTGAGGGTGAAGCATTCTAAATTGTAGCAGCAAACAAACTTCTTGCCTATTCACTTTCATTGTGGCTGAGTTCGGTTTCCTGACGGCAGTTAGTGAAAATTGTGGATGATGTAGTGCAAAGATTGGAGAGTATGCCAGGGAAATGGGTAAAACAGTGTTTTTGAAAAATTCTGATCTTGACAAACTTAGAAACATTTCAAAACTTCTACAAGGTGACAATTCTATTGCAGTAGAAATGGGCCCTGCAATAGCTCAATCTTTCAGATTTGCTCCAATTACTTCCGTAGATGTTGAGAGCTCATTTTCTCTGATGAAAAATGTATTATCTGACATGAGACTCAAAATGACTCAAGAAAATTTAAAAAAGCATTTGGTTGTCATATGCAATGACAAGGCATTGTAATGTACAGGCCTTCAAGAAACATTTTCATTTTTTGTCAAGTACAATTAGCATTTTGTTTTTTAAAGTTACTTTAAAAATATAATACAGAACTACGCTAACATGAATGTGTAATCTAGTAAATAAATAGGCATAATGTAAGGTTTTTCTATATTGCCTTTTACTACCTATTTATAATGCCTTTAAGTCTTCTGATCTCTGATTAGGACTATAAAATTTCTATTGTAGGATTACCATACCCTCAAAGGCATATAAAGTTATCTAACCATTCTTCTTGGCTTACATTCGGTTTAACTACATATTTTTTTTCTACAGTGAATTTACACTATTAAATATTCTGCTTGCATTATTTTCACCAATGTTAATTAATTTATTGGCATTTTTCTTTTTCCAAAGATATATTTCACCTTCTAATAATTCATTATAGAAATGTTTATTTATAAATAGTCCTTTTTAGATTTTATGTCACCCATTTCCCTCCATTTCCCCAATTATTCCTTTACTAACCTTTTGTTCACTTTATATTCATCAAGCCAATCATCACTCTTAATATTTCCCCAAGCTTTTACTTTCATCCACTCACCTGTCCTACACATAATTAATTTTTCATATCTCAGAATCCAAGACATACTCAATTTTGGTTTTTTAATCTTCCTTCCATTTAAATCTAACACTCCTTTTAACATATGTTCATTTCCCCTACTTGGTTAGCTACTAAGTTCTCAGATTTAATTGTAGTATTTGTTATTAGTGGGAGATGGCCACTACTAGTACTTCTGTTTGAAAATTTAAAATTGTTCAACATGTAGCTAATGTTACTTGACCATAATACATAACCAATTATGCTTTGTCCATTGTTGTTAATGGAGGTATACTCTCCATATGTCCCACAGAATATCAAGTGCATTTAATTCAAAGAAGTTTTAAAATGTTCACCTCCTCTCTTTAAACTTTGCCTTTACTTTTTCTGTTACACCATCATTCTCCCTGCCAACCATTAATTCAATATTTTCTCTTATCACTGTTCTTTAGATTTCAAAATTAGGCTGGATGTTGAGTACTGTACCTTTATTAATCTATTAATATTTTTCTTCTTTGCCTTCCTACACAGTATGCTTCTATGATCTCCCATCCTTTCATGTCAATTTCAATTTGTCTGTTAAAATGTTCATGACTTCATCCAATGGCCAAATACCTTTCCTCTCTTCTACTCCTATGAACATAAAATTGAGCATTCTTCTTTTTTGATTTATTCTTTCCATTCTGTCTTTGATTCCATCTACTTCACTTTTTATTACTTGCACAGCTTTTTTGAAATTTTATTTTATTTCTTCAGCTATTTTATTCAGGTTATCTTTTATGCACTCTTCCATTTCACCCATTTTGTTTATCTTTTCTACCAGGATCTTGAACATTGAATATCCATAGGTTCTAGATTTAGTTCTATCCCACCTATCACTAACAGCATGAATATCACACTTCCTAATATTGACAAATTCATCTACATGTTATGTCCAGTTTTGCTTTTAATAAATTTCTTTCTCATCAAATCATTATTGGCAATGCCATGGACGAGTGGTTAGACCACTCACCTCCCACCAAGGTTTGATCCCAGGTTTGTGGGGGATGAAGCAGTATCTGGGCAGGTTTCCTTTGGGTTCTCCAGTTTCCCCTGCCATTCATAACACCAACTGCTACATCACTACCTTTCCTTTCATCCATTTCACCATTATTTCATATCATCTCCTTCCTTGCTTTCATACCAGGCTTTGGGCTGATCACCCATCCTGGTTCTATTCAATTGACAAGCCTGTCTGCTTCCTGGATCCCAGGCATCGGCTTGTAAGTCCTGGCCAGTGTAAATCCTTCAAACGGGGTTGGTAAACCGACAAAGAATAATAGTCCTATCCTAATTCTGTATAATGCAAATTCCATTCCCACTACTACTTATTTCACTTTCTTCCTCACTAACGGAGTTCCCTTCTTCATCCACTGCTCCCTTAGTACTCTTTTATATTCATCTTTACACAATTATGACGGGAAGATGCACATCAAACATGTTTACTCCTTATCTTTGAATACATGACACCATTAACAAAAGAAGAATTTACAACATAGTTTTTTAAACCTCTATTTCTATGAGCTATTTACAAGTTGATAAATTCTCATATAACGAAATATAAAAAAAACATGAACGAAAGGTACAACACAATTTTCATGAGAGCATTACAACTTGCACATCACAGGCATATTTACTCAGAATGTCTCAAAGCCAGCTTTCAGTGAAGGCACTCAGCAACAGCAACTTCTATCACCACGAAATGGGAGCAGTTCATGATAGATTATCACTTTCTTTGTTGAAGCAGTGTCAAGAGCCATGAATTCATTGATAATATAGTTCCAGATTCATGCCGTCATGTATTTCATCTGTGGTACATTAAGGAATATTATTCTTTGGCATCTTAGTGTTTCCATGAAACAAAAGCATAAAAGTTTGACACAACAATGTTCATTATTTACAACACTTCACAATAAGACAAACAAGACATGCCATTATTTGTTTTCTTTCTTGGTCCCCTTTAAAGACTGACAAACTATAAGACAGCTTCTAATTTCAACTCCTAAACAGAATAAAAGACAAAAAGAGGTTGAAGTCCAGATAAGAAACATGTTCGAGCTATAATAAAACATAACCAAATGGCTTTGAACTTTTGTCATTGATTCTGTTACTTCAAAGAGAATGCATGTATAAACAAAAGCTGATTATATTTTATTCCAGGCAATTTAAACATGGCATGATGTAACTGATCCATTTTGGAATGCTAATCAAACACAAGACAAATGAAATAAAAGAAAATCATATTCTGCTATGATACACATGCTTTTATTTAATTGGCATTTGATTAAATACTGTAGATGTTGCAGCAAAGTCAGTATCAACATATACGAGTAACCTTTATTACAGTTTGACAGATATATGTATCAAGGTTTCTGCACCTTTATCAGATACATTAAAGTATTTTAATTATAAATTTTCAACTTAAGCATATGCAAAAATGATTAGTCTCAAATGTGCAACAAGCCAAGACAGCAGCAATCCAAAATGGTAGGCAGAGTTTTTCAATGACATTGGTTTTAGAATCATTTACAATACTCGAAATTTTGGCAAAAGCACTGAACACCAACAATTTATAGCCGCAAGTCCAAAAAGGTGTCTGAAAAGCTCACTATGAGTAATTCCTGAAACAAGATATAACATAGTTTCACAAGATATGATGCTAGTCTACTTTGAGAAATTATGCCTGAAAATTATAAGGGTCGTTCAAATGAAACCCAGTCACTTGTGTAAAGTAACGGTAACGATTTTATTAACTAAAAAATAGTCACCAAAACTGTTAGCACATTTATCCCATTGCGACACTAGCTGGTCGATTCCATCTTTGAAGGAGCTAGTAGGCTGCTGTCGGATCCAGGCCTGGACCCATTCAAACACTTTGTCGTCTGTTGTGAATCGATATCCGCGAATAGCTTGTTTTAGAGGTCCATAAACATGAAAATCACACAGTGAAAGGTCTGGACTGTACGGTGGATGTTTCCCATCGAAACTGCTGCAATGTAGTCTTTACCGCATTGGCAGTGTGTGGGCGGGAATTATCATGCAGGAGAATAAATGGTATTGGACAACATGCCTGGGCGTTTCGACTTGATGGCTCGTCTAAGGTTCTGTAAAGTGGCTTGATAACGCTGGGCATTGATGGTGGTTCTCCGTTCCAGAAACTCGACAAGCAGTGGGCCCTTGTGGTCAAAAAAGGACATCATTACCTTACCAGAACTGGTGTGCACGGCCTTTGATTTCTTTGGAGGTGATGAAGTCGCATGTTTCCACTCTTGCTGTGACGCTTGCTTTCTGGTTCAAAATGGTGATCCATGTTTCCAGTGACAATATGCAACAGAAAGCCGTATTCCTCCTCATGATAACGTTGCAGATGACTCAAAGACAGCGCCATTTGAGTACTGCGCTGTTCAGCAGTCAGTTGGTGGGGAACCCACTGCGCACAAACTTTTCGAAATTTCAAGTGTTGATGCATTATGGTGTGAATGGTGCCCACGCTAATACCCAGTAACCGATGGATCTCGTCCATGGTGATTCTGCGGTTACCCAAGACTAAAGCATTCACTTCTGCAATCATTTCTGGTGTGATGACACGAAGAACCTGTCCAGGATGAGCATCATCTTCCAGCAACTCGCGCCCCTCAAGGAATCTTTTGCGCCATTCCACCACACTTGAACGACACAGACTGTACTCACCGTCCACAGCTTTCATCCGTCGATACATTTCACAGTAGTGGACGATAACTTGTGTGACCTTCTTCTCTTCGGCGTGAAACCACACTGTCGCTATGCAATGTCAAACGTTGTGCATGCCGCAGTCGCTCTACCAATAGATGGTGCCACCATACACGCAATTACGTGGTGCCACCTTAAGTGTAATGCAAAGTTAGACGCACTGACCAGGTTTCATTTGAATGCCCCTCATATATTGCTGTAATAGTCAAAAACACATAAATAAAATACATAAAAAATATATAAATAAAATCATAAAAAACAAGAAGAAAGAAATCTCATTAAAAAAAAGAAAGAAATCACAACCACTGTGACCATTTCATTATCAATAAAATATTAATGGCTTCCCATGTGGCAAGGATGTAGATAAATACATCCCCAAGAAAATACTGGATGGCAAATTTTACATGACTACATCAAAAGGAGCGCTGCAGAATAAGATGGGAAGATGAGGTAAGAAAAGATGCATCACAACTGTAGTTATTTGGATATGTAGAAGAAAGGCTATGGATAGGGATGAATGGAAGCAAAGACAAAGGGAGTCTGAAGTCCACAGTGAACTGTAATGCCTAGAAGAACAAGGTAACAATATGAGATATTTGTAAAAAACTTAAAAGTTAAGACAGTTTATTATGGTGAACCAAAAACAGTCTATGCAGTTCACCTTTTGGTATTTAAGATCCTCATAAGAAATTTATTAAACTTGCTTACACTCGTTTCAGAAACTGCATCTTGATTATTAAAATCTACTTGATACATAATATATCATT
The DNA here is from genome assembly GCA_030765065.1 of Deroplatys truncata. NCBI lineage: Eukaryota > Metazoa > Arthropoda > Insecta > Mantodea > Mantidae > Deroplatys > Deroplatys truncata. The sequence continues at coordinate 562,671 of JAUKNL010000032.1, forward strand.
AGTAACAATTATGCAATTTAATTTTGCTGTATTTCTTTTGTATGCTGTAATAAACTTCATTACCAAAGTGTGCTAAATATTGTAACTATTCAGTTTTCACTAATATGATTTAGTTAAATTTCCACTGTCCTCTCACATCTTCTTCCTCAATGGGAAGTCAAACCACTACACAGCCTCACTTATAGAACACACTGAGCAACCAGCACTTTATATCACATCAAGAACAACAACTCTCACTATTTTAAAATAGAGAGTTGAGGGTTGTTACACTACATCACTATGATATTCTTACTTGAACGCGTTTCGCCGTCTCCCAAAACGCGTTCAAGTAAGAATATCATAGTGATGTAGTGTAACAACCCTCAACTCTCTATTTTAAATTTTGACACATCACTGTTACTAGCTTCTAAATCTTCAAAATTAGTCAACTCTCACTATGTATAACTGTTGGAGATTTTGGGAATATTCACAGGAGGCAAGAAACTTCCAAAAATATCTCAATAATACCTTTGGTGTTAAAGTTGGATTTCCACCTATCCCTCCTTATGTCTTCAACAGGCTAATTGGCTAACAGGCTGAAGGACAACAAGCCACTGTAGGTCCACACAGCTCCCTCCTCAGAGCTCATTGTCACAAAATGAAGCAAGGCAATCAACATTAACCACCACATGCTTCCCTCAGGGTTGACGAGTGCTACCTTATATGGCCCATCCCAGGAATAATGCAACTTCAGTGACCTGCCTTTAGTGGGGGTGTAAAGTCGCCTTCCTGGAATCCAGCACTGGTCCCCAGACAGTCATGTGTCTTCACCTGGTCAACTGCCAGCTTTAGGTGTCTCCTAGACATTGCGTTTGGCCACAACTGTGTGACTAGGGCCCTAAACTTGTTGCGCAATTGTCGCATTGCTGGCACCACGTCACTTCAAAGATGCAACCTATAAAATCGGCGACATAGCTTCAAGATCTTACTTAGCACTAGGTGCCCTCAGCGGCATGGTCTCCTCGAGGACATCCTTCACCTTGCTCCATAGGAACACTAGCTGATCATTTTAATTTTCCATCTGTGGACTCCAACACTGTTTTTGACCACCCAGAGGTTGGACCTCTGGGAGCGATATTGGCCTAAGCAGGTCATTCTTTATCAATCATCCTTCAGTCTCGATTCTCTAGTTGCTCTCTTCCAAGGATCTCCTGCAGGTTGCACCGCGACAGGAGGATCTGTAGCACTCTTCCTTGTCTCCACCTTCATGCAGTTTTCTTGGCACGGTCTTCAGGAGGGGGTGTCTACATTAGAATGGTGTCCTCCCTTCCACTGCCGTTATAAAATAAGTGGAAGATGATGACAGCGCCGATATGGCCCTCAAGTTGGCTCTTAGCAGTCCTCCTGATTCCTTGTAGTGTGTCCTTAGGTGTCCACGATTTCTGCAACTCCAACAAGTAGGTCTCCAGCTTACGTCGGTACCTGTTGTTGGTGGTGAATCTTCTATCCGTCATCTTTGCTGCTTCAATGTGGAGGACAGCCGCCATGGCAGTGTAGATGTTATGGCGTTCCACTAGAATTTGCTGCTTCATCTCCTGTCTCTTATCCACTGATAAATGCGCAGGGTGTCCTTCCAGAAATAAAGTCGATGGTAAATCTGACACAAGTGTGCTAGCTGCTCCATGGCAAGATCTCATTATTGCACTCTTGCCTTCAGCTGGACCCAGTAAGCAGTGGCCAGGCAATATTCTCCATAACAGCCCTCCAACAGTTAAATAGTTGACCAAGCCTCTGGTAGGCAAAATGCGAAGCGTTTTGTCTGCTTGCTCGTGCAGGGCAGGCAAAGATGTGCCATCTTCTTTGCGGGTGTCCTTCCACTGTGGGTAGCAATGGCTTCAAATTGCTGCTTCAAATTTGCCCACGACAAAGTTCTGTCAAATTTGATTGTGTCCATTTAGTGAGATGTGTCCATATTGTTACAATATTGCAACATTACATTTAATGCATGCATACCTTTCTAAAAAACTTAAGTTGAGCTAATCCACTGGCACTACATGAGAAAGGTCTTGGGAAAAGTGCCCTACATGGTGTTCGAGATTGTCAACAAAAGAACACCTGCTTTCCTGTTGCTTCTGGAAAAGACCTACCAGATTTGGATACTTTTCCCAGTGAAATAGAAGAATATTCACCATTAAAGAAGAGGAAATAAATGCATGTAAGAAGTTTGCCCTAGTTATCTGGCAGCATTCCAAAGTACACTTTCAGTCCATGAAATAATGTGGCAAAAGGGAAGTGATTTCTTACAAGTTCATGAACTGTAGGTTGACCTGAAGATGTCAGCATTACCATTTTTGTAACATTAAGCTGTCCCAATCACAATATTTATTCCTTCAATTTCATTCATTTTTTGGAATTACACATAGATGCATCTACATGGTGAGCTAAAAAACTATGAACCGCCTGCGCAGTTTATTTTCCTGTCCGCATCCTCGGTACTTGTTGCCGTCTGCTGCTATCATAGAAATGCATGGATAAAACGATACAATATTTTTAAAACTACTTTTAAAGGCTTTACTTACCAACTTTATGAAAGGGAATGCTGAAACTGGCCACCGTTGTTGTTCATACATTTTTGGCACCTCTTTAGAAAAACTATCCATCATGGCATTTATTGCCCCCATAATATCACGCAACTTTTATAAGATATTTCTTTCTACACTTAGTTTTGGAGATATTGTACAGTCTCAATTTAAATGGTACACATGCACACGCACACCCACACACACACAGGTATTTCAGAATTTGACCGATTAACTTCAAGGGCCCCTTTATCAGGCTTGAGCTTCTTTTACGTGCCGTAAGTCTATGACACGGGACCACCGGCTTTACTTCCCTTCCGAAGGAAGCAATGCTAAGGATTTTTACGCCTGAAAAAATCCATTGCCCTCCACCAGGTTTGAACCCAAGACCTCAGGGACTAGGGGCTAGCATGGTAACCACTACACCACGGAGGACGACACTTATGGTCCCAGAGCGCATAATTTTGTGGAATAAGCCAAAATAAATTTGAGCCAGTACGCCACTGATACCTCAATGGTATACGTAAACATGTACTGCACTAAACAGAAGTGTACATGTGTGGCTCAGTGGTAAAGTAGCTAGCAACACCAAGTTCAAGCCCTGCCGAATGATTCTTGTTTCTCTTTCTTCAAATTGTTGATTGTGAAGGATATGGAATACTGCACTGCTCCATTTCTTATTACCGCTGCTGTTAATGTTAATCAAGCAAATCAAATGTATGAATTTTGAACAGGAATCTACAACATAAGATATTGTAATGTTCCAATATATGTAATCAAAATCTTTTATGGAGGTGATATCAAAAATGGTATTACCATGTCCTGGGACTAATATACTATTGTACTTACGAATTGAAAGAATGCACTGTTAGCTTTGGAAAAGAAATAGCTAGTGTGCAACGCAAATCACAGTCACATTCCTGCTTAAGCTTTATTTATTCACTTCCAGGAACCAAATAAAGTCATATTAAAAATTCTAGAGCCATTTTATAATACCTAGTTACTTTCCAGATACACTCATATAGGTATGCGTCAAAGTGAGTCTGATGGAGAGGAAAGGGAAATTACATTTTTTGTACTTCAAGATAAGAACAAGTAGAGTCTGGATGTTAGGCAAAATGCCTTTTCTATTTGGGTGGATATAATGAGTTAAGAGATAAACATGTTTCCGTACTTTAGAGATGGTAGGGCCAGTTTTTATTTTGCCCTTTTTGCCTTTTTTGGCTTCTGTTGCCTATTTTAAGGTTTAAAGCCTGTTTTTTGCCCGTTTTGGATGGTTATGGCGTTTTTCTGTGACACATTTTAAAAAGCAGATAAAGAAATTCAATCCATGAAAGTGAAAAAATGTTACACAAACAATTAAATGACATCGCCACAAACATATTTATTGAGGGATTTCCCTAGGAATGTATTTCTTTTCAAACATCAAAAACACATCTCCTCAAACGATTCAACTAAGCTCTTTAAATAGCAGAACCTATGAAAGGTATGCAAGGTACAATGAATACCAGGAAAGACACAGGAAGAGGAAAATAGGTGAGGTCCAATGACCTATTGTTCCTCACATGCTTCTTCTTGTGACCTGATGATACATGATGGTTTTGTTTTCTATTTGTTTTTTTATTCCTTCTTTTAGTGCTTTTTCAAAGAGATACGGTATCTAATTCAGAGAAAGAAGAAAATCAGTTCTCTTAACAAGTAAAATCATTGTATAAATAATCTATTAGTCTACTAATGAACTTGTTAAAGGCAACCAGTGTTAATGCAGATTTATTTATTATGACGAAATAAATTTAATAACTGAGTAGTAAATTATATGGCTTTCATCGCAAATTCAATTTAGATGCACTTTCTACTGATGGAAAACAATACTCTTTTGCAAAATCTGTGAAAAGTCTATTAATCATGAAAACAGCACTTTATAGCTCAACATTTCACTACAGCAAAACACAAATTTAAGGTTTTTAAAATGGTAACACCACTTTAATATCAACAGCAACTGCAATACCCAGCATACAGGCTCTCTTGGACTTAGGAATTCCATTCTAGAAAGTGGAAATATAATCCCTCAGGACATTTCTGCAGAAGAAAACTAAAGAAGAGATTCCATCAAAATGCACACTAAGGAAAACTTACTTCAATGCCTGCTTTAAAGAGATCCAACAGAAAACTCAAAACAGAGTTGCGGAAAACAAAATCTGGATCTCCATTATGAAACAACTGACGCAATGAGACGTTACATGGTATTCATTGGAACTATGGAAGCAATGCAAAAAGACGCTGCAGTATTTCTTTTGACAACAGAAGAGGATGGACAGAGCAAATAGTTTCAGAGTGGCACAATTCTCTACAAATCCTTTAATGTCACTCTGGCCACATCAAACACGGCATGATGATGTCCTGCTTTTTGTCACCTTACATGAAAAAGGCAGTTAAAGCCTTTAAAGTTCTCTTCCCAAAAATGCTTTATATCACATGTCTAGCCCGAAGAAGAAGAAGAAGAAGAAGAAGTAAAACGTTTGTACCCTGTTGTGGATAAGTTCATTTCAAACATCTCTTCTTAAAATCACCCTCCATTTTTAAGGATGTGGCACCAGAGCTGCCTTACTTCTCACTGGATCTCTGCAGCTGCATATTACTGCAAGATATGTGAAGTATTTGATGCTTTTTCAGAAGATGAAGCTGCTTCAGTTTGTGAGGTAAAGAAGTTGTTTTACAATGATCTCACGTTTGTAGCAGCACATTAAGTACACTACTGGAGGCAATCTTGAAGTTGGAGATACATGTACTAGTATCATCCATGGCAATCTTTGAAGATGCAATAAATCAATTGCTGCAAGTATTGGAGAGAAAGGAGGAAGTGTATGAGTGCTAATGTGGAACCACAAAAAAATGTTAGTGATGTCCTAAAGGTGAAAATTCTATTGTAACTAATAGAGTCCTTCCAAAATAGCTTAGTTTTAAATTTTCTCCAGTCACTGCAGTGAAGGATAAAATTCTTTTGCCACAATGAAAAGCATTTTCACTGACAGGCGGACAGTTGACACCGTAAAAAAAAACATCTTGTTGCTTGTAATCAAGAAGAGTAAGATTAAGTACTTTATGGATAATTATTATCTTAAGTAGCTATTTTCATTAATAAAGAGTGGGATTACTTTCCATTTTCACTTTTAATAAGCCACTATTTTAATTATATTACTGCCTATTTTCTGTATTTTAAGTGCCTTTTTGCCTGCCTATTTTAACCAAAATAAATGCCTGAACTTCAGTCTCTAATAATAAGAGACTGTTTAGAATGAATGAAAATGATACACGCTCTGTCTTTATCAAGCAAATTTTACAGCATCTTCCAGAACCATCAAAGAAAATAGTTGATAACAGAGTTTACAAGGGACCATCAATCAATGTTAAGAAAACTTGAAACCGATTTATACACCATCTGAAAGAACACACTGAAATATGTAAAAACCTGTTGTGCATATATATATATATATGAGTTACCAGATGTCCGGGTGGGTGTCATCAGGGTCCAATCGGAATTAAGTTCTCTTAAACTGCTGGCGGGATGTGTTGGGAAGAGGTGAACCTGGCACTGTGCCTGCAACGTATTGAATGCATTATGTAATCACTTTACAGGAAAGAATTTCCAGCTCTACATTTTAACCAAAGAAGATGAAACAATGTTTCAGTATTTAGTAGATATATTAGGGTCTAATACAGAAATAATATATATGCACACTTCAGATATGAAACAGTTAGTGTTAGTGCCCAATCTACTTCATCATCAAAACAGGAATTAACATCAGAAGGAGCCCAGAAAAACAGTAGAATGGTCACTGAAAGTCTATAAACACTTGGTCGATTGCAAAGAAACAGTTTTTTACTTATCATGGAACTCTCTAAAAAACAGATATCTTTGATTGCAGCAAGTGATGTTACAGTCACAGATAAATATAAGCAGCTGTACGGGTTGGTGTTTAGTGCATGATATGAACTTACAAAAATAGGCCCATGAAGAAGCCAAATCACTCGCAATTTCAAGCAACATTTTCAGATAAGATCACTGAAAATTATGCAGTTTGTCATAAGAAAAGAAGAAGATGAAACTACTAACAACATACTGCACTCCAGGAGAAAAGAGAATAATGTTGCTCATAGAGCAGTCAATCTGGCATCAATAAAGAAACGCATTGCGGGAGAACATTTGTGGTAAGTGATGTTAGACAATAACAATTATGTCAATTGTATCATGCATGGAATGCCTCCTTCCCTGTCTGTTTATTGTGCTGCAGGAATCAATGCCAGAAAGTCAAGCTGTCCATCAGGGTATGTTTAAACCACTAATTTAATTGTGCAGTGGTCGAAACGATTAAAGTTGACGGTACGTAATAAAGGTCTAATTAGGATGTACTTAATGTAGCAGGAATGAAACTTGATTGTTCTTTTATTATGTCATACTACTGCTTCATGTCAATTACCATGCAACATTTAAATCTGACGTAACGGGAAGGAAAGATTTGACACTGCCAAGTTCTTAAGTTACATCGCATTAAGACAATCCTAAATAGCTCCATTTAATACAATGTGTAACACCTTCACATTACATCGCGTTGAGTTGAGTTCAAAGTAATTCAGGCTTTATTACGTTAGCCCGACAAGGAGAGGAGGATTACAACTGCTCAGAAGGTTAATGATATATCATGATTTCGACAGGCAATTATTTCTGTATAATTACTATCACACAATATTTAATTATTTGGTTAAGATCTGTGGTGAGATACATTTTGATAAATAACAGCATGTTGCTTGCTATTTAAATTAATTTCATTCTGTAATTTTAAGGTTAAAAATTAATATTCCAACAAGTTAAATTCTTATTGAAATGATTAACAATGACATCAAACTGTGTATCTGGTGAATAAAAACGTTTTCAAAAAGGGAGGGGTGAGAATAGGTTAGATTCATGTGCAGAACTACCTAATCATTATCCCCTACCATGATTCCTCTCTTTTTGCATTTGCCAAAACTGTTTGTTTGCAATAATGTCCATAATTTTTTGTATTATGGAAAAGAAGCATTTTCCTCGTCCGACAATTTTAATACACGCTTCTTGGTTTTTGCTGAGGGTGAGGAGTCAGCACTGAACTGATGAAAAACAGCTGTGGAATGACCATAGGGAGTAATTGGTTAGTTTATTGCTGTATGGAAGTTGTGCATGCGTAGAACTACCTTTCTTCATTGCAACATTTTCTCTCTGCTGATCCACAGCCTTTCTTGGTCTGAGGCTCTTTATCATCTATGAATGTCAAAAACTTGGTCAGGACCAAATGAGTCTGGAGATAGTGCAGACCAACGTGAATATGGCCCAGGGTATCTGGGTAAGGGAATAAATTACAAGATACAGACATGGTAGGGAACATTACTAAGATAAGTGGATGGGAACTTATCTAGGGATTACGGTATGGAAAAGGTTTGGTACAGCAATGCTATATGTTTTTCAGGTATATGGTTTGTTATGAATTTTTACTTTGGGAGTTATAAATAAAATAAATATTCAAATAATTTACAGAAGTTTGAAAACCTGCGTTAACCACACAAGACTTAAAAGCAAAATCACTGTCTCAATTTTTTTTATAAATCCATCAAATCAGTTTCCTTATTCTGATAGGAAGTCTTCAAAACTAACATCATATATGTCAGTCATTCCTAAAATTCTTAAACCTGTGTTGTCTTAATATTAAAGGAGAATGAAACACAAAAATGAATATTTCATTCACCACAATAGTTTGTCGTCAGGAATAAAAAACCATGCATGCAGTTTCACCATCCCAAGATGAATGGTTATTGGGTTACAGTCTGTTGTAATGTGTGACGCATGTCTGCACCCAGACAAGATGTATGCAGCATAAATTTTTTAAATGACTAACAAGTTTACGTGTTAATTTCACTAGAAGTTCATAACTTCTCTGAATAATAAACAGTAGATCTAGGACTAGCCAATCACTTTTCAGAATTGAGTTAATACCCACTAGGTGATAAAACAGTAGTCCAACATCTGCTCTGATGTATACCTATGAATTATTTGAGGAAAGAGTGTGTTGCTGGGACTATGAAAACACAAAATTGGTGAAGGTTGATTTTGTCTGTATCACAAAGCATCCTGACTTTTACAAATTAGTTATACACCGTGAGACATAAGTTAGGTTTAAAAACAACAAGTTAAGCTAAAAAGAAATTACTCACCCCAACAATCCTGCTAATACGACCTGGCGATATTCTTGCTACAAACAATTTACAGCCTGGATTAATTCATGAACTGCTATAGTTTTCATACCATCATGTGTAGTGCTTAGTATTAGAAAAGCTTTTCCAGAACCCAGTGAAGTATATTATTAGGCTTCAAACTTACTTCACTAATAAACACACAAATTAAAAATAGTAAGTATTAAATTCAACTATCATTTATTATTGTTTAAAATTGTAAGGTGTCTGTGACAAACCTTCTTATGTTGACAGCAAATGTGAGAAGTGCTTCAATTGTATCAACTGTAATGGAGGTTGAAGCGTGGGAGGTATTATCCTTCGGCAGTGACACATCAATTGCTGCATCCGGTAATGGATCAACACAATGTGTGTGCAGAGATTTCTTTTTTTTTTTTATTTATTTATTTCATGCATATCAGCAGAATCTTCATTAGATTTCTCATATTTATTTTTCATGATCCAAGACCCAAATGCTTTGGAGTACTGAGTTCTGACACCAGTCTTTTTACTTTCTCTACTACGTAGAGCAAGTAGGTGAAGTATTGTATTCCACCTAAAAACTCAATACCGAGAGTTCATCGGAAATATATGTTTTGAGACCCCCTGAATCCAAAAAAAAGCATTCTTGGAAACATGTCCGTGTGTGTGTCTGTGAACAGCATAACTCAGAAATGAACAGTCGGATAAACACCAAACTTAGTATTTAGGTTCAGTATCTTCCGAGATGCGACATGAAGATTTTCAAGAAAATCCCCCCACCCCAGATTACCCTTTACGTGGAACATTTTCCAAAATTTTAATTTTCTCAAAAATGGCTGTAACGATTTTTATTAAAATATCATATGTTTAAGATATTTTCATGACAAATAAAATGTATATCTTGAATTTTCTGGGAATGTCTGCAAAAGTATTCTTCATTGTGAACTACTTTTGGATAATTGGTAAACCATAAGAGATAGACAAAATTTTATTACACAAAAAATGTAGATCGCATTAAAATACACAATTTATGTCATACATTTTTTTTTGTTGAGTGAACCATTTTCGAGATATTGCTTGTTATTCCCTCAAATTTTTTAAATACTTATTTTCTCAAATGGGAATTCGTTATTCATTTTTTTGTCTTGGATATGCAAAGAGAATGGTGCAGCACATAGCAACCAGCTATTAAGAGTAATGTCTATGCTTAAAGGCTACTGTATTTCTATATTGCCCTTGTAAATATATGTTCCCCTTACATCTACAAGAAAATTAGCAATAAGATGGTCTGCAAATGTTTATCTTGATTAACATGGAGAATAAGAGTTTGTACAAGAGTAGAGAAAGTCATTTGAGTGTAACACTTCAGATTCTTTTTTATTTGCATTGAAATTGTGATCTAGCTCTGCTATCATGGATCTAAGTTGAAGGCCATTATATGAAAAATGTATTCTTTTCGGAGCACATATGAGACAAAGACTGTGATAACTTTCTAAACTGCCAGGATGTCGAACATGAGCCAAATCTTTTAATTTTGCTATCCAAAATAATTTCCTTCAGAGCATGATAGGGGTTTCATTCGCCTTTAATCCATAAATTACTTCTTTGATCTTCTTCCAACAATTCATCATGTTCAGGAGATTTCCATTCACCGTTTTATAGCCATTTCTGTTCATTTAATATGTTGAATTGATGTGAACTTTTCAATTAATATGGTAGCGTTCTCATTTGTGCAGCCCACCATAAATATTTGTTTATACTAGCTTTCCATGCCATCAGTTCTGGGTATTTTTTTTCTACCATTTTCATATTTTTCATTGGACTTTTATACACATGCCATATGCCAAATTCATATTCAACTTCCAGATACTGAGTTTTTAACAGATATCTTATACCTTTATCTGTGTTCGAGACAAAAACTTCCAACTCTACTTATTTCCTGTTTTGCAAGCCTAGTCATTATGTTGTCACAAGCAGCCTTTCATCATACCTCTTTGAAGAAGTTCAAAATCAATAATTTTGCAGGAATTTAAATCTATGACAAAAGACTAAATAATTGGCTGAAAATCCTTGAGAATTATATTCCCATCCCATAGGTATACCAGAACCTTTTAATGAATTCAAGTTATTATTTCTTTCTTAAATCCAAAATACTGCCATGTTGCAAATGGCTTTATCGAACGTTCACCTTTAAAACATTGCCAAATCCAGTGATTTGCACAGGGACTTAAATTGCTGAAACACCAGGACTTGCTATTAAAGCATTTGCTTCTAGTTTTTTTTCCTGATAAATTTTGTGAGTTCCAAGTGACTGTATTACCACAATAACACTGTTTTAACACAAAGCATTGTCCCTTTAATGCAATGAGAAATTGTTCTGACTTCATTTCTGAATAAAACACATACCTTGAAAAATAAAGATGGAAATGTCCAAGCAGCAATTAAATACTCCGCTGTAGCTTCAATGGTGAAAGTTTCTTCTTCTGTTATCACTTGAAGTATCAGCTTCATAGAAACTCTCATTCAACTTATCCCGATCTTCATCACCACTTGTTTCGTAGATATTTTCAGGTTCCAACAATATATGTTTCCTTACCATTGTACTTATGAATTCTTGGTTTTTCCATCATCTTCTATACTGAATTCCTTTCATTACTTTTATCAACATTGCCAGCCTTATTGCAAGTAACACTGTCGCATAGCTCAGATACTATTTCTAGCCTCATATCGTTCTGCTGTTTGGACTTGGATGAAGAATCAATTGTCTTAATTTTTCCTTATAATAGCAAGAGTTCCAGGTTTTAATTAAGGTCCTCTCAAATTGTCATCTGGCATATGCTGCTTTTTTTAATGAATGTTCAGAATCTGTGTCCTTAAAATGGAAGCAACATAAACGAGCACCGCGACCAGGCAAAATTCCACTCATATCCTATATCTTTTGTCTTGGAAACACGTGAAAATGAGTTCCCCTTACAGCCATATGCACAACATTAGGCATTTTATTTTTCACAATATTACAATAATTTAATCCATCACCAAACCACAAAGTACACTACTCTTGAAATGAAAAACCAAGCAGAACAATTTTTAAAAACGTATTACTGCACGTGCACCAATGACTGACTTGTGATCTCCCAGCATACAGCTGGCTCTGACAACTTATAATGTAGTTATTAGTTTACTTGTACAGCGATAACAGTATGGCGCAGTAAGAAAATATTACCACTGCATTTTACAGATCATATCCTTCATTTAGGAAGAAACATGATGTTCCCCTTTAAGTATAGCATATTATCATGAAATGTAAGTGCAAGCCTCACTTCACCTCCATGAATATTACAAAAACTCAGCATCTTTCAGTGGCGTAAACAGAAGCAACTAAAACATAGGTCCTGAGAGTACAACATCCGCTGATGTATGTAATTTAGAAAACAACACTGCGGATTGAAACGCCACTTTTCTTCTCCCTTGGGTTAACAATTTCTAGCTTTGTTCCATTAACAGATTAGTTGGCAGTTGGGCAGTAGTTTGAGCTTTGTAGCTATCATTATTATTGCAGTTCATCCTTAAGAGCAGCCAACCCACAAGATGGAACTATGATTAATATTCAAGTGCCATTAAACAAAAGAAAGAAAAAAGAAATAGAAACAAACAAATGAGGTGAATGGAGGCCCAAATCTTGTGGTTTCGAGATTTACTTGAGGTTAGATTAAGGTTGTTGGTGTATATAGAAAGTGGATTCAAATAACAGGTATGATTTCAGAACCTCTGCAGTAAAGGAGGTGAGAGCAAACTTAAGATGCTCATCTAAATGTTAAGGTTAATGATGATGCTTAACGAGTGTATTTAGAAGTAGACACACTGTTATACTAATACAATTAGGTGGCAGTTTCTTCTGCACATGCACAGTATTAACAAAATAAGAGTACATTCTTGACATCCATTTTTTTTTATTTATGGACGCTTTTTAACTACTATGCGTCCCATTCCATATTGGGTGTGAAAGACCAGAAATTTTGCTCAGAGGAATCTTTACCATGTTGTAAATGACCACTGGCTTTACTTCCCTTCTGAAGGAAGGCATGCTAAGGATTTTCACGCCTGAAAAAATCCATCTGCCGAATTTTAACCTTTAACCTCAGGAACCAGAGGCTAACATGGTACCCCTAGACCATCGAGGATGACATTGACATCAGAATGATTTTACCTTCAAACATGCATATAGAAAGAGAGCAAATGGCCCGACCTCTCCCAAATGAGACTTGAAATCAACATCAGTCACATGACACAGGTAAAAAAGTGCAATGTTGCCCCTAAGACGTAATGGTAAGCGAGACAAAAATGTTAAAATAAAGCTGAAATTTTGTATCAATGAGAAACTTTTGTAAATGCAAGAGTCCCTAGTGATACCATTTTAATATAGCGCATTAAATGTGTACTGCAGGTTTGAAACTGGAACCTGACCTCAAAACCCAGTAATGTAGACAGGTTATATAGTGAAAATCACAACATTACTTGTTTTTAGTGACGAATTTATATTTATACTGTGATAAACAAGCTGTTAGTGTTTAACAATAAAAAGGGACTATAGCTTAGCATGTTAATGTGCTAGAATGTGGGATTTTGCTATCTGGTGCTGAAATATTCTGCAACATTACTGAGTTCGTTTTGAAAAGTTAATGGTTTTTTTTTTTTTTTTTTTTTTTTTTGTGGATTGCACAGTGATATCTTCAAATGAACTTGAAAATCTGTTATGAAACAGCATTAAAGATAGGTTCATCCCCTAAAGGTGGACTGCCCATTATATGTGACGAACGAAGGTTAACGTAAGAATCAATTCCCACAGCTCTTCAAGTTCTTGAGGGCTCTAAGGCGCAAGGCATAACCAAGGGATGCTTTTTAAAAGTAAAGGAGTGGAGCAGGTGACAAGGCATATCCATAGTATCGGTGTGACTAAAACTCCAATGCAGAATAATGTTAATGGATATTTTACCTTCCATTCTGTGGTGGACACACTAAAATATTTCTCATACTCCAAGGATTACTCTGGATACCCAAAAATCCCAATTTCATAAGCAAAACACTTGACTTCTGCTCATAAATCAATAATGAAGTAGAACCATATCTTTTACAATTACAACTATAAGGTAAATATGGAATTGTTCTCCATTTGTTTATTTTACGTCATAACTGTGTGTTCTGATCGTGAGAAATGTGGAATTGCTACCAGAATTGTGGTCGTCAATGCTTGTTGCTGCAACTTATGCGTATGTCACTACAGTAACATCAGCTTGCTTGCTTGCTCTCTCTTCACACATATGCATACACACACTAAATCTAACACATCTAGTAAACACAGAAACCCTTAGATTCACTTCACTTCGCTACAGTCTGATGCCCTATCCCTGCCTCGTTTTAGTCATGCTGCGGTATTCTATACTTTAGTCAAATTTAATTTTCATTGTGGACCAATATCTTAAAACTATAAATGGCAGGGTAATAGTGAAATTGTTAGAATCCTGCACTTATTTGCCATATCCAGACATTTTCTGATTCCCCTCCATACAAGAGGCTTCCCCACCACTGAAGTGAACAGGGGTGAGGAAGGTGTCATAGTCAGAGGTGCTGAAGGAATGCCTTAGCAGAGGGAGAAAACGAAATTTGCAACAATGCGATGGATTTATTATTGTTCACATTGTTACAACACTTCCCTTATGTTAAACAAGGCATTGTTTTAAAGGAAAGGCTTAAGGAAAGAAAAGTTTACTCCTGAAAGGAATACAATGTAATTTATTTGTTTTAAATCAACAAGGCAAGGGAAGGATAGTTTGCACGTGAAAGAAATACAGTTTATGTTATTTTAAAGCAACGGTGCAGAAAGATAGTTTGTACACGGAAGGAATAGAATTTATTTTATTTTAAAGGAATGGAACACGGGAAGGATTGTTTACACATTGAAGGAATACATTTATTGGCTAAATTGTCATACTTTTGCCCTCGTTTGTGTCACTTTTGCCCGCATTAGGTCTTTCTTTTGCCCACCTAAATTAGGAATAAGGAAGCGAAAAAGCAATGAAATTACTTACCTTAGGAGTGATTTTAGAACATGATGTGGTCTCTCCAATATCTAGTACCCACCTACCCACCCCTTTTAAGTGTTTTATTTATATAGGCAAGTAGCGTTAGGAAGAAAACAACTTGCTGCACTCCTCTCCTTCTAAAAAACATCCCTCGGCTACGCTTTGAGGCTGAGGGCCCTCAATCTCTCGGCTACGCTTTGAGGCTGAGTATCTTACCGGCTTCGGTGGCATTATTCATATGTTGGCAGCATTACGTTAGAGCAGCGTAAGACCTAATGCGGGCAAAAGTGACACAAACGAGGGCAAAAGTATGACAATTTACCCCATTTATTTTATTTTAAAGTAAAGGAACACAGGAGTAGTTTGCATGTGAAAGGATTACAGTCTATTATATTTTAATGGAATGGGGCAAGGAAAGGATAGTTTAGATGTGAAAGGAATACAGTGGAGAAATTAAATAGCGGTGGGGGCAGTCACGTGGTAGGAATCGAACCGAAACTTCTTATTCACAAGGTAAACGAATACACCTGGATATGGCGCGTAAGCGCAGCATCTCGTCAATTTAACTGTTACCAATGGCAGTTTCAAGGATACAGTCTTGTAGTTTGATGTGGTCTTTGAATATTGTGTACCATTTTTTCAGCACAATCTTTTCCCACCTCGTTCCAGTCTGTGCCGCTATCAGCTTCTTCAGGTCACCAATTGTATCATCTGGATTACATTTTACTCGAACTTTCTTTCCTAGTCGATCATTGCAGGTTACCTCCAGCATGTCCGCAATGTTGTAACAACTTCTAAGAAGCAAATGAATTAAAAGCCAGTAATAACTCAATGTTCTGATACTAAGTGTTTGATGAGGCTCTTCACTTTTGTCGATCAATGCCTAGTTTCTTAATAAACGGGAGCCTAAACGGGTTCCCTTTATCAAAACGAGAGAACAGAGAACAACTACTAGTTTTTCGGTAAAACTTACGATTTCTCCTAACTCAAGTTACCTCGTTCTCCTACTAGTTCTTACATATCAGGCGCTTGCAGATAGCTCACTCGAAGCCCGAAGGTAACTAGCGCTTGCAGAAAGCCAACCGAAGTTGCCCGACGAAATTCGAGCGAATGCCGAAAATAAACGAAAGGGAACATCCAGTTCAAGGGGGAAGGTAATCCATTCCGGCACATTTTGCTCCCATTGGCTGTGGTCAAATACGTAACGTGGAACGTTGGCGCGCGCATTTCGACTGGCAATTGAAGTGAATACATAAAGCCATGCGTTTCAAAGCAGGAATTTCTACATACATAGTACAAATCGGTTTAAGTTCAGTACCTTCCAAAGATGTGACAAAGATTTTCAAGAAAATTCCCCACCCAAAATAACCCTTTACACAGAAGAATTCTCGATTTTTTTTTCTGAAAAATGACTCAAACGATTTTGATTAAAATGCCATTGTATTCAAGATATTTACATGAAAAATAAAATGTTTATTTTTAATTTTCTGGGAACAGCTTGTGAAGTCCTCTTCATTCGGAAGGAATTTTGTATACTCTTGTGTAACTGGTAAATTTAAGCAACAGAGGAAAATGGGCTACACAAAAAATGTCAATGGGATAGATGGATCTGTTGCATCCCAGTTTTATATGTTATAATGTTTTATGTATATGCAAACTCCACCATCTTCTAAATGTTTTCTTATACAGGGTGAAAGATATTGCTTGAACTGTAATAAAATGGCTAATAGACACAGGCACAAGGAACATGAAACACTGTGTTTCATTTTTGTAGGTTTAATGAAAAAAATTGTATTGTACATATTTGCACTACTCATTATATAGAATCCATGATAAACGTACGGTTCAAGTATTACCTTCCACCGTGTATACTGTCCTCCCAAATAATACCCATGCAGTAATAATGAGAATTTCTCGTTTCAAGTGATGTCTTTCTCAAACATGTCTTCAAGGTGATAGAAATTACATGGGAAATTGAAATTTAAGCATAGCATAAGTATAAAGTTATAATTTCGAGCTTATTCAAAGTGAATTAATCATCATAATAGTATCAACCTCATGTAAGCACTTTATGTAGGGCAGATTGCATGTGATGGTGATTAACACTTATTTGCTATTGTTGTCCTACTGTAATGCGTGTCGAGAAGTTTACTGTTGAAATGGTGATGGTTTACAATTTTCTCTCTCTTAGATAATGCATGATGGGGAGGGGAGCATCCCCCCAAAGGCTGTTCTTGGCATTGGGTATATTCCTACTTACTCTGCATACTTCATAATTGTATGATGTGTTCAATTTCCCTGAGCATTGCTCACAGTGGAGCCAAATGAACAAACACAAACATCACTGTATGGGCTCAATTTGTTTTTTTTTCCATATGACCTGTCAATAAATTTAAGGTTCCCATGTGCTGTAGGACCTCCACTGTGTTATATCAAATGTTATATATAAAACCTTTCCCAGGAAAAGGAATCAAAGTGTATTTTCTATTCAATAACTGTAAGTTTTATTAACTAGAACTGGCTTTGTGTATGCACAAGTGACTTAAGTGCAATTACCTATAAGATCATTCCAATAGATTTTAATAACAGACATTCAAGAGGTTAGAATTTAATGAACATTTTAATTGGGTAGGCCATTCAAATGTATATTAATGTAGGCACATGTTCCCTAAAATACCATACAAATGTGTTATACAGTATTTATAAATATGAATGTGAATGCAATGTCTCTTTGTGTTTAACCATTCAAATGTATATTAATGTAGGCACATGTTCCTTAAGATACCATACAAATGTGTTATACAGTATTATTAAATATGAATGTGAATGCAATGTCTCTAAATAATAACAATGTCTCTTTGTGTTTAACCATTCAAATGTATATTAATGTAGGCACATGTTCCTTAAAATACCATACAAATGTATTATACAGTATTATTAAATATGAATGTGAATGCAATGACTCTAAACAATAACAATGTCTCTTTGTGTTTAACCATATCACACCCACTCTTCATAATTGTCAATCACTTTAACATGTCGTTTAGTGTGCCAGTATTAATTGTTTTTTCATATGTTGACTGCAGAAAGAATGTAACAGCACATGCTGGTTTATAAATTTGGGGGCTGGATGAGACACTCGTTCATTAGTATTGCTCTCTGTCCTCCATAGTATTTTTAATTTTAATGTCCCTTTTAACTTCACAGGTTTACAGAGATTGGAGACTGGTGGGAGGGGGGATGAAGATGGTGCAATTGATGGAATTATGGTGGGGAAAACCAGAGAACATTCATTCTAAGTGCCATTTTATCTACCACAAAATCCCACCTCGGATCCCTAGGATTGAATCCAGGCTTTTTTGTGAGAGGCCATAGTGCTGCCCAATTAGAAGTGTGAATATGAGACAACATTTAAAACAGAGATAGCATTACTCAATACTATCAAGTAATGAAACCAAGAAGTTGTTTTACAAGCCAGCTCCCACTATGACTTCACAAATAAGGTGTATGTAAATAAAGTAGATACTTAAAAAAGAATAACTATTTCAGCAGATATTTTGCCATGCAATACATATTACACATTTATATAATTTAAGTTGGGTGTTTTGTCATAAATATGGTTAAATACCCTAGGGTTGGGCTATTGGGTCAAGCTGTTATAGTCCTGGCGCATGCGCACAGGGTAAAACATGCTCGTGACGTCGTCTGGTAAGATGCGGGACGGGGAAAAGCAGGGTGACCATACGCGCGAAATAAGCATTAAAAGCACTAGAGGATACCGTGTAACAGTCACACTATATACGCTTTAAACACGTGTTTATTTGTACACCAAATAAAACGCGGCGTGACAGTCACATGAAGTACGTTTTTATAGCCTGTTTAGCAGTCCACTTAATACGTGCGTACGTTTTTAATACTATATCTTAATTGTAGTACCAAAAACAGTAGATAACACCAGAAAATTGCGCGCGAAATGCGAAAATAGAGATTGAAGGACAAAATATTCATTAAATTTCAGCGTAATAGCACTAGATCTTAAATTAGGTCTATCGGAAAAATAATAAGCAACTGACGAATTTAATACCGTACTTGCATGTTGTCATGGTAGCTCAATGGTTACAAAACTGGACAAAAACTGGGAGGTTCGTGGTTCAAATCCCGCCGATGGCATTGGATTTTTCAGTCGTCTGATTCTACCTTTTCTATTTTAACTAAAGATTCTTACTTTCTCTACTACGTATAGTAAGCAGAGGAAGTATTGCATTCCACTCAAAATTTCGATATCGAGATTCCACCGGAAATGCATTTTTGAGGTGCCCTGAATCCAAATAAAGCATTTTTGAAACGTGTCTGTCAGGCTGCGACCAGCATAACTCTAAAACGAAAAGTCGGATAAATGCGGAACTTGGTACTTGAGTTTACTATCTTTCAAGGATGCGACACAGCATAACTCAAAAACGAAAAGTCGGATAAATACTTGAGTTTACTATCGTATCTTTCAAGGATGCGACACGAAGGTTTTAAAGGAAATCCCCCACCCCAGACTACCGTTTACATGGAACATTGTTCGAACATTTTGCTTTTCTCAAACACACACTTTGTCATATACATTTTTTTTTGTCGAGTGAACCATTTCCGAAGTATTCCTTGTTATTTGTTTGAATTTTTCTAATACTTATACTTTTTCTCAAAAGAAAATTCGTTATTCGTTTATTTGTCCTGGACATACAAAGAATATGAAATGCTCCACATAGCAACCAGCTCTTAAAACATTTGACTATCGCTTAAAGCCTATCATATTCCCCTTGCACCTACAAGAAAATTAGCAATCGGATTAACATGAAGTAGACGGAAAATAAGCATTTGTACAAAAATGTGTACAAGAGTAGAGAAAGTCATGTGAGTGCAATACATCAGATTATTTTTCTGTCTATACACTGAAATCCAAATAAACTGTTGTAGAAATAGCTACATTACACATTAAGTTATAATGGGAACAGCGATAGTCAAATGTTTTAAAACTGGACGCCACACACTGGCCTTAAAGTTGCATACTGTTTCCATGCAATCGCCAGAAACATCGAAAATCTATGGGACTTAAAAAGAAACGACAAAGCACTGAACAAATCAAACCATTAATAACGAATATGTCGGAAGTGGTGATGCAACAAAAAAAAGTATTTGAAATAAATTGGTTATAAAGCAGTATACATTTGTTGTGCAGTACATTTTCGTCTAACGCCTAACGTTTACCAGTTATACAAGATTATACAAAATTCCTTCCAAATGAAGTACACTTCACGACTATTCCCAGAAAATTCAAGGCATACGTTATATTTGTCATGTAAATATGTTTAATACATGGCGTTTTCATCAAAATAGTTATAGCCATTTTTTAGAAAATGAAGAATTGCAAAATGTTCCATGAAAACAGTAGTTTGGGGTGGAGGAATTTTCTTGAAAATCTTCGTGTCGTATCTTTGGAAGTTACTGAGCCTAAATATAATGCTTGGTATTTATCTGACTTTTCGGTTTTGAGTTATGCTGTTAAAACACACAGATGCACGCGAGTGCACGGACCTTTTCCTAAACATGCCATTTTTTCATTCAGGGGCTCTCTAAACATGTTTTCCTGTGAAATCTCGGTATTGATTTTTTGGGTGGAATACAATACCTTCTCTACCTACCAGGTACGTGGTAGAGAAAGTAAAAACTGAACTTCGAAATCTACCTCCACTTACAGGCTGAATAGAAAACGTCCCCCCTTCCCATAGAATATTCATACAACTTTTGCATTAAACCACTTTTAAAATTGAACCAAATATTTTCGGGAGCAATGTGCGTAATTATGTGAAACCTGGCCAACGACTAGTTCCTTACATTTGTCGTCCATTGATATGATTAAAACATATTTATACCCAAGTGCCCAACTCCGCGACGACTGTGCTCTATCTTGCTAGCAAATGTAAAGTCCCAGCGCGTGCGCTCTGGCTTGACCCAAGTGCCCAACTCCGGATGTGAGCTCTGTTTACCAACGGGATATGTTTGAAGTTTCTGCACACTACCGTTTTACTTCATTTGTTGAAACCCAGCACCTTAATAAAAATTCAAGGCGACGTTTTTGTTTATTGTCGCCCAATGAAACATTCCTACAATGTAGGTTTTTCTTTTTATATTTAAATAATGGGGGGGATATTTACTGCGTTTAATATGGATTTTATATAGGGATGGAGATGTATTACGCGCTTAATATAGATTTTATATGGGGATGGAGAGGAATTGTGCACTTAGTATGGATTTATATGGGGATGGAGAGGAATTATGCATGTTTAATGTAGATTTATATGGGGATGGAGAGGAATTGTGCGCTTAGTATGGATTTATATGGGGATGGAGAGGAATTATGCATGTTTAATATAGATTTATATGGGGATGGAGAGGAATTGTGTGCTTAATATGGATTTATATGAACACAAATAAGAACTTAAGCTTACAAATGTCTGTAGGCTGCAACCTCCCTGTCCCCACTCCTCAAACACAGACATCAAAGTGTGGAAATTTACAAATGAGAGATTGTGAATCAGATGTTTTACCTGGTCGATCAATTTTTCATTAACGCATGCATTATATATGTATATTTCTCATTGATACTTTGGTGATTTTTATTTAAAAATTAGACAACAAAAACTGAAAAATAGCTAGAAATGCCCGAATACTTAGAAAGATAGCTAAAATTGGCTCAATCATTATGTAAAACGCCTGGAAATGCCTTTAGTGGCTTTTTGGCAAACTAGTGGCAAACAGGCTCTTCAAAGAGGCTAGATCACCGTAGGTGGTGTTCGGCCTGGTATACATCTACAAGTTTACATCTTTCCCCCTCTCATTTTTTTTCAGAACAAATGAAAATATAAACATGAATTGGAATCATCGAGGTAGCGCAACACAGTTGAATTTTAAACTACATGGGGAATAACAGGTAGCAGGGATTCACCCTATCCATTTTTCCTTGGGTAGCTAAAGCGCAGATGAAATTTTGCTATTCAGGCTAGATTTTGGCCAAGGGATTTGTTAAATAGGCTAAATTTCAGGCTATAAGCATTTTATATATGGCTAAACACCACTGTGAAATCCTAGATTTAGCCATAAAATGGCTAAGTTGGCAACACTGGTAAACGAACAGCAACAAGCGCTTATCTGCTCTCCCGAAGGTAAATGTTTGACTGTTTGTCTAGTGTGACCTTTTTAACAGTCAATTTAGCCACTTTTCATCACCAAGGGTTGGCAACACTGTCGTTTACCTTCGGACTAGCGCTTGCAGAAAGCCAACCGAAGTTGGCCGACGAAGTTCGAGCGAATGCCGAAAATGAATGAAAGGGAACGATCTTCCAGTTCAAGGGGGAAGGTGTCGCGACCTCTGCCATGCTGATTGTTGAGGCTTGAAACTAAACTAAGATGGAAGTCAGCTGATAAAACAGCAATGCCGAAAATAAAGCTGAATTTTCGTATCAACGAGCAATTGTGTAAATGTAGGAGTTTATAGTGATACCTTATTTAATATTGGACAATATCATCTTACAGTGTGCCCCACGGTGATGAATATGATGTGTTATATTGTCCAACAGATGTCACACTATGCCATGCACTAGCTCAACACATGTCACGTATGTCATATGTTTATGCTGCCAACATATAACAAATTAATGCCGCGAATGCGGAAACGACCACAGAGTGTAGCCCAGGGATCTTAGACAACCTGTGCTTTATGAATTAACGGAAGGTTACACTTACGTTAGATTTTTTGTTTATGTAAGCTTTCGAAAGGTTAGGTTTAGGTTAGTTTTTTTTATATAAGCTTAAGTTTCTGAATTCACGAAGGTTAGGTTTAGGTTAGTTTTTTTTTATATAAGCTTACGTTTCTGAATTCAGGAAAGGTTAGGTTTAGGTTAGTTTTTTTTATATAAGCTTACATTTATGGATTCACGGAAGGTTAGGTTTAGGTTAGTTTTTTTTATATAAGCTTACGTTTCTGAATTCACGAAAGGTTAGATTTAGGTTAGTTTTTTTATATAAGCTTACGTTTCTCAATTAACGAAAAGTTAGCTTTAGGTTAGTTTTTTTATATAAGCATAGCACGTGTTGAGTTAGAATGCTAAAGACAGTATTCTCACATCTCATGCAAACCATTTTGCTTTATATTAAATACGCACTGTTAATTTGCACGCGTTGCGTTTCAACAAAATCGCAGAACAACAACAACAAATAGCGGTAACAACGGCGCATCGCATTTTTAGCCGATTTCGCATTTTGATTTGCGTTGGCAGTACCCAATTTGCATGTAATTTTTTGCAAAATGGCTACGTTTGTTTACTTCCTGACGCGATTTTCCTATATAACTAAATTACCTTAAACGGGCGTGTAGGTGGGCACCAGCTATAGACGAGACCACATCGTGTTCTAAGCTCACTCTTAAGGTAATTTATTCGCTTTCCTTTTGATTTTATAAGCATTTTCTACGGGCACACTATAAGATAATATTAGCCCCTATTTCAATTTTGAATGTGATGTAAGGATAATAGTTCGGGATCCATAGTTTGATTTTGGATGTGTATTAGTGTTGTGCTCAAACACTATTTCCTGCTGTTATACCAAATAAATAAATTAGGACATAATGCTCTTTTCATTGCAAAATAACTTAAAGCATTTCATAAACAGAAATTCTCCATATGTACTGTGTATCTTTGGGAATATTTTGTCAATCTGGGTAACTCAGTTAAGCGCTGGCCTTGGAAGCACAAATAGTTACATAAAACTTGTGTATTACCACATTATTGCTGAATGATTTCTACATATCGGAATGTCAGCTACCATATTTATGACAAAACACCCAACTTAAATTATATAAATGTATAATATGTATTGCATGGCAAAATATCTGCTGAAATAGTTATTCTTTTTTAAGTATCTATTATTTACATACACCTAATTTTGAAGTCCTAGTGGGAGCTGCCTTGTAAAACAACTTCTTGGTTTCATTACTTGATAGCCTTGAGGGGTAAATTGTCATACTTTTGCCCGCATTAGCGACTGAAGTTATGTGTTACAAGCCCAACAGATGGCACTGTATGTCATTCTCTGGCTTCAACGCCATGCAACCAACATATGAAAAAGTAATGCCGTGAAGTTAAAAGGGGCATTAAAATTAAAAATACTATGGAGGACAGAGAGCAATACTAATGAATGAGTGTCTCATCCATCGATCCAAATTTATAAACCAGCATGTGCTGTTACATTCTTTCTGCAGTCAACATATGAAAAAACAATTAATACTGGCACACTAAACTACATGTTAAAGTGATTGACAAATATGAAGGGTGGGTGTGATATGGTTAAACACAAAGACACATTGTTATTATTTAGAGACATTGCATTCACATTCATATTTAATAATACTGTATAATACATTTGTATGGTATTTTAAGGAACATGTGCCTACATTAATATACATTTGAATGGCCTACCCAATTAAAATGTCCATTAAATTCTAACCTCTTGAATGTCTGTTATTACAATCTATTGGAATGATCTTATAGGTAATTGTAATTGCACTTAGTCACTTATGCATACACAACGCCAGTTCTAGTTAATAAAACTTAGTTATTGAATAGAAAATACACTTTGATTCCTTTTCCTGGAAAAGGTTCTATATATAACATTTGATATAACACAGTAGAGGTCCCACAGCACATGGGAACCTTAAATTTATTGACAGGTCATATGGGAAAAAAAACAAATTGAGCCCATGCAGTGATGTTTGTTTGTGTTTGTTCATTTGGCTGCACTGTGAGCAGTGCTCAGGGAAATTGAACACATCATACAATTATGAAGTATGCAGAGTAAGTAGGAATATACCCAATGCCAAGAACACCTTTGGGGGGGGATGCTCCCCTCCCCATCATGCATTATCTAAGAGAGAAAAATTTGTAAACCATCACCATTTCAACAGTAAACGTCTCGACACACATTACAGTAGGACAATAACAAATAAGTGTTAATCACCATCACATGCAATCTGCCCTACATAAAGTGCTTACATGAGGTTGATACTATTATGATGATTAATTCACTTTGAATAAGCTCGAAATTATAACTTTATACTTATGTTATGCTTAAATTTCAATTTCCCATGTAATTTCTACCACCTTGAAGACATGTTTGAGAAAGACATCACTTGAAACGAGAAATTCTCATTATTACTGCATGGGTATTATTTGGGAGGACAGTATACAGGGTGGAACGTAATGCTTGAACCGTACGTTAATCATGGATTCTATATAATGAGTAGTGCAAATATGTCCAATACAATTTTTGTCATTAAACGTACAAAAATGAAACATAGTGATGTTTTTTGTGCCTGTGTCTATTAGCCATTATATTACAGTTCAAGCAATACCTTTCACCCTGTATAAGAAAACATTTAGAAGATGGTGGAGTTTGCATATACATAAAACATTATAACATATAAAACTGGGATGCAACAGATCCATCTATCCCATTGACATTTTTTGTGTAGCCCATTTTCCTCTGTTGCTTAAATTTACCAGTTACACAAGATGATACAAAATTCGTTCCGAATGAAGAGGACTTCACAAGCTATTCCCAGAAAATTAAAAATAAACATTTTATTTTTCATGTAAATATCTTGAATACAATGGCATTTTAATCAAAATCGTTTTGAGTCATTTTTCAGAAAAAAAAAATCGAGAATTCTGCCGTGTAAAGGGTTATTTTGGGTGGGGAATTTTCTTGAAAATCTTTGTGTTGCATCTTTGGAAGGTACTGAACTTAAACCAATTTGTACTATGTATGTAGAAATTCCTGCTTTGAAACGCATGGCTTTATGTATTCACTTTCAATTGCCAGTCGAAATGCGCGCGCCAACATTCCACGTTACATATTTGACCACAGCCAATGGGAGCAAAATGTGCCGGAATGGACTACCTTCCCGCTTGCACTGGAATGCTCCCTTAAGATCGTTTGCTTTCGTTCATTTTTGGCATTTGCTCGAACTTCGTCAGGCAACTTCGGGTGAGCTATCTGCAAGCGCTTGTAGATGAAAAAGTCTAATGTGTTGCATTCACATGACTTCCTCTACTCTTGTACAAAATATTGCTACAAACGCTTGTTTTCCATCTAATTCATGTTAATCGAGATAAACATTTGTCGAAATTATCTTATTGCTAATTTTCTTGTAGGTGCTGCAGGTGGAATGTGATAGGGTTTAAGCCATAGTCAAATCTTTTAAGAGGTGGTTGCTATGTGGAGCATTCCATTCTCTTTGCATTACTAGGACATAAAAAAATGAATAACGAATTCCCATTTGAGAAAAGGTATAAATATTGGAAAATTTAAGCAAATAACAAGGAACATCTCGGAAATGGTTCACTGTAGAAAAAAAAATATATGAATTATGTGCTTTAACGAGACCTATATTTTTTGTGTAGTAAAATTTTGTCTTTCTCTTACAGTTTACCAATTGTGTAAAAGTCATTCAGAATGAAGAGGACTTTTGGGGACATTCTTAGAAAATTCAAGACATACATTTTATTTATCATGAAAATATGTTAAATGTATGTTGTTTTAATAAAAACTGTTAGAGCAGTTTTGAGAAAATAGAAATTTTCAAAAAGTGTTCCATGTAAAGCGTAATCTGGGGTGGGGGATTTTCTTGAAAATCTTTGTGTTGAATCTTTGAAAGATACTAAACTCAAATACAAAGTTTGGTATTTATTTGACTTTTCGTTTTTTAGTTATGCTGTTCATAGACAGACAAGCACATTTCCAAAAATGCTTTATTTGGATTCAGGGCGAGCATGTATTTCTGGTGAAATCTTGGCATCAAATTGGAATGCAATACTTCCCTTACTTAATAAATGTAGTAAGAAAGTCATAGTGTCAGAAAACAAGTGTTTCGTAGTTGCATCTTAAAAATGTTGTATTATTGTTGTCATTGTTTCCTGTTTAAATATAACTGGCTGTAAACACCTACAATTTAAGAAAGTGATAATTCAAATGCCTAATATATATGCATGTGAATTAATTTTTACGTTTGTCACCTACCTTTAATAAGAGGAAGTATTGTATTCCATCCAAAAATTTGATGTTGAGATTTCACTAGAAATACACTTTTTGTGACCCCTTAATCAAACAATTATTTTTAGAAAATGGCATGTTTGTGTTTGAACAGCATAACTCTAAAACAAAATGTACCATATATAACAAACTTGGAGTTCTTAAGTTCAGTATCCTCCAAACACACGTCAGAGTATGTTAAAGAAAATCACCCCTGCCCTAAACTACCCTTTTTATGGAAAAATTTTCAAAATTTTTAATTGTTTCAAAAATAGCTGAAATGATTTTGATTCAAATACCACATATATAAGGTATTTAATGACAAATAAAAGGTATATCTTAAATTTCCTGGGAATAGCATGTGAAATCCTCTTCATTCAGAAGGAATGTTTTATAATAGGGAAAGCATAAGCAACTCAAAAATGTAGATCTCTTTAAGACACAAAATTTATCTCTAATTTATTTTTGTGGCATCAGCTGCTTCCAAGATATCTGCTAATATTGTTTTCAGTTGTTCAATACTTTACAATTTTTTTAAAGTCCTGTCACTATTCAATTGTTTCTGGCAAGGACGTGGAAAGCATACAGAATTTTATAGCCTTAGCTAAACTCCTGCCTATCTATTCAGCTTCTTCTATTTCTGTTCTACCCACAACAAAATGTGTAATGAAATTATATTTGCAAACGTTTATCTTGATTAACATGAAGCAGATAGAAAAATAAGCTTACATAGGAATAGTTTGTAGAAGCTATATAAACATAAATGATATTGTGTAGAGACAGTCATGTGAATGTAACACAGCAGTAATCTAATGTTAGTTACTAAATACTCTGATAGTTACATGAAGTTGCTGAAGTGACTGAATGTGCAAAAGCAAATTGAGCTTAGTGTAGCTTTCTCTTCCTGCTCTGCAAATTTAACTTCATCTTCTTGTGGATTCCTACAACATGCTTGTGCCCCTGCTTTTGCCAAGCAAATGTTCACTTATGTGTCTGCTGCATATTAACAATGGAAAACTATTCTTGCTTCATACAGTCACAGAGAGCTTTGAGTTTTATTTTGTATTTCACATTATGTTGGGTTGGTAGTGTATCTGAGGAAGATCCCAATGTTATATATATACACATCTGCCTCACTGTTTATTTTTTATTCATGGATGCTCTTAACTACTATGGTCCTGAGCGTCCCATTCTATATTGGGCATGAAAGACCAGTAATTTTGCTCAGAGGCCCCTTTATTAGGCTTGAGGTTCTTTTACATGCCGTAAATCTATGACAGGGGACCACCAGCTTTACTTCCCTTCCAAAGGAAGCCATACTAAGGATTTTTATGCCCCAAAAAATCCTAACCTCGAGAACTAGAATGCGGTAACTACTACACCACGGAGGATGACATTGGGCCTTGGGGATACTTCACATGATGTTGGTAAAGTTAATGCAACAAATTACCTATGAGTATTAAAAACATAAAAGAACTTCAATTGTCTAAAAAGAAGCTTAGGTCATTCTTATTAGTTAACTCATTTTATTCAGTTGCAGAACTCTTGATATGTAATGATTAAAGACAAGAATTCCATGCACTATAAAACCCCAAAATATGCATGCATTTGTGCTCGATCAAGTGAAAAATACATTAAAATATGCACTATCATTTTTGCACAGTTAACAACTAATAACGTTTCTAAATTTTTTCCTTTGAGGTTCCTGCACTTATTAGTCAAAATATTTTTGAGGTAGCATTCCATCAAAGAAACTAGTAATTGTGGAGTTATTTGCTTTTTGCAAGACTTTACAGCATACTAGATACCCCATCTTGTATGACCAGGCCCATCTTCAGTTAATTTTCCTACAATTAGGTTAATAACATATCGCCCTATAGGATAGTTGTTTCATCTGCAAACGTCCATATGCTTGAAGTTTCCAAATCCTTGAGAATTTTATCCAATACCTGGTTAGCAAAACAACAAGTATTTGTACGTGTCTGAAAATAGTTTGCATTTATTTTTACACAAAATTAAATTTATTTTGGCAAATATGTCGAAAAATGTTGAAGGATCTTTTGATGTACACTTCTCCAAAAAACCCTAAGGGTTTCTCAAGTGGTATATTTGCCCCTACAGAATCATCCCACAAATCCACGTAAAAATTATTTTGTGATGCCTTAGATGTGGGAACAGTAATAAATGACTAGATTTTGTGTTGCAGATTCTTTTGTTTTTTGCATTCTTGCAATACGTGACGCAGGTGCGACATGCTGTTTGATTTGAAATTTTTAGTACATTTTATCTGAAATCATAAAAGGTTTCCGGTTATATGGACGTTGTTTTTAAAAAACTGGCATTCTTATTTAATTATTTAAAATAAATTTTGTAAGGCTTTACAAAGAACAAGTGCCATAGAAAGGATAGCTACCTCTTTACTGCAATAATCACAGAATACAATATCCCCATCTGATTTAATAAAACCCTTTCCTTTTATCCACTGTGCAAGGACTACACTTCTGGAACTTTTAATGGAAGGCACATTAACACATGCAAACAGAATAACACGGACATTTAGCACTTACGAGATTCATACATACACACTGAGAAGACAGTTTAGTGAATGATTTCAGTTTTAGGAAATTTGAAATTGCTAGTAAGGTTTGTTCAAATTCCACAAGACTGCTCTGCAGCTGTGTCTGACATAGAAGGCTAAATGTCCATTGTGCAAAATCAAAGGCTTGCCGGTGATTGTTGTGAATAAATAAATCTGTTTATGACAGGCGGTCTGCAGAGGGCTGTCGGTAAAATTCTGGGAAAGTCATCCTTTTGTGAGAAGCTTAACTTTCTATTTCTGTTATCCCCCCCTGTTTTTTCTTTTTTCAATCCCGATTCCTTAAGCAAAAATAAGGATTATAAAATCGAAAAACAGAGGTGTCTACTCAAAACCATTAAAGCATGCATTTAAACTCAAAATGATGTATATTATATGTATAAACTAAAAATGCCTTATATATGCATTATGCATGTTTTTATCCCCAAAAAGGCCAAAATATGCGTAGAAAAGTACACATATTTGAATCAGAAAGTAATGAAATAATAAGTACTAAGTTTGAGCTATGTCCAATGATCTTATAAAAGCATGCATTTGCATGGAATTCTTGTCTTTAGTAATGATATATGATATGATCACATAAGTAATTAAATCTTAGTTTCTCTACCTATTTTTGATGTTTAATCTATATGTGATCATGTAAATAGCTGAATGCCGTACACCTTTAGTTGTTAGGAATCTTACTTTTAATGTTCTTTTTTTTCTTCATCTATTTAAGTATTATATTGCAGGTAGGCTTAAGCAGTCGGTTTCAGGTTATCTATACTCAAATGGTTTGCCAATACAAAGAATGTGTCGTCCTCCGTGGACTAGTGGTACCATGCTAGCCTCTAGTTCCCAAGGTCGCGGATTCAAACCTGGCAGAGAGCGATGGATTTTTTCGGGCGTAAAAATCCTTAGCATGGCTTCCTTTGGAGGGGAAGTAAAGCCGATGGTCCCGTGTCGTAGATTTACGGCACGTAAAAGAACCTCAAGCCTGATAAAGAGGCCTCTGAGCAAAATTACCAGTCTTTCACGCTCAATATAGAATGGGACACTAAGGACCATAGTAGTTAAACAGTGTCCATAAATAAAACTCAATTTAATTTAATTTAACAAAGAATGTAAACAACGGTGGTCAAGTGTCACTGAATGCTCTCTACAAATGCCAAAGGACTGTAGAAGGAATGGGAGGTGGTTTGTTACCTGCAATGTCCCTGCCTAAAGTCCAGTAACAGTTTAACTTTATTTGTTTTTGTCCTGGCTTTAGTTCTTAGAGATTCCTATGTCTGGTTATATGTATTTGTTTTCATACTGACAAAGCTGTGAAATAGTTATTCAGAGGACTAGTTACTAAACGTAATTTTTAACGCGTTGTCTACAATATTTTATCTATGTTCAGAGTATATGTTGTATATTTAGTATATTTAATGACATTTATTTATTGCGGAAAAGATATGTTTAGAGAAAGAGTAATGTGTGCTTTGGAGAAAAAAAAGACACGATAAAACAACAAACTTTGTTGTTATATTCTGCAATTTTGGATGCTAATTTCATATGTGAATTTAAAATAGAGCGAAGGAGGTAATTTTTTACAGTTCATCAGGGAAACAGAGTGGAAATCAAATACTGTTGCAGAAGAAAGTGTGGAGGGTAAGAAGAAAATTGCTGATCTATTACTTAGGGAAGGAAGTTCAATTACAGGCAGAGTTGTGAAAAACGATACTTCAGATAATAGAGAAAATGTGCCTCCAATAAGTAAATGGTTGTAATAATACAATAACTATCAATTAGGGGAGAACGTTTTTGTTTTAATGCATATTACAGGGTTATTCAAAAAGAAAGAATAGATTTTAAATATTCATTTTTAATGAACAACAATAGATAGCGACACATCATTGAATAGAGGAAAGTTCAAAGTTTTAAGCCCCTGCCTATTAGTTCCATTCAGTGCCTACAGCAGCGCTGTGTTTGTTTACAAGAAAATGGCAATGCCACAGGAAAAGTCGTTTTGAGTGCTGCATTATGCAAAGAGTGAATCCATTGTTTCATTTCAGCATGCATTTCGTTTAAAGTTCAACAACGAGCCGCCTTGTTATAAAACATTTACAACTGATACAATAAATTCGTAGATGATGGTTGCATAAGCAAGCGGAAAAGCACTGGTCATTCTCGCATATCAAATGGTGCTCATTCTGAACACACAAAATAAAATTTTTAACTTTTCTCTATTCAGTTACATATCACATGTGTTGCCATCTGTTGTCTTTCATTAGAAATAAATATTTAAAGTCTGTTCCTTCTTTTTGAATAACCCTGTATTTTCAAGGAAAATAAGATATAGATGATCATCATTAAAGTGTACTTTACGTTATGTTAGAATATAAAGTATAGGTTTTGTTGTCTAGTAACTATGAACTAAAGCATCACTGATTATTATATTAGTAGATAAGTATAATTTTTTCAAATCCTGAAAAAAGAATACTAAGAATAAGAATAAAGAATACATTTTTATGCACGTGTGTTCTCTGTGTGTATGAAGCAAGTAAAAGTGTAGAACGTTCACACAGACATACTTATTGCTCTGTAAAGATAAGTCACAAGTGAATATTTGCTTGTTGCCACCCCCAAACCACAGTGAGGTACAGAGGCAAGACGGGGGAAAAATGTGGGAACTTTGTTCCATTCCAGGAAAATTTAGAAAAAATTATTAAGTTTACAAAATGGGGTTTTTGTTGTGTATGTTGATGCTATGTGAGCTCTGGAGCTTCGCCTAACTAAACCCTACCTAATGGTTAGCTAACCTCACACAGCCCCTACCATACTCACATAACCAACAATTCAGTAGCTGGTGTCATCAGACCATGTCTTCCTGGAGGGCATGTCTGGAAAGGTAATTGCTGCAAACAAAAATGCTTAATATTTACAAGCTCTGAACCTAAGGTTATAAGAACAGCCAAAGATACGCTTTCACTTTAGCTGTTAGTTGCTGAGAGAAGTATGCCACCAAGAAAACAAACACGCAAATACAATATATGAGATACCTCACCTTGTTATAACCTGAAAGCTGCAACAGAAGAAAACAACACAAGATGGCAGCACATATGGCCCTTGTTCATGTGTCTGGCATCGCCCAGCCAATGGAAGAATCAAGCGGGACGCGAAGGTAGCTGGTTCCAGGTTTCGCCCGTCCTGGCGCATTTACAAAATATTGTTATTACCGTGATCTAACCATGGCAAAGGGGAGGACTGGGTTAGTGACAGTACCCACCCCACAGGCCCCCACTGGCTGTCTACTCTACTCCCTAACATACTCTCCACAGCCCCCAAGTCGGGTGCAGGATCCCGGGGAGATAGTCACCTGTGGCCCCCAGATACATTCCTATGAGCACATCTGCTAATACAAACATCACTCAAGGGAAGTGCATCTTTAAACTTGGTCGCATCAGGCATGTGGAAGTCCTACAGCGATGCCAGATTAATGATACATCGGCTGTACATGCAGGTAACTGGCAACTCTTCTCCTACCTTTCGATGTCTTCAAGCACCGATGAGAAATACCTGCAAAGGAAGCTGTAACAAAACACAGATTGTCTGTTGGTCCAGCAGTGATACAATGATGATACATGTAAGTAACTGGCAACTCTTCTCCTACCTTTCAGTGTCTTTAAGTCCTGATGACAAACTCCCAGAGAGAACCTGTAATAAAATAATGAAGTTTCATCAGTAATGTGAACAAATCATATAGGTATATAACTTACTTTGTCTACTTTATTACATAATATAGATTTTACAATACTAAAGAAAACGTAAACCTATTCACTACCTAAAGTTTCATAGTTACGCGACTAGTTTCATAATGAAGCTTCCATTATGCGATGATTTTTGTAATGTCACTTTTACCACAAAAGTGGTTGTGTATGGTGAGCCATACATATATAATACAAAGTCGGGATTTATTAGAAATTAAACTATCTATAACAGAATATAGCTATTTCTATTTGCAATATTTTTGTCAGAGCTCATTTTTCAAAGTGTATTTAATTCACCTAGTACTCATGTTCTTCGGTTTTAAACAAAACCTAACAAACAAATCGTTTATCAAATCATGCATGACCCACTACACACATGTATAAACTATGTATCAATGTTCCAGTGATTGGCATACTACATCTGAAATAAAAATATAATTTACCAAAGTAAACAAAAAAGCTTGACATTACGTAATTAAAGTAGATAAAACGTACGATACACATATTGTAAATTACTATTCCCTGTTTTCTTTCCTATTTTACAAATCTTTAGGGTTTTATCAATTTTCTGTACTTTTATGCTTTCACTACTTTGATGTCTATTCCATTATGCATAATGCTAAATAATAAGTAGATAATTTAAATAAATTATTCTGTACCTTACTGATGTGGCGATGGATCCTTCTCCACCAGATGTCTTGCAGAAGTAATTCTGTAGCAAACACAACACTCCGACAAGGCTTGGAATCCATAAAATACTAATACTCATTCTTAGTATGAAAATTAAAAATATAATTTTGAAGTGTTGAAATTACAGCCATCTTTTATTTGAAAGCAAAATCAGACATAGTCGAATAACTCCATTATATGAATTACAACAGGTAAAACACAAAATTGGAGATGCAATAGAAATTGATTATAGGACATAGAAAAATGAAAGGTAACATATAGAGAGATCTATCAGGAAAATGTACAAGTTTCAGTGCTCCAGGACAAATGAAAATAGTTCTGAGGTGTTGTAAAAGATTACTGTTTGTAAGAAGCTGGCACAAATAATAGAAGAGAACTGTAGTTTACAGCTTTGGGTTGCAGACTGGTCATAAATAATGTTTGAACCCAGGTCATCAAATATGAAACACTGTATTTAAATGTACTATGCAGCTAACCATACTGATGAATTTAACTGTCCTTGCCATCAGTTCTGCTCAGAAAAGGAAGGAAAAATGCCTAACAATTCAATGCATTTTATCAAATTGGAATATTAATAAAACTGATAATAAGTATAAAAAGAGGTAGATACACTGATGAATAGATGCGATACAGCAATAAAATACTTGCAGCTGGAAAAGCAAGAGAAGAAAACCAAAAACATTGTTGAGGAGTCAGGTTCAGACTTTTGGATGATAGACAATTTGAGTTCAGACCACAGAGATGAAGTGTGGGTGTAGTCAGACTTGGCACACACTGAAACTACTACAGCAAGATCTGTAATCGTCTTGATGTTTAAACAAACAGCTGATAGAATAAAAATCTCTAAAAGAAAAACAGGAAAAAATACACCTGAAAACATCTGCAGATATAACAGTTTAAAAACTAGACTGGGTAACCATATCCAAGTAATACAACATTTTCCGAGGTATAATTTTGACAATCATTCACCCTCATATGAGGCTGATGGGTGGTTTGGTCGACCATGGTCTGTTGTGCTATACATCATGTAGAAATGAACAATCAAATGACTGTCTTCAAAAAATAATACAAGCAGTATCACTGAAGGCATCTTCAGATGCAGTGTTTTAAAAACAGACAATGTGGCGACTACTTCATAGAGGATGACAGCAGAGCACTTGTTGCGGGAAGATCATTGTTGCACATATGATCAGATTCAAGAAGCCCTAAATATATGATCGGCAGCAGTGAAAACAATCCTGAAAGAAAAGCTTGACATCAGTGCAGTTGCCGGATCACCCACTACCTCACAAATGAGTAGAAACAAGCACGTGTGCAATGGTGCCAGGAAATTATTGAAAAATTCAATATAGGAAGATCCAAAAACATTTTAACACTGTAACAGGTGATGAAAGCTGGATTTACCAGTATGATGCAGAAACTAAATGACAGTCATCGGTCTGGGTCTTAACAGGAGGAAATCCTCCAAAAAAAAGTGAAGCGAACAAGAAGTGTTGCCAAGAAGATGATCTGTTCCTTCTTCTCAGCAAGTGGCCACATTGTTACGATTCCACTTGCGGGACAAAAGACTGTTACTTCTAGATGTTACACCATAAAATGTCTGCCACAACTGCTCAATGAACTGAGAAAAAAGCGCCCTAAGACTGGTCTGCGTAGAATTTTGTTATGCCACATTGCACAAGAAATAACCCAATTTCTGCAGGAGTCAGAGATTTGTACCACCATCCCTACAGTCCAGATCTGGCGCATGTAACTTTTTTTATCCCCAAAATGAAAGAATAAATTTGAGCCAAATGATTTAAGTCACCTGAAGCCACACTAGTTGCTTACGAAGAATGTATTTGCAGTCACTCCAAAGAAGAATGGTGTTCAGCAATTGAAAAATGTTTGAAAGGATCAAACGGTTTAAAGAATGCAATGGAGCATATTTTGAAAAGATGCAATGATCAGATCTAAATTTTTAATATTGCATCCATTCCCAAAATGTTTGGACTGGCCCTCGTACAAGCAAAAATTTTCATGAAGCCAGCAAACACTTCAGCAGAAATCATGTAGGTGATATGTTATAATGAAATGCTAAAGAGGATAATGTCTGTTTGAACAATGCCAAAAAATTAGTCTTCTTATATTAAATTCTGGGACGCTGTCCCCACTTTGTTTGCTAAAGAAAACAAAATACACAGAGGAAATACATTCCTCTAAAACCAGACAGACATTTAATTCAAAGCCACTGCCTGATATGCAGCCTGTTGGTATGCTAGAAGAACACCACTGCAATGTCTGCCAAAGAAACACAAAATGAAAAAGAAACTAAAGTAAATAAGGGAGTCTCTGTGTGTGTTTCTTCTAATATTACTTGTTAATGCTGTCACTACTGCTACAACTACTACTACCACTACAATTAATACTACTTCTAGTATACAGAAAACACACATACAAGCCTCTTAAACAAAATTACAAAATAAATAAATAAGCAGGGCATTGCAGTTCGTATATTTGTGGGATAACAAAAATATGCAACCTTGAAGCTGTTTATCAGTATAATGCAATAGAAGCTCTGTACCATAAAAGAATCAGGATCCAAAACTGTGCTCAAAGTTGTAGAAAACCTTGTGATCTCTTTGACAGATCAGCACTTATCATGGTAGTAAAGATGTGGCTGGCATAAACTCAAATAAGACTCCTTAGGACAGCTCTAACCTTGGAAAACTAATCAGATATATCACTCACGAGGAACAGTGAAGGAAAAAAGAAAGCTGAAGTGTGCAACGATTAAAACAAAATGGATGGAAGTAATTCTAGCTTTTGTCCTACATGAACGACATTGTGATCATTGAAGATTCTTGGAAAAAATTTCATAGAACAATTGCTATATGGACTAGGGAACTGGAGAAATTAGCAAAATGATGACAGCACTAGGGTTACAGTACAAACATGGTGTGCAGAGGAGAGATACAAGAGCTAATGGGCGCCATGTGAATGTCTTAAATTTATGTTCATAGCTAATAAAAATACAGGCACACAAATTTTTAACAGGATTAAATGAACAAGTTTTACATGGAAGAAATAAATAGAAAAGAGAACAACATTTCAAATAAACAGCGAGTGCCCCAATCATAAAATACTGCAGCATAGAAGCTGTCGAGTCCATTAATGAGGAACGATAGTTTGGCAGCTTAGTCCATAAAACAATTGGCACAAAGAATTATGTAATTGCTTGCTAGAAGACTGACACCAGTGGTTACAGAATTAACAGGAACAGAAGGCCAATTTCAAATCTTTTGAATTAGAATTTTCTGATGTTATAACTGTGCATTCATATAAATGAGGCAAGAAGAAACAGAATCACCTCTTGCAGTGAGAAGTGAGACAGTTTTACTGCCACTAAGCAGCTATTGCCATGCTTCAGAAGATCAAGTCAGTAACCTAATGAAAATACTGAAATATAGAGCAACAATTTGGTGCAATACCTATAAAATGTGAATGCAGTAGGTAACATCAGGAAAACCTTAATTCTTCCATGGTCAAGCATTTTCAATAACAACAAGCAGTCTAATACTCGAGGATACCTAACAAATTTGAAACCAAACTTAAGAAGCATCGCTTTGGAAACAAGTTATAAATTCAGTAAGATAAAGCAGGTAATACCTGAAAGTGTGCACCAGGATAATTCACAAAATTTGTAATGCTTCTGCAGGTCAATACAATTATGATAAATGTTAGCTAAAGCAAGTAAAATTTGGCTGTTTCAATAAGTACACAAATTAATAGATTTCAAAATGTAATTAATTTTTAAACGTTAATACCTATTGGAATTTAGTTGCCTTATCAAGCAAAGCAAAGAAATACATTTGTAACTTAATTCCATATAAAACTTAATAATAAATTTAGAATGAATGCACATATTCAAATAGTAATAGAAAAACATGTATTATGCCCAACTGAATAGATAACAGCACGTTAAAGATTCCAACCAATAGAATTTACCAAGTAAATTCTTACCGCGTTACATTTCGCCTTTGCATTTCGGCGGGCTTCTGGCTTCTAATGAATTGCGTCGTTCGCAAGCGCGCGTTTTGGGACGTACCACATTGCAATAAAATAGGGGAGGCAGGTAGAGCCACCGTTCACCGGAATTGAAACATTTTACGCATTCCGTTGAAAAACATACTAAATAAAGCGTTTTTAAACAATAGTTGTTTCCTTACTCAGATTCTCTTACGTAATTTAAAAATAAACTGTAAAGGAATCAATTTTCATGCTTTAGTTGCAAAAGGGTTTTCCCACCATTCACGGAACATGTTCTATAAGTAACGCACGCGTATATGTTTGTGAAAAAGTTATGTAAAGAAAATCTATGACAAAAGAAGCAAACTATCAATTAAGATGCTAAAATTGAAAAAGTACCTTTTTTATTTTTAAATGCCAAAGCTTTGTTCAGTGGTACTGATGAGCTGCTTAATGATTATTTTTCTTTTATTCTTTACGGCATAACCGTGGTTAAATCTGCGCTTGCATTCAAATACTACATTCACGGAGAGACTTTTGCTGTATTTGTTATTGCACATCTGCCATACAATCATTGCATCTTTCCAGAGTTGGATAAAATGGAATTTGGCGACATAATATTATTTTAATAAGCAAGCAAAGAGTAGGGTTATTGTATCTGGATGGCCTGGCCGTGAAGTTCAAGTGCCAGATGCATTTCCTTTGCAATGGTTGGATGATTAGAAATCTATTCCTATATAGATTTTATGCGTTTTGGTTCATGGTCCAAAGTTCATGTTAGTCTCATAATGGCTGTAGAGCCCTTAACAAGGCCGAAAGCGCCAGAATTTTAATTTGGAAACGACTGTAAGTGATGCGACCTTAGTCGCAGCCACTTCAAAGGAACGCTTTCCACATTAGTAGTGAAAGCGGCCGCCCGGCCATGGATGTATATAACAGCTGGATCGCTGACATTATGAACTCATAGTTTTTCTACTAACCCACTCTAAGGCTGGTTCACAACCAACGAGAACGAGAAAATTGAAACACGTGTATTTAAATGGGAGCGTCCATGATCGACGAGAAGCCTTCCCGGATCCCAGGAACGGGAAAGAAGACTTGCCCAAGTTTTAACCACAGGGCAACAAAGATAGCTGCTTCGCTGAAGCCAGAGCCGCCATCTTGTGTCACAAAGCCCTGCATAAATCACTCTGTCAAACGCATTGTTTTCCCAAATTTTCAAGTAAAGAACAATAAAAATGAAAGTAGAGAGATTGCTAGTTAAACGAATATTTTATACATCCACGTTTTTGGGCCTGTCAAACATTATTGACAAACTGGTATTACTACACCAAACACCGCGGCAAAGTCATAGCTAAATTTGACTGCTATTACTTGATCTAAAACCACTGTTGAAGTAACAAAAATCTATAACGTATCTTACAGCACAGGCTTAAATATTTCAGAGAATGTGTGATAATATTAATTAGGAACTTCGTCATGGAATGCTGTGATAATAATAATGTCCATTCCAGAGTCCTAAGAATACGTCTCCTAAACTCAAGGATCTGGTATCACAACCACATAACTTGATTCCAATTCTTTCTCGCTCATGAACTGATTAGCAAGACTTTTTTTTTTTTAGAGAAACGTGTACATACATTACATATACGCAAGATAACTTTATAACTAAATCTATATAAAAATTCTAATGGTACTTATAATCATATATGTATAATGCGCCATTCTGACGCCATACTTAAAATCATGCTTATATTCATTTTGAGCTCAAGAATGAAGCAGTTACTAAGAAAACCTCTATATAAAATGTGTTAGGTTCGAATCGTTGGGCCCAAAGTGCTGGGAGTACATAGCAGAAGCCGGAGTGGGTTTGAATTCTTTCTACGTGTTGCCTTTACACATGTTCTCTTAGTTATTTCCCGAGTTGGAAACCTAAAATTAATAAACAATACAGAATCATTCTGTTGATAGTACATAACGTATTTCATAAAGTTTACCGCCGAAAAGGGCCTTAAATACGTACACTAACGCAGCCATGGCGAAACAGTGCTTCGCGAGTCGATTTGAGCTTCAGTTGACTCGCGCACTACCCCTCCATAGCTTCTCCCGCCCCTCCTCCTACTCATGTCAGCGTGGTCAGTACTATGTGAAACAGTGGCGGCTAGCAATGCCGCTTGCAAAGCAACATTCGAAGAGCAAAACATTTCATGGAATGGGAGGAGTTCTTCGTTGAATGGTGGCAATGCAAAATGTTTAATACGTATTTCTCAAAACGGAGTAATACAATTCATCATGAAACGCCATTACAATGCGTATCATTTCGAATATGCCAAGGTACAAGGTAAGTTGGGTCTGTAATAATAATAATAATTATTATTATTATTATTAAAAAACATTTTATTTAATGAGACTTTAATTCTTATTTAAACTACAGGCCAGATTGATAATTTTCAATATGTTCACAGGACGCAAAAGAACCCAAGAAATTTTGGAATTGATAGAAAACAATGGACCTAAACCAACTACAAAAACTGAAACTATCGCAGAGAAAAGGAATCACGCTAGTTATATTGTAACCTGAGAAATTGCAAAGGCCTTAAGGGATTTCAGGAAGAAGAATTTATTAAAACATGTTTAATAAAAATTGCTGGGATTTTGTCCTCAAAAGGTCCATAATTTCTAGTGTTTGCATATTTTCCGATAAGCCATTGCAATGAAAGTTGAAGTGCTTTCTGCCGATGTAATAAGGCAGATGGATTTGAAAAATGGCTGACTTTGTGAAGTTTTCTCTTGCACTGGACGAGAGCACAGATGTAACCGACACCTCAATTGGCCATTTTCATTCGAGGGGTTGATAAGGAACCTAATGTTGAAAGGTATTTGCTCGATTTAGTCCCACTAAAACACAGTACTACTGGCGAGGAGATATTTAAAGCTCTAAAAATTAGTATATAAAGATATTGTTTACAATGGCCAAAATTAGTATTAGACGGAGAAAAGGCCATGGTTGGGGAAAAAGTGGGTTGATTGAAGGTTAAATTTTTTTTCGGTGATAAAGGTATTTCGAGCAATCTTTATGATTGGCATTGTCTGTTTCATCAAGAAGCACTTTGTGCCAAGTCAGTTACGCTACATTAGTGATGGATTGTATTGTGAACAAAATAAAAGGAAGTGCTTTGAAACACCGACAGTTTCGAAACACGTATACTTAAAAATATGGGAGAATCATTTAGAGGTGCAATGTTACGTCCGTTCTTCGAACTCAGAGATGCATTCCC
This sequence comes from Deroplatys truncata, assembly GCA_030765065.1. NCBI lineage: Eukaryota > Metazoa > Arthropoda > Insecta > Mantodea > Mantidae > Deroplatys > Deroplatys truncata. The sequence continues at coordinate 603,984 of JAUKNL010000032.1, forward strand.
CGGATTCATGAAAGAAAAGGCGATTTATTTTAGCTTTACATTTACATTATTCTCATGTGCTTTAAGGCCATATTGTAATTTTATTGTTTCCTTATTTTAGGGAATGGAAATTTAGGAACTAAATAACGAGGTCTGGGTCTGCGTCTGCGACTTATCTTTCTTATGCGATATATGTACGCACTTAAACAAGCTGAATACTACATTTCAACGACGCAATCAAAATATTGTTGATAACTATAGTTCAGTGCAGGCGTTCGTAAACATACTTTCACTCTGGGTAGATACCCTGAAAGAGGGGCAGGTGTACTATTTTCTATGTTTAAATCTTCTTTCAAATTTCTGCTCAGATAAGTTCAGTATTTACATTAGTATTCTCTTAACACTTAAACACTTAAAAGAGAACTTTGTAATTACAGATTTCGTGATTTCAGGGTTTTTAAATATGATATATCAGTGTATGTCTATCCATTAAACATAGACGTAAGGCCAGAATCAATCTGCAAGAGGAGCCGATTCATTTACAGTCTGACGAAATCATGAAAGTCAGATGCCAGGATTTAATAGGAGTGGAATGTTCTAAAATCTTATGCAACAATAAATATCCGAAGCTTCGATCATATGCAATTTTCGTGGAAGCAATGTTTTGTACAACGTACGTCTGTAAATGATATTTTCCATGATTAAATTAGTAAAAAGCAAATGCAGTTCCCGACAGACGAACGAGCATCTTCATGACCAGTTAGTGTAGCTGTAAACAACATAATTCCCGATTTCGAATCTCTCATTGTAAACAACATTGGAGAAGCTTAATTTACTTTAAATACAGAGTACGGAACGCCAGTGAAACAGTTCGTTCTTTACCACTACCCCGCCCACCATCCAAATTCTCCCCTTCCATAGCTTTGTTATCCAGGTTGCATCAAGGTGCTTTGGGGCAGGCTTACAGTCTCGCCATGCCTGCACTAACGTATGTACTGAAACATCTCATTTTATTTCTGTTTTACCTCTTGCTATAAGGGAAATTGCATCCAAACACCACATACGTGTTGACCAGTATATTGGTTTGAAGATAATGTATAAATTTACTGATTAATCCAATACTTTACACCACAAAAGCTTGTAATTGTTCGCATTTAATGCATGCGAGGTTACTCCTTTCAAAAACATAGTGATAAACCATGGCGGCCGCGCGCAAAGCCGGTTTCATCACTGACAAACAATAGTGAGGAGATTGCCAATCTACTGTATCTGTGGTTTTACCTTTCTCGTTCTCATTCCCGGGGTACGGTATATTAGATCCATATTGGGTAGATTAGACTCTTCACTGTAGAGGTATTTTAGACGGCCGTGACATTAAGCAGGCGATAGTGTTCTCTATAGTCGCAAGTTGGAAACATGAAACTGAAAGAAATTCGTAGTATATATTCTTCACAGAACACCAAATGCACTCCCTAACTTCAGATTCTCACACCCTCAGATCCATTGAGTTTTGGTTCCTCTGGTGAAAGTGTCATCTAGTTTGATTATATCAATTCAAAACTGGCTATTGCCTTAAAAGCACTGGCAAAAGCTACAAAGAAAAGCAAAAATCGGTGTAAATTAACAATAAACAACTTTAATGTATGTCATTAAATAAAGGAACGCAAGCCTGGTGCAACTAGAGGGATCGGAAATGTAATGGATATGTATTTAAAAAAACGTATATCCAATTTTGACCTTGGCTGACCCACATTATGTTGGCTAAATTGGATTAGATGATAAACCAGTTCTTGGAGATAGCACATCGAAGTTGTCCGACGAAGTTCGAGCGAATGCCGAAAATGAACGAAAGCGAACGATCTTAAGGGAGCATTCCAGTTCAAGGGGGAAGGTAGTCCATTCCGGCACATTTTGCTCCCATTGGCTGTGGTTAAATACGTAACGTGGAACGTTCGCGCGCGCACTTCGACTGGCAATTTAAAGTGAATGCATAAAGCCATGCGTTTCAAAGCAGGAATTTCTACATACATAGTACAAATCGGTTTAAGTTCAGTACCTTCCAAAGATGCGACACAAAGATTTTCAAGAAAATTCCCCACCCAAAATAACCCTTTACACGGAAGAATTCTCGATTTTTTTTTCTGAAAAATGACTCAAAACGATTTTGATTAAAATGCCATTGTATTCAAGATATTTACATGAAAAATAAAATGTTTATTTTTAATTTTCTGGGAATAGCTTGTGAAGTCCTCTTCATTCGTAAGGAATTTTGTATCATCTTGTGTAACTGGTAAATATAAGCAACAGAGGAAAATGGGCTACACAAAAAATGTCAATGGGATAGATGGATCTGCTGCATCCCAGTTTTGTATGTTATAATGTTTTATGTATATGCAAACTCCACCATCTTATAAATGTTTTCTTATACAGGGTGAAAGGTATTGCTTGAACTGTAATAAAATGGCTAATAGACACAGGCACAAGGAACATCACTATGTTTCATTTTTGTAGGTTTAATGAAAAAAATTGTATTGTACATATTTGCACTACTCATTATATAGAATCCATGATAAACGTACGGTTCAAGTATTACCTTCCACCGTGTATACTGTCCTCCCAAATAATACCCATGCAGTAATAATGAGAATTTCTCGTTTCAAGTGATGTCTTTCTCAAACATGTCTTCAAGGTGATAGAAATTACATGGGAAATTGAAATTTAAGCATAGCATAAGTATAAAGTTATAATTTCGAGCTTATTCAAAGTGAATTAATCATCATAATAGTATCAACCTCATGTAAGCACTTTATGTAGGGCAGATTGCATGTGATGGTGATTAACACTTATTTGCTATTGTTGTCCTACTGTAATGCGTGTCGAGAAGTTTACTGTTGAAATGGTGATGGTTTACAATTTTCTCTCTCTTAGATAATGCATGATGGGGAGGGGAGCACCCCCCCAAAGGCTGTTCTTGGCATTGGGTATATTCCTACTTACTCTGCATACTTCATAATTGTATGATGCGTTCAATTTCCCTGAGCATTGCTCACAGTGGAGCCAAATGAACAAACACAAACATCACTGTATGGGCTCAATTTGTTTTTTTTTCCATATGACCTGTCAATAAATTTAAGGTTCCCATGTGCTGTAGGACCTCCACTGTGTTATATCAAACGTTATATACGAGGGTGGTCTGAAAAGCTTCCGACCTAATAAAGATAAAAGACATTTTTTCAGATTTTTTTTTATTTTTCAACATAGTCTCCTTGTAACTCTACACACTTCTCCCAGCGATGCTCCCATCTCTGTAACCCGTCCAAATAGTACTGGGCGTTTTTCTCTGCAAAATAATTGTTCACGAAGGTGATTGCCTCTACATTTGACGAAAATCTCTGTGCTCCGAGCGCAATTTTCAGATGAGGGAACAAAAAGAAGTCGTTTGGGGTCAGATCTGGTGAGTAAGGCGGATGGTCAACCACTTCAAACCGTAATTCGTGGATTTTCGCCATTGCAACCGCTGAGGTGTGAGACGGTGCGTTTGTCTTGGTGAAACAGGATTTTCTTTTTCTGCAAATGTGGCCGTTTTTCCGCAAGTTCTGCCTTCAGCTTGTCAAGTAATGATGCCTAGTATGCTCCTGTAATGGTTTTCCCTTTTTGAAGATAATGGATTAAAATAACTCCATGACTATCCCAAAAAACATTCGCCATCACTTTCCCAGCCGAAAAAAAACCAGTTTTGCTTTTTTTGGAGCCGGTTCCCCCTTTGCAGTCCACTGTTTGGACTGTATTTTTGTTCGGGCGTATAATGGTGTATCCAAGTTTCATCTACAGTAATTAATCCGCGCCAAAACTCGGATTTATTGCGCCTAAAATGCGCCAACAGAGCGTTGGAAATGTTCATTCGAGCAAACGTGTGCAAACGCGGCACCCAACGCGCGGACAGCTTTCTCATGTCTAAATGTTGATTTAATATGTGACAAACACGTTATTTTGACATTTTCGTAGCCTCTGCTATCTCTCTCACTTTAATTCGGCGGTCGTCTAGCACCATTTGGTGAACTTTGGCGATGTTTTCGTCGGTAGTTGCAATTTTTGGACGTCATGAACGTTCGTCTCCCAAGCTCTTACGGCCACGTTTAAATTCAGCTGCCCAAAATTTCACTGCGTTAAATGATGGTGCAGAGTCCCCATACACAGAATCCAACTCATCTTTGATTTGCGTAGGCGTATTGCCTTTCAAAAACAAATATTTAATGACAGCTCGATACTCGATTTTGTCCATTTTCATAAAAACGCTCACATCACCTCACTCAAACGAATGTTACATAACAACTGAGCGTCCAAAATGGCTGAAACTTTGGTGAGTAGCTGTCAACAGATGAACAACGAAATTCACTAGTTTTTATTTACGAGTGCTGCCATCTTCATGTTGAGGTCGGAAACTTTTCAGACCACCCTCGTATAGAACCTTTCCCAGGAAAAGGAATCAAAGTGTATTTTCTATTCAATAACTCTAGTTTTATTAACTAGAACTGGATTTGTGTATGCATAAGTGACTAAGTGCAATTACAATTACCTATAAGATCATTCCAATAGATTGTAATAACAGACATTCAAGAGGTTAGAATTTAATGGACATTTTAATTGGGTAGGCCATTCAAATGTGTATTAATGTAGGCACATGTTCCTTAAAATACCATACAAATGTATTATACAGTATTGTTATATATGAATGTGAATGCAATGTCTCTAAATAATAACAATATCTCTTTGTATTTAACCATATCACACCTACCCTTCATAATTGTCAATCACTTTAACATGTAGTTTAGTGTGCCAGTATTAATTGTTTTTTCATATGTTGACTGCAGAAAGAATGTAACAGCATTTTGTGGGACTTTCATACTATTGTTTTTTAAGCAACTACAGAATTTAAATTTGCTTAAAATGCAATATTTCATTATTACCTACTTACCTCCTTACCCAATTTTATTATCACTTAAGTATGGTTATATTGTTGTTTCTGCAGGTTAATGGTCCACATGGTCCATTAGTATTGCTCTCTGTCCTCCATAGTATTTTTAATTTTAATGCCCCTTTTAACTTCACAGGTTTACAGAGATTGGAGACTGGTGGGAGGGGGGACGACAATAATGAAGATGGTGCAATTGATGGAATTATGTTGGGGAAAACCAGAGAACACTCATTCTAAGTGCCATTTTATTTACCACAAAATCCCATCTCTGATCCCTAGGATTGAATCCAGGCTTTTTTGCGAGAGGCCATAGTGCTGCCCAATTAGAAGTGTGAATATGAGACAACATTTAAAACAGGGATAGTATTACTCAATACTATCAAGTAATGAAACCAAGAAGTTGTTTTACAAGGCAGCTCCCACTATGACTTCACAAATGAGGTGTATGTAAATAAAGCATTAATAGATACTTAAACAAGAATAACTATTTCAGCAGATATTTTGCCATGCAATACACATTATACATTTATATAATTTAAGTTGGGTGTTTTGTCATAAATATGGTAGCTGGCATTCCGATATGTAGAAATCATTCAGCAATAATGTGGTAATACACAAGTTTTATGTAACTATTTGTGCTTCCAAGGCCAGCGCTTAACTGAGTTACCCAGATTGACAAAATATTCCCAAAGATACACAGTACATATGGAGAATTTCTGTTTATGAAATGCTTTAAGTTATTTTGCAATGAAAAGAGCATTATGTCCTAATTTATTTATTTGGTATAACAACAGGAACTAGTGTTTGAGCACAACACTAATACACATCCAAAATCAAACTATGGATCCCAAACTATTATCATTACATCACATTCAAAATCGAAATAAATATCAGACATAACCTTTGAGCATGACTTCTTACGTTCGTTTTACGATATTAGTGTGCAATCCACAAAAACAAAATTTTCGAAATACAGTCCCTAATTCGAACACATTTCAATACTAAATAGCACAAACACACATTTTAACACCTTAACATGCTAAGTATAGTTTATGTTTAAGGTTAGCTTGTCTTCGCTATATATATATTTCAATTCTTCATTAAAACCAACTTTCGATTCATAACCTGTCTTAGGGTCTTCTACTTTACTAGGTTTTCAGGTCGTGTTCCAGTTTTAAACATCGAATGCCCGTTATTTGGTACTCAATATTAAATAAGGTATAACTATAAACTCCTACATTTACACAATTGCTCGTTGATACGAAAATTCAGCTTTATTTTTATATTTTCGGCATTGCTATTTTATCAGCTGACTTCCATCTTAGTTTCAAGCACAGATAATTTCAAGCCTCAGCAATCAGCATGGCAGAGATCGCGCTATTCGCTCTGGAAGCAAGGTGTTTATCTTCGGGTGAGGCACAGAACACCAAAGTGAGCTATCTGCAAGCGCTTGTTCTTCTTTAGAACCCATGGTTACCAAACCCCGAAGTCCTTGATTATGCACGTTGCCTCCTTGCGAAAATTCTATACTCTCTGTCTCTGTGGTTATAAAGCCGGGGCAATACACGACAGAACCTTAGTTCGGAATAGACAAAGGAGCGCCAGCTCTCGGCATCGGACTGTAAAGTAATTAGAGTCGTAAACAATTTTCTTCCTTCACACATGCTGAAAAGAAAATGCACTAGGGTACGAAACGACCAAGAAAATGGTAACTTACTGCAAATAGGGAAATCTGGATTAATAAGACGTAGTAGAGTTCTGAACCCGTACATTTTTAATATATTCCGATTTAAGTGGCTTGAAGTTCTCTTTAAAGCCACTACAAATCACTTATTTTACGCGCTCGTTATCGAGAATTCGTTACAAAAATGTTTTAAGAACAAATTATCACAAAATTTCTTCAGGCAACAGTAAAACGATTTGTGTGCTTCAGTGAGCTTAGAAAGAACAAACGCTTGTTTCTTTTTCATTATTTCTAAGTGCCCAAGATAATTTGGACGTGTGATATGTAAAATATTCCTAAAAAAGGTAAACAAATATTCTTGGAGGATACCGCAATCATCTAGGCTTCTTTCTTTCCTTCTTTTTGGTCCGCAGCAACACCTTCTAAACAGCAGGACATGCAGATGACTCCGTGACGCCATCATGAGAAGTCCATCTAGGCGAACTAGTACCTGCTGTTAACAGAACAACAGCAAGAACAATAATAATAATAATAATAATAATAATAATAATAATAATAATAATAATAATAATAATAATATTGTGAAGATGGAATCAATAATAATGAACGCCGTAAAAGAAAATGTCTACGAAGATTAGAGCCAATTGTGTTTTCAGTTATATTAAATCATAAATTGCATGCTGTATTATTTTGCTCCAAATTATGCTTTTCCACAAATTGGCAACCATAATCTAAATTGGGCACAACCAAGGCTGACCTGTAAACCCTAAGTAATTTATAGCCAATTTTGCATACTTCCATTACCTTTATTCTGATATTTATTCTAGCCACAACAGCGCTTATACGATTCAAAACAGAGTCGTACTGGAGCCTGCCCACATGAATTCTGGACCCTGTGGTCTTCAAAAAGATTCCAAATTATCAAAATAATGGTAAAGAAATGACACGTCAGTATGGGGGAATAGTGTTAGAGAATGTATTGGGGTATGATATATCCAATGTTTTTATGTTTTATTGTCTGGGTCATTTTGAAACGTCTATAAACCCCCGCTGCCCACCCCCGCGTTTATGGGTGGTGCTGTTTGGCTTTAGCAAACTTAATCAGCCGTTCAACATACAGAACATCCTTTAAGCCCAATGCTTTTACAAACACCTTATACTTCCTTTATATTCATTTTGAAAATTTTTTGGCAGCGGTAATGTTAATATTTCTGCAGACACAGAGACATCTGAAATATTTATTTGAGAATTAGCACAAATGTTCACCTTTTAAGAGGAAAAATACTTTTACTGTTCACGTCCACTATGTGCAGTGACAGAAAACTACAATTCGTACAAAACCGCCTTTAACACATGATACATCCTAGCGCATTATTAAGCAATTGATTTTAACCATCAAATAACCAATTTGGACACTAACGGCAACAGCATGATCAGGTATCCGGGTCTGTAAAATTAAACGTAACCATGAATTAAAACAGGGGATATACTTCAAAAAGGGTTTCACTGCCTACATATACACTTAAACATCTTCCTTTATTTATATACAAGGGTGTATCAATAAATAACCGGACTAATTTTGTAATTAACACAGATTTATTTCATTTAAATTTACTTACGAACTTTCCAGGTATTCTCCCTCTGCTAAAATACAATTATTTCAACGATTTATCCATTGTTCGAAACACTCACTGAACACCCTTTTGAAGTCTGTTCGGCATAACCATACCCATGGCAACGTTGTTCAACTCACTTTGAAAATGGCGAACAAAAAGCTCCTTTTTCACTTTAGGGAAGAGGTGAAAATCGCAAGGTGCGTGATCCGGAGAATATGGTGGATGTGGCATGATCTCAATGCCTAATTCTTCGATAACATGTTGAGTTGCACGCGCTCGATGACCCGGTGCATTCTCTCCCATTGATTCATCCTGTCTTGGCAGGATCTGGTCGCTTCTAGGCGACTTTTCTTTTCGGTGCCCCTTCATCACATAACTATAGGAATCAGCAGTTACTGTGCGTTGATTAGTTACAACATGGTCATACAGAATGCCCTGTTTGTCGAAGAATATAAAATGTATGACCTTTCCTTCACTTTTCTGAGCTTTTGCTTTCTTAAGCCTAGGGCTCAATGGATGTTTTCACTACGAACTCTACTGTTTTGTTATGGGGTCGTAGTGATGGAACCAACTCTTATCACGGGTGCTGACCCTATTCAGAAAATCTGGCTCCCGTAGTAACTTTTCGAGCCATTGTTGACACGTCATGACGCGGTGAGTCCTCCCTTCGTCCTTTAGCACATGCGGTATCCAGTTTGCTGCAACTATTCGATAGCCAAGAGTATCGCAAACTATGTCTTCTACGGTTTCAAAAACAAATTCATTATTTCTGAAACCTTCGCAATTTTTATGCTACGATCTTCTTGCGCAACTGCATCAATTGTGTTGATGTTGACTTCCGTTTTGCTGTTACGGATCTTCCAGGGTGCGGAGAATCTTCATGGTCTTCATAACCTTCTTTGAAACGTTTGTTCCACTCAAAGACTTGTGTTCTGCCTAAAGCATAGTTTTTGTATGCCTGCTGCACAATTTCTAAGGTTTCTGTAGGAGTTTGTCTAGAAGAACACAGAACTTTATCGATGCGCGTTGCTAAAATTTCAGTTCCATAAAGGGTACAGTAAATACCACCTGCGGTATCCGGGTCTAACTCCCAACTGAATCGTTCCGCATGACTGGCACTAACAGCACTGCTAGACGAATGTTTCATCTTTCCGCCGCCAGCAGGTTTACTTAAATGCAATTCAATAAGACCGGTTACTTATTGATACAACCTCGTATTTGGACATAAAGACAGGTTACAAATTAAATACCCCGAACAGATACACTGGAAATGGAAAGTAGAAAGCAAACTGAATTAGCTGTCATATTTATTGTAGTTATATTTTGTATTACATAAGCGTATTATAAACTTGACAAATGCAGTAATGTACATTGTTACTCACCTGTATCAACAGCAATAATATTAATAATAATGATAATGAGAATAATAATAGTAAAAATTGCTTTTGTGCACAAATTTTGTTTCCGTTTCCTTATGAAGCTGTGTATACAAGTGAACAGGAACCATCACTCAACAAACTGACAAGGCATATTGGAAAGTATGCTTTAATAGTGGCAATGTTAACCACTCTCATACTTTCAGGAAGAGAGGTCCGATTAAAGTATGGTTATTTTGGCATCGAAATACGTGAAACTGTTAAAGTTAAAGTTATTTACATGCCGATTTCACAGGTTGTAACGGATGGCGAGCGATGATAGTACCATCACCTCAAAACCAGTATGGCTGGATCTCATGCCATGTAGTATATGTGTAAGTTACACAACATAGACATGTTCCATATTTTCCTGGGCATTATATGTATCCCTACATAAGGAGCGGCTCCGGGAATGTGGTGTAGTGTTGCCATCCTAGCATCTAGCTTCCGAGGTGGCGGGTTCAAATCCGACGGAAGGCGATGGATTTTTTCGGGCGTAAAAATCCTTAGCATGGAAGGGAAGTAAAGCCAGTGGTCTCGTGTCGTAGATTTACGGCACGTGAAAGAACCTCAATCCCGATAAAGAGGTCCCTGAGAAAAATTACCGGTCTTTCACACCACTATAGAATGGGACGCTAAGGACCACAGCATCCATAAATAAATAAATGAAAGGCTTCCGTATTAGTATACCATGCTATAGCACTCCTTAATAAAATGAAGAAATATGTATTTGAAATTATTTGTATACTCCACGATTGACTACATGAATAATACAACCATGCTTATTATTCTCAAGGCGCAATGGTCTGATAATAGAAAACCTTAGAAGCTGAAGGAAGCGACTGCAAATAGAAAGTTATTGTTCTATGAATCGTGCCACTTTTGTCATGACACGGATTCATAGTACTCTGGGTTTTCAGTCATGACTCTAGTGGGAATTGGAGGGGCAAAAGGATAGACCATATTCGTGCTAGTTAGTACCTGCCACGGCTTATCTTGGCAGACATGCGAATCATAAGTACCAACTTTATTGTACACCTACGCCAAAATGTACTATACTGAGAAGTGAGCAATAAGGTATCAATGACTTGCAGTGTAAAAGTTAGCATAAAATCGTGCTTTGTTATATCATATTCGTCATTGGTTTTCCATTGTTTATACTTAAACCAAATTAAGCATTTTTTATAATGCTGTCTGCACTGCCAACAGTCCAGCAGGCTATTGAAAAAGAAGTAAAGACTTTACCGACAGCACCTGCATCCGGCCAGCGGTGAGTCTGTGAGCGTAATTTGAGCGAGAACTGTGGTGTTCGGCTTAGTTTCATTAGTGAGTGCACTTGCGCTCTATAATAGAGCCCCTACCATTAAATCACACTGTATGTTGCAAACCCTTTAGAAGACGTTTCATCTTGAAACGGCACTTTTCTAAGTTCACAAGGGACTTGTGTTTAACGAAATTCCGAAAACACAAGTCAGTAAAATCTGAATAAGAACTTTCCCTGAAATATAGCTCAAGGAACTAGTGGAAGTATATCCGTTCTTTGAAGAAAACAGATTAAAAGTGAACTGCGGGTTTGTTTTTCAAGACCCGAATTGCGCTCTGTCGCTGGAACCTTACCGTTACTGTTGATTATATAGACTGAAGATATATGTGGTACCTTCCAAAAACAATAAACCTTCCGAAGTTGTTAATTACGAGGTGGTGATGGTGGTGGTGGTGGTGGTAGTAGTAGTAGTAGTAGTAGTAGTAGTGTACGAGGTGGTGATGGTGGTGGTGGTGGTGGTAGTAGTAGTAGTGGTGGTGGTGGTGGTGGTGTTTTTTTTTTTTTAGAAAGAGGGGGAAAAACCCTCATGGGCATCAGGGGAGATTGCCCTGATGTGCCGGACTCATACCGACTAAAAAAACCCCTCTTTTTTCACTTGCTCACATTGCGGAAACTGCCTCTCAGCATTACTTCACAATGAAGCAATCATGTTTATCTCTCGTTTTCATCCATTTCTTTAGCCTTTATAATTTTGATTATCATGTCTTGAATAGTTTTCCATTTATTCTCAGTTTCCAGCATTAATGTTATAATATTTTCAACAGTTATTTCTTGTCTTATTTGTTTTATACCTGCTTGTCTTATTGTATTCCAGTTTTTACATTTTAGTACAGTATGTTCAGGTGTATCCTTTTCCTGACAATACAGACAGTTTTCACTATTAGTAATAGCCATTTTAAACAAATAGGTTCTAAAGCGTCCGTGCCCTGATAAAAATTGGGTAAAATAGTACTCAACTTGTCCATGTTTCCGGTTTATCCAGGGTTCTATATCTGGTATCAATTTCTTGGTCCATTGAGCCGTCTTGGTTTCCTGTGTCCATTCTTCTTGCCATGACTGTATCATTTTTTCTCTTATCTTATCCTTTTGTGCGTTTCCATGTTTTTCAGTTGCGTGTACACGCTCCCGAGCCACTAAATGTATGGGTATAGTCCTGGCTATTACTTGAATTGCCCGTAAAGATACGGTCCTATACGCACTAGCAATTCGAATCGCAATCTTCCGCTGTACACTTTCCATAATTCTCCGGAAGGTCTCTATTTCCACCCATGTTTTCCAGACAGGTACGCAGTACAACATTATTGAGTTTATTACACTACTCAGTAATCGCCTCTTTTCTGGTTTGGGTCCTCTCACATTTGGCATTAATCTTCCTAGAGCAGCAATACTTCTTTCTGCCTTGCCAGCTACATACTTAATGTGTGGCCACATGCTCAGATTGTGTCCCATTTGCATACCCAAATATTTTATGTTCTTACTGGATTTTATTTCTTGTTCACCGAAGTTAACCTTTATTTCCTTTAGAGATCTTCGTCCTTCCAGCAGCAGCAGCAGCAGCAGCAGCGTTAGGGTATTTATTGCACCATATAACAATTTCGGGGAGGTATTCCTGGCAGTACCACTACATTCATTTTTTAACCGCCACTGGTATACCTATCTTAGGGTTAAACTCAAAGGATCCATTATACACATTGCTTTAAAACATAGTATCTGAAAACTACAGTTTTATTATTAGCATAAAAAAGAATATATCTACATCCAAATCAGACATGTAAGAATAGTACACATAATTCACTAGTGCAGACATGAGGACTATGTTCCCGCGCGGGCTCTGTTGACTTTGTCATCCTTTCATTCCCTCCACATTTGCTGTTATGTCGTGTGCAGTGACAGTACAGAGCTGAACTTGTGGCTTATAGTATCGGGCGTGCACAAAGTCAACATATCGCAGCTTAGGAAATTACGTTGTAATTTTCAAGAAGCTTGGGAGCGTGAATATTATGTTGTTTTGCGGAATGACAAAACCCATTTCCTCCTCTGCTCAATTGTAATTGAATACACTAGGCACTATAATATAAAACCTCAGTTTGAACGTGCGCCAAAACTGTTTTCGGCACAGACATACTTACAGGTAAATCTATATAACAGTGAATTCCTTCATAACATTTATTATAATTATTACATATGTATCATTACAAAGAATCCTCCAGTGCAGTGATGTGTTTTAATTGTGTTTTATAGGATCAGAATGAGAAAAAGCCTTGAACGATCTACGAAGAGAGTCTGACCCAGCACCCCTACTGATTTAAAATATACTGCGAGCAAGTTACCGTATTAAAACACACTGCAGAAGCATTACACCTTTTTCGGAGGAAGAATTTACACAGAAATGTTTAATTTTAGCTTCTGAAGATATTTCTCATAGTTTGATGGAGTCATTCAAATATACGAGGTACGTCCAGAAAGTAAGTTCCGTTTGGTAATAAATTAAATTGTGTACAGATACAGAAAAATTATTTATTGCACAAAATTCTACAACTCTTAAACTACTTTACCACATAACTGCCGAAATGTTGCAGGCATTTGTCATAGCGTGGCACAAGTTTTTGTATACCTTCTTCATAGAAGTTTGCCGCCTGTGTCTTCAACCATTTGGAAACATTTTCTTTCAGCTCTTTGTCATTGTTGAAGTGTTGACCGCCAAGGAAAGACTTGAGATGTAAGAACAGATGAAAGTCACTAGGTAGCGGGGTCAGGGCTGTACGGAGGATGGTCTAACACGTCCCAGCCAAATCCCTGTAGGAGGTTTTGCGTCACATTTGCAGTGTGTGGTCGTGCGTTGTCGTGAAGAAAAACAACACCTTTTGACAGCAATCCTGGGCGCTTATTCTGTATTGCGCGGCGCAATTCCCTATGTGTCTCGCAATAAACATCTGCTTTGATTGTTTGACCACGCGGTAAGAAATCAATGAGTAAGATGCCTTTCTAGTCCCAGAACACTGTGCACATCATTATTCGAGGTGTCAAGATTTGTTTCGGCTTAACGTTTGCTGGGGATGAAGTGTGCCTCCATTCCATTGATTGCCACTTACTTTCAGGGAAGAAACCCAAGTTTCATCTCCTGTGACCATCTATGTCAGAAATTCTTCGCCGCCTTCATCATAACGGGTCAAAAACTGAAGTGCACTACCCATCCGATTTGTTTTGTGTTGCTCAGTAAGAATCTTTGGTACCCAACGAGAGCAAAGTTTACGAAATTTCAGTTTTTCGGTAACAATTTCATGAATTAGTGATCGTGAGATTTGGGGAAATTCCATAGCGAGAGCACTAATTGTAAACTTGCGGTTTTCCTGGATCTTGTCATCAATCCCGTGAACCAGTTCTTCTGTAACCAAAGATGGACGCCCACTTCGTTCTTCATCGTGCACTTCACTACGTCCTTCATTGAACTGTCGGACCCATCTTCTCATCATTGAATCACTCATCGCATTTTGTCCGTAAACTTCGCAAATTTGCCGATAAAGTTCAATTGGTTTCACTTTCCTAGCATTCAGAAAACGAATCACAGATCTGATTTCACAAGCGGCGGGATTTTCAATCAACACCGATATTGTAAACAAGCACAACAAAGCGTACGTGGCTGACAGCGATCTCAAAATGGCGCACGTTTCTTCTCCTTGATACAGAGCGTCTACCGCGCATGTGCGGAACTGCGATCGCAGCGCTGCAGCGGAGAGAAATTGAAACGGAACTTACTTTCTGGACGTACCGCGTACCGTCACGTCGCACAGTAACAGAAAGAATTGTAGAAATGTGTTCCGATGTAGAGCAGCAGTTACTAGATGAAATGAAAGTGCTAAAATGATTTTCCTTAGTCTTAGATGAGATAACCGACAATAAAGACATTGAGCAGTTGACAGTGTTCGTAAGGGCAGTTGATAGCAATATAACTCTAATTGAGGAACTTTTAGACTTGGTAGCTCTGATGGATAGAACGTGTGGAATAAGTCTTTCTCAGACTGTCATGTACACCTTTCAATATGATTGGAGGAAATTAGCGTCTGTAAGAACAGACGGTGCCCCAGACGGTACCATCTGGCCTTGGCGCTCATAGTCGCGAAGATCAAAGGGCTCGTTCTAACTTCGCCATGGTGAAAAGGCGATTTAAATATTCAAGGTTTCCAGAAAAAATGACAAATCGTGAGATTCTACCCGATCATAACCAGAAGGAACTCGAGCGAATAGTTATCTGAGCTACACCTTGACCGAAAGCGCTACCTAATGTATTAGTTAAATCAAAGTTATCAACAACAGCTCCTGCAGATGTGTGAAGATTAGCGATGTGAATGTTGGTCGATTTTCCAGCCACACGCCGTAACTTATCCCAGACGACAGAGGAAGGTGTATGCCGATTAAATGAAGCTACAGACTTGCTCCATGATGTCTTATTGCTATCCTTAATAACCTACCTACACTTGGCACGCATTTTCTTGTACTGGATCAGGTTCCCCAGTGGGAACCCAGCGACGCTGGGAAATCCAAAGAGCACGCCTGCGAGCACGAATGGTCTTTAGACATTCATCCGTCCACCATCCATGGGGATGGGCAGTCGACCGAGGAATAGATTGCTCAGCCGGAAAAAGAATCGTCTCTGTAAGATGTTTGACTGAAAAATGCACACAGCCGTGTTCATTGTAATTAAACAAGCCAACTGGGTGTAAAGGTTCCAATTGGCTTGATCGTAGTAGCGGGTAAACCTGTGTAACATACATCTGGTGTTAAGAGACTAAGAAGACTGGAAAGCGGTCACTAGAATGTAAATCAGAGATGACATTCCAGTGAAAGAAAACTGCTAAATGTAGTGAACAAACTGCAATATCAAGGTGTGAAGAAGTATTAAAAAAGTCTGAAATAATTGCAGGCTCTCCGGTTTTCAGAAGACCTAGGTTATAGTTATTAAAAAAGGTGGCGATCAATGTGCCTCTCGCCAAGCCGGAGGAGAGCCCTAAAGAGGACGATGAGCATTCACGTCTCCCACCAACAGAAAAGGTGTTGTGAACTGGGAAACTAGATCGTCTAAATGAATATGCGAGAGGTCGTCAGATTGTGGCAGATAAAGTGTACAAATAGTAAATCGGATGGATAGCATTTTAATCCTTACAAGTGACTGGATATCAAACTGTATGGATACAGATTCCAATCACAATGTGCTGGGCGATACCGCCTAAGTTGAAAGCTCTCTTGCGAACGGAGTTTAGTCTTAACAAACAAACGACCAAAGGCTCATACTGGTTGAGCAAAGTTCAAGCTCTCGTCGATGGAATTGAATTCCTAGTATGTTATAGTGTAGGATAGCCACAGTAATTCAAATAGGATAACTCCTAAATCGGAAGAGACTACTATGAGGGAAGCAGTGGACGAATCAATCATTTTGTTAGGTTGCGGGCTAGCGCATCTACGGAGGATTTATCCTGCCTCTTCTTTACAGATGGTCTGGCAATGGCGGCAGAATCCTTAAACTCCATCTCCTCCACGGGGGAAGATCCCTTTCCAATGGAAAACTTCGGTTCGAGAAACTCGAACCAATTGGAAATGTAGATCAGTGGTGATGTAGATCGCCGATCAGAGTCGGTCCCAGCAGATGCCACAGAAGAGGATCTCGGACTTTTCTTGCCTTTAGAGGTTCCGGGTACAGGCTTTGCACTTTATTCCATGAAGTAGGATCTGGTATAGCGGGACTTGAATTACGTTGTTACGGGATTGCCAGGCTTAAATGTGGAGGTAGAAGGTGGAGATGGTGAGCGTACTGGGGGCATCTTGGCAGGACCAGACTAGGCCAATGTTGATGTACGTGCTAATGTCGAGGGGTTTGGAAATGATCTGGCTACATTAAGTCTGTCAGAAATGACTGCCCCGTGTATATGGCTGGTCTCAATTGCAATTTCCCGACTTGGTATCGGTTTAGCTCAACGGAGCCATACGTACCGTATCGCGGGAAGCAGGGCTGGCGGATACGCAGGCTTTTCCGGACTTCCGAGTACGACACCATTTCCCTAACCCCGGATTACCGGGTAAGCTCGTTCCTCTGCAAAACTGGGGTAATCTCGAGAACCCGATGGATGTTCACCACTGCATTTAACGTACGTTGGGATGGAGGTGCGGGATCCGTCGTGTGAGATGTCTTTACAGTTACGCAGGTAGATTTACCGTTGCAGAAATCGCTAGTTTGTCCAAAGCGCTGACACCTATAACATCCAAGGGGTTAGAATATACGGCCTGACTTCAATGACTTCATACTCCATCTTAGTCATTTGAGGGAGATCAACCCGATCGAATGTAAGGAAGAGGCGAGGAGTAGGCACGAATTCACCTCTGTTCTTTCGCCGGACGCGATTTATAGCTGTCACTCCTCTATCTGCATGATTTTCCTGAATTTCCCCATTGGACATACCGTACAATGCAGGTGTTCACCACACGCGCGAGAATTTCAAAGTCCTGCGCATCTCAGCACGTACAGGATGTCCATACCAAGCCGAAGAGCAAATGGACAGGATAGCGCAGACATGAGATAGGAGCTAGCTGCCGAGCTAACATCTCTCCAACTTGGAGGCCAGGAGTATTAGATACGATGGGTACAATCAACCCAGGGACGACGATGAAGAGCATAAAGCGATGTGTGTTAAGGTGCGGGCAGCCAGGACACCTAGTAAATAGCTGTGCAACCAGCCAACGAGCAGGCGGGAAACGAATAAGGACTGACGTGGCGATGAGTACATCAATGTCACCCCCTCGAGTAACGTTGTGTGCCTTGTTCGGAAGGATGGAATGCAATCTTGTCGCGGACGGCTGGATATAGGAAAACTGTGCCAGATACCGGTGGACACAGGGAAAGTCATAACCCTAATTAGGCCAAACGTAGCGGAGAGCTTGCCATCAAGGACACCGGATGCCCCTATTAGATAGCTAGGGCGTAGCGCATCACCTTGCCTATGGAGGCCTTTACCTTGGGGCGGAGATTGTAAGTCGGTGAGTATTTCTCGAAAGAATGGCTGAGGATGTGATACTGGGCCTGGATTTCCTCAGGGGCCACGATGTGACGGTGGGCGTCGACATCATAACCCTGTGACTCGCCCGGGATAAGGTGAAGCTCCGAAGCCTCAACGGACATCCTGGGATCTGCAGAGTGATCCTGCCGGAGGATGCGATTGTGCCCGCGAGACGCGATCTAGCTGTGGGGACCTTGGGAGACCGATGGACAGGAACCTCGTGGACCGTCATCACGATGTGCACGAGTTGGCTCATTCAACACATGCTGATGTCAAGCAACAGGATGAAGATCCGGCAATCTAACAGCCAAGATTTCCAGCAGGGTGATCTGTTGAGTTGTACTGCCCTATCGCGACCAAGGAGCGTTGACCTAAATTAAACAAGCATGGCAAAGACCGCAGCGTGTGGTGAAATTAACCAATGGTGGAGTCTACCGCATCTAGAGACTACACAGAGGGAGGGTGTAACCACGCGCACTACGGATCAGCGGTGCGAGAGCCTCCCGGCTCATATATCTGGCCGCGGTTTAGCCTAGTGGCCGGTCCCCCTCCAGATCAATGGGCTACGGAACAATGGCCAGTCTGCCATATTACCTCACTATGTGCCGCTTATCTGTTCCAGAACTTTTGTTTCGGCATGCTCTAGTAGGTTCCGTGCCTAGAAAGTTCCGATTTATACACAAGACAATATATAACGGACTGCTCTTGTCTTGTTTAATATATATTTTCGTCATTGCTCGCGGCGCACTTCAGAAATGGGCCTATTGTGCTAAGCAGGACAGAACACGCAGTTCTGTTAGGTCAAGAAGCGAGAAGTAGATAATGAAAGTGGACTGTGCAGATCAGCTGCTATTTGATTGGACGGATCAGTTGTGTTTCGTGTGTGTGCCAATAGTGACTCAAGTGTAACCAACCTTTGTGCTACTCTGGATGTCTATTGATAAATAAAGTAACAGGTGTTTCTCATTGATTATATATATAAAACTAGGGATTACAAGTCCTTATTTGTACTCTTTATTCATACAGTGTAGTTTTGGATTTCAGGTGTGGAAGATTTATATAAAACAGTATTGTTAATTTGTTACTAATATATTTTCTAGACAGCAAGGTCTAAAAGTAAAACTTTGAGGCAGTATTTTATATCACAACACTGTGAATGCCAGAGTGATTGTAGTGTAAATTAACATTATTGTATGACAGTGATTTTGTATGTTGGCTAGCTATAATCATTGTTAGGAAATAAGTTTACACGGCCTCACTGAAACTGACAATAGGAGTGGGTAACAATGAAGCGATGGGGTGAGCTATTAATCAATTAGACGAGATAAACAAATGACGCCAGGGTAGCGCGCCTTTCTTTAGAAATGGAGGGAATATCTTCTCTAGAGCATATGTGTTTGTAATTTTGATTGGCTAAAAAAATAGGCGCTAATGTTGGTGCGCTTTAGTAACCAATAGTAGCTCGATTATAATGTTTAGGCATTTCGGGGTGAGGGAGTATAAATTCTTGAGCCATAAGCAAGTATGTGCAGTTCTACAGAATCATTCACAAGGTAAAGGTCGCGCAGTTCTAAGAAACCTCTCTCGCGAGTTACACGTCAGGCAGTTCTAAGGAAGCATTCACGAAGTACACATTACGCAATTCTACAGAATCTCTCGCGTCGTAAAGTTAGTTACAAACATGTGAAATACCGAATTAATAGTGCGCGGCAAATAAGTGATTGTAGTTACATTCGAAAATATAACAGTTTCAGTCAGGCGTGTATCAAGATTAAATATATGAAATTAATTAAGTGTGACGGCAATAAAAGTGTAAAAACAAATTCCTTTATCAGTGTTATCTTTTAGTAACAACTCCTTTCCGTTTACACGCCCTGTTCAAGAGATATTTGCTCGACTGAGTAATAATAGCTAGCCGGAGGACAAAGAACCCAAAATTCAAAATAGTAAAACAATAACAGGCGCCAAGCAAATAAGATAACACGACAGATTACCGCGACAACTTCTAACACAGTGCACACGAGCTAAAAGCTTTAGATTATCCCATTATGGATTGTGACCCTCTACTTTGTGACCGACTTTGGTTTGAAGGTCAAGCACATGGCAATTACCCTTTGTGTTTGCACATGTTTAATAACTCGACTTGATTTGATTAGGTTTTACTTTTCATTATCCATTTTTACGTGATTAATTTCTCATGGCGCTCGCATTCACAATATAAATAGTCATACTTCAATTTATCACAATTGCTTGTAGAGTTAACTTAATACGTTATGTTGGCAGCCTTCTCCTTTGTTTGATAAAGGGCGTTATTCTTTTATGTATTATAACCTACATAAAGATTATGTGGTGGAAATTATGAATTCAGAAGAAACTGAAATGGAAGAGCCAAATGAATATACAGAAGCAGCAGAAAGAATAACGCAAGAAATCCAGAAAGCAATATGACGTAGCATTTAATCGCTCCATTGGTTGGTACCGGACGTTGAAAATGACTGCTAGCGAAACAATAAAAACATAAAAGCATGTGACGTCTCGGCTTTTTAACCTAATTTATCTTCTTCCAAGAACCGTTTTCTAAACATCTCCGTTAGTTTTAGGAATCAATACAATATTATCGATATTTTACAAATTCCAGCTCTGTCTTAAAAAATAGCATATGCCACACGTTTTCAGACTGATTTTCTTTTGCTCGTAGGATTGCGAAATAATGCCCTACTTCCATCCCTTGTATCACAATTTATTATTATACCTTACTAGTTATTCTTCAAACAGTAATGTAGGCCTAATATAAGAAATGGCCCTTTGAACAGGCATATCTTGTATCACAAATTGATGCATTGCTAACAAAGGCAATTGACATCCTAATATGCAATAGAACTTGAACATCAGGGTTTAAAACAACAGAGCATACGAAAATGAAGCACTTTAACTTTAGAGATATGTTTCAAAAGTTGTATTTTTGTATAAGCAAACGTGAATTGGAGCAATACAATTGATGGAAAGCAGATATATATTCAATGTTAAACTGTCATGTTTCATATTTGATAGAAACAAACCTTAACATTACTGTTTATAAATATAATTAAAGTTTTTCCCATTTTTGAAGATTTATGGTGTCAGATTTCCGCCACAATTTCTCCACCTGATTTATATGATCCTCATTTTCTTCCCTCAGCTGGACTTAGTGCCACGCATTCGTATTTTAATGATGTTTGCTTCTAATTATCTCTCGTCTTTGTGTAAAAACCGCACCAATAGTAAAATGCAGAAACTCGCGCAATTTCGTTTACGACAAAGTTCGTCTTAAAAGTAATTTAAATAGTATGTTCCGTATCAATTACCTGTTATGGTAATTGACATACGAATAGAAAAATCACTTAATGTTAGCATTTACGGTAACTATAAGCTAGTAAGCACCGCAAAAGCCGTGTTTATACGAGGAGAATTCCAAAATTAAGGTCCGGTGAACAATATTTAACGAATGGTAGGCCTGAATGTCGCTTCACGCCTGCAGCGCTATCTACAGACTCCTGAGGAACCTACCAAACGTTGGTGTGACGCAGTAGGTGTTTGGCAGTCGGTGAGAGCAGATCACAATGGCCGTCGTGAATTACAACAATCGCAGATCCCGCCAGTTGGGAAGTGCGCGGTGTGATTAGATTTTTGCTGGCTGAAGAATCCCCAAATGTTGCTCGTACCTCACTTTACAGGATTGTCATTCAACAGCTTGGATATCGAAAACTTTGCGCGAGGTGGGTGCCAAAACTGCTCACCGTTCAGCGCAAAGAGCAACATGTGTACTGCATGACAATGTTTGGTGCGCTATAGGAAAGGTGGAGATGGTTTGTTTTTCCACATTGTTACGGGTGACGAGACATGGATAACGCACACCAACGCAGAAGAGAAACAACAGACAAAGCAGTGGCGCTGATCCGGCTCACCTAAAACAAAGAGGTAAGCAATCGCCGTGCACGAATCGCAAAATGATGGCTACCGTGTTTTGGGACAAAAACGGCGTCCTTTTGATTGATTTCATGGACCATGGGTCAACAATGACAGCTGACGTGTACTGTGCAACGCTTATCAAACTGAGGCGTGTGATCCAAAATCGACGCCGCGGGAAAGTGCCATCTGGCAGCATCCTCTTGCACGACAACGCACGTCCGCACACCGCTGCCAAAACGTAAAAAAAGATTCAGCAGTTTCGTTGGGAACTCTTTTACTACCTTCCGTACTGTCCCGTCCTGGCACTAAGCGAAAATTTCCACTAGTTGCATTTGAAACGGTGGCTGGGTGGACAACCATTTCAAACCAACTGAATTCAAAACGAGCGTTGCCAACTGGTTCAAGTCCCAGGGGGCAGACTGCTATGCTAAGGAGTTAAATAAGCTGGTGTAGCGTTACAAGTGCGTAGATGTGAACGGCGACTAGATGAAAAAGTAAAGTGTATATGTAGGCACATATTACTGTCAATGAAAACCTTGTCTCATGAGCGATATTGTTATTACGACCAAGCGGACTTTAGTTTTGGAATAGGCCTCATAATTGATAACTATAATATGAGATAATTGCCATAGAGTTTGACTATTATCCGCTGTCTTTGGTTATCCGCCCCTGAGATGTAATGACACGACGCTCTAGTTGACGATTTTAAGATCTGCATCCGCTTTAGTTGCTCAACATTACACTTGGCCTGGGGCACAAAATAACTTCCGTGCAAGCACAGTTACTAGTGCTCTAATATTGTGTACGATACTTCTTCGTGCCTGTTGGACGCTTCCTCTACCTCCATGTGGATGTGGTTGGACCTCTGTCATTCTCTGAGGTTTCCGGTGATCGATCGCTTCACCCGCTGATTTGAGGCCCATCCGATAGCGAAGGCACTTGGTTGTCTCCAGGTGGTAACTACGGACCAAGATACGGAATTCCAGTCTCAACACATGTTGAACATTAGCGAGGTAAGTTCTTTTCTCCCAGCATCATCTTCCATCCGATGAAATAGTGAAACGCCTCCATCGCTCTATGAAAACAACTGTAATGTCTCATTCCTCCTGAAACGCCGGCATTCTAATGGCGGACCTTCAGTCTTTAGTAGTGGAGCTCATCTATGGTGAAACACTTCGTAATTTCGAGCCATAAAATAACTGAAACCTGTTCCGGCCGTTCGCTGTCATACACGGCCTTGATGGAGGCCATGCATGTATTCCTCCGTAAGGCGTGTAACATCCCTTACAGGCAACCTAATCCGGTCCCTGTGGCATTAACTGCCACGCAGACCACACGTTCAGACTAGAAATCGGTGGGAAGTCAATCGCCGTCATGGCGATCCTAAAGGAATTCAAACGCAGGTGTGAAGATTGTGGACCTCTGCCCAGTTATAAAATGTCCCACAATAGTTACAGACACCATCTGGATTCTCAAATCCAGGATTTCGGCTAAACTAAACTCCAGCCACAACTCATTAAGGACATGGCGTCCGCTTCTCAAAAGAATAAGGGGAAAAAATAAAACGAAATAAAAGGAATGCTTAATGCCAATGTACAGATAGTTGGGCATAGGAGTCCTTGACTATATCCTTGTAAACCTTTTTTGGAAAAGGTTACAAAAATAAATTTACTAGTTTACAAAAAGAAGGTATTATTCTTGTAAACCTTGGCATAGGATTAGTAGGATAGTAAGAACGAAGCTCTTGAAATGGTGATACATGGAGGAGATAGGCAAACCGAGGCGAAAAGCTAGGCTAGATACGGTTGAGGGATAGAAAAAATGGTGATACACGGGACAAATTGGGAATACGAGGGGAGAGCTAAGGAGGGTAAGGCAGAAGGTGTTCCAGTGCGGGAAGTGTAGCGTTCATTGGTGATTGAGGGGGTAGGGGTGTGGAGGTAGGGGTACGTTCGTTGCGGGGGTATGTTAATAAATGTATCTTCTATACGACATACGTCGTATGTAAAAGCTTTCTATGATGATTATATGTAACCTAATCTATTCCATACCATAATCTAGCACAACCTGATACCATGCATTTCAACCTATTCTAGGCTACCTTAGACCCTCCTCTAATAATCTCTTCTGTCCTAAGTTAGTTTGTCCCTTGATCATTTACCCCCATACACTTATCACCTTCACTCCATGCAGACCTAAGCTCGGCGCATTTCTCTCGCTTTTACACCGAGTTGCTGAAGTTTTACAGTAGTTTATCCCATTTTTGTGGACGTATCGGTCATATTTATATCAATATTTGTTTTTAGAGTATTCTCAGGTTTTTAAGCAACTTCGAGTATATTTCCACTCCTTCCAATTACTTTTAGTCATTTCAGGCACTGAAATAGCCATTTTGAGGAGCATTTTACGAACATTACGGTTCTGCAACCGGATTTTGCAGATAGGAATATTTTTTAGAATATTTTATGCACTTTGAAAGTTTTTAAGCACTTTATTCCCATTTTACACACCCTGAAGAAATTTTTTTGATGCAGGAATAAGTATTTCGAGTTCTGGTAGGGATATTCGGAGCACTACAATAAGGTTTTGGGCTCCGTTATGAACATTCTGACAACTTTGAAGCACTCTGTTACATTTTAACAGGAATTTCGTACGTTTTATAGTAACGTGATCCTGTTTTAGTGATCATTTACCATGGTTTACAAGAATTTGATTTTTTAATTCTCCAGCGTTTTTACAGTACTTACGGCATTTTCACTAATTTTAATACTTTATAAAAATTTCGTTTAAGGTCACTGGATTTTTATATACTTTCAATGACCTTTACCTATATCGCTTATAAACTTATGAATGGCGAGCTTCTAGCGTGTGAGGAGGTGGACGCATAAACTGTGAATGGCTTAGTCTTATTCAAGAACATTCATCTAACCTAATATATCCCAGCCTTACCTGTTATGGAACATCCTCTCTTTATCCATTCTATTCTAACATCGTCTAACCTAACCAAAAACGTAACAAATCGTGGCCACAACGAAACGTAACCAAATGTAGGAAGACTTAGACGTATCCAAACGTAACCACAAAGTGTAATCAAAGTAACGAAACGTAAGCAACGCACTCTTAAGACAACCTGAGCTAATCCACCCTCATAACTTGGACAATTAGTATACGAGCCTAACCTAACCTATCCCAGAATATCTTCTTATTATGTGTGCCAGCCAATCATCGTCTAACCAATTCTGATATCATCCTAACCAGATTCCAAGCATTCTAATCTAACCTAGGCATTCCTTATAATCTATCCTGCAATCATCTACACTAACCTAACTTCGAATATCCTAACCCAGGCTAATCAGATCTATCCAACACTAAGTAAGGCTGACATTGAGCGTCTTTTTTAGTTAAATTGAGCGTTTTATTGAGGAGTTATTATTTGAGGGTCATAATTAGAACGTTTTATTTCAACGTAGCTTTATTTCGAGATTTCTTTTAGTTCGTCGCTTGTCGTCCGTCCTCTTTTATCTGGCTTGAGACCACCACTAGAACCTCAACCATATGACATTACATCCAAACAAAGGCAGGATGTCTGACTCTATCACACACGTTCAAACTAGTCTCATAACTACCTCTATATGACGTCACACCAAACAGAGATATGTCTTCTCATATACCCATTCCGAGAGATGCATCGATTCAAAGACTACCACCCCCAACACCACCACTACCATCATCGCCCACTGCACTTAAGTTAACACCTTCTATATTACCCCAATGCTTTAGAAGCACACGCTTAAAATGTAACGACGATTTTTTCCCCTTTATTTCATTAAATCGAGTCATACAGTCCATTATTTAACGTTTTCATCGTATTTCGTTCTATATTCCGTCTTTTGTTCATGTTCCACAGAATCCGCACACAACATGAGATTCGGTATAGGCTAATATTCAGTTGTCGCGCAAAACCATTACCTTTTACTCCAATTATTTGCAAATTAACTTATCCGGAGTTACCCAACTTTTTAGATTCTAG